>CM068298.1:61933783-62360045 GCA_034768395.1 Linum lewisii
ATTACCCTAGTAATGCCTAGTCGATTGTTTGTTTGTAGATGCAATGCAATTTGAGTGCTTGTTACTTTCGTTGCAGATGCAAAACCTTTATTTTTTTTTTTCATGGAAAACCGTAGCCCAAAGCAAATCTGCAGCAACAGTGGGCTAGTGGCATTCATCATCCAATCCCTTCTCCCAAATCAAACCATCTCTTTCTCTAATACATATATATTATTTTTACTCTTTATTAAGAAATGGGTTGGTTGAAATAAGCAAAGAAGCCAATCTCTTGAGTTGGCTCAGAATTCCAAAACCCATTAAATAATTCACTCACAGTAGTGTAGTTAATTTAGAGTTCCCAGTTACGAGATTAACTGTTACGGGTAATTAAATGAACATAGAATGGTTGAGTCACATGACGCAATGATCATTAGTAAAATTTTATGTTATGAGCTTCAAACAGTGTGCCATTAACTATCTACTGCCGTCCAAACACAAGTCTACAAAAGAATTATATATATATATATATATATCCTAATAACGAGATTAAACTGTAGTTTAATACAGACAGAGAAGGGCTATGGGTTCAGCAACTGAAAAAGAAGATGAGGAGATGATGCAACGCAATATTTCGGGGTCGTTCATTAGGAGAATTGGGGCTTTTTGTCGAAACAGACAATTCCCTCCAATTCTCTAACTAATTCAATTCTCCATTTCCTAATTCCACTTGACGAACGATCCTTTTGTTATTTGTGTTTTTTATTACAAGTTTACTTGTGCTGTCTTGGTTAAATAATTAAATACCTTGTTATCAAAAAATTAAGGGGTTGTTTGTTCTAGAGATTTGGGGCCAAAATCTCATCCCTGTAGATTTCAATAAAATCACTTGTTTGGGCTGCAAAATTATTAGGAGATTGGGAGAGATTTTAAATCTCTTAGGTGGGCCCTTAGAGATTTGAAAGTGATTTTAGAATCACCACAAAAAAGTAGAGATTTCGAGAGTTTGGAAGAGATTTGAGACAAATTTACTAGCTGCCCTCAACTAATTCACATATTCACAATTTGGCCAAAAACAAATTTGTAGCCAAACCTTTGCCGAAAATGTCAAACATAGCCAAAACTATTCATAATCCCAAAAATGACAATGTTTTGTTTTCCGTTAACTTTTCCGTCCAAGTTAACGAAAATTTAACCCCAAACACTACAAAAAATATAGGTTTAGTCACGGATTTTGAAACCATGACCATTGGTCACGGTTTTTTTGAAACCGTGACAAATTAGTCACGGTTTGAAGGAACCGTGACTAATTGTCATGCCACGCTGGCAATCCGGGCTTCCTTCCTCCTTCTCTTTCTTCTTCTTCCTTATCTGCTGCAACCTTCAACCGATGATTTCTCTTCTTCCTTCTCTTCCTTCCTCTTTCTCTTCTTCTTCTTCTTCTTCTTCTTCTTCCTTCTCTTCCTTCCCCCTTCTCTTCCTTCCTCCTTCTCTTCTTCTTCTTCTTCTTCTTCCTTCTCTCTCACCGTCGCCGCTGCCCAATCCATAGACTCACCGTCGCCATCCGAAACCAATCCACAGATCCACCCTCGGCTGGAGATCGACAGAGAGAGGGAGAAGAGGAAAGAAACAGAGGGAGAAGGAAGGAAGCTCGCCGAAAACTGGAGAAACAGAGGAGGAGACCGCCGGCGACGATGTAGTCATCGGAGAAGACAATAAACATTAACGGATGACCGATATGTTAACTAATGAAGTTTCTGGACCAAATTGCATAACTAGAAAACTGGAGTGACTTATTTGTTAAACAGAATGAATAAAATTGGGACATTTTTGTTAACCTTATGAGTTTATGGACTAGTTTGTGTAACTGAAGGAGTTGAGGGTTTGATACAATAATTCGATGAAATTAAAATTCAACTACTGGAAATTTTTAACTTACACTTTGGTCATCAAATAGTCACGGTTTGCCAAGAAACCGTGACCACCGTTAGTCACGGTTTATCCTGAAACCGTGACTATCGTTGTTCACGGTTTAAAAAAACCGTAACCAACGTTAGTCACGGTTTCTAGGTAAACCGTGACTAATTTTGGTCGATATAGTCACAGTTCCTTAAACCGTGACAAATTGTCACGATTAAAACTGTGACAAATGACTTATTTTCTTGTAGTGAAAGTGACGTGTTCGCTGATGTGTCCAACATTGCCACATAATTATTTTTAATTACTAAAAAATAATAAAACCAAAAACTAATAGAAAGTAATTGAAAAAAGGAACTCCATCCCTTGTCCGTCGTACCACTCTCACCGACCCCGACCGCCATAACCCCCCTCTCGACGTAGCTTCTCTCCTACAAATCAACACTATTTGTTGTTCATCAATCTCGTTCGTAATCTTAGAATTAGACATCAATCCTCTAATCTATTTTGATTTTTTAGAAGATAGAAAGCCCTTTGACCTTAGTGCTCACCACCGACCTCTTCCGTCCACGTCCCGACCTCCGATCGGCCTGTTCTCACAAGGAATCACAAGACTCCCGCCTCCTAGGTCGTCGTTGATGATGACTCGACGGACCGAGTTCCGGGTTAACTTTGAATTTTCTAGGTTAACTTTGAATTTTCTGTTTGCAGGTAACAAAGTCTTGAATCCGAAGAGGTCATTGATTCAATCCGAAGGAAGAGGGTGTCCAGTGTGGAGATGGATGGCGGTGTAGTTTATTTGTGGTGACGACAGCGTTTGATCGACTGTGGTGGTGGTGGGTTCAGCAACGGCGGCGGTAGACAAAGAGATGGGTGGAGGAGCAACGGCGGTGGTTTAATTTATTATAATTTTTTTCTTTTATTTTTTAGATTAATTTATTATTATTTTGAATTAAATAATGATAAGGCATCTGATGTGGCATCTAGTTGACCTGTCAAGTGGATGCCACGTCAGCTCCGTTTGTATAGTCAATAACGGTGTTAAATTTTTAATGGATGTCGGCTAAATTTTTCCTAAAAAATAAAAATTTGGTCTAAAAAGTGTGACACAAATAATTTTGGCTATGTTTGACATTTCTCGAAAAGGTTGGCTACAAATTTGTTTTTGGTCTCAGAATCTTAATGAAGGATACTTTAGTCATTTGAAGTATGAATGTAATTTTTAATTATTAATTTTTTGAATTTCTTACCTCAATAATCTCTCAAATCACTCAACCAATTTATTTTTCAAATAACAAGAACACCCAATTTTCATACTGGTTAAAATCTCTAGTTATTTGAAATCACCTCCTCCCAAATTTCTAACCCAAACAACCCTGATTAATAAACTTGACCCATCAGTCCATCAGGATTCAAGGGACTCTCATCTATTTTCTATTTGGGAAAATAGCATTTGGGCCCCTCTACTTTTCCAACTTAACATATAGTCATTGTACTATAAATTGCTTACCCTTTTCCACTACTTTGCATTTTCAGTCCTTCCGTTCCAACTCTCATTTTCTTAGCGCTTAATTAATGTGAATTCAACATACCACATCATCTTCAATAATCACATATTAGCTTACTATATATTTTTAATTGAGACTATAAATATATATAATTACATATGATGAAATTGACGGATAAAATATGTAGTTTTAAAATTCATTATATTTTAACATATTCTTCGTGATATCTCCTTAATTTTCCTCCACGTCAACTCTTCTCCTCCTACCTTCGACGCAGGGGCGGAACCAGGACCCAATGCTGCACTGAGCCGAGATTGAAACAAAAAAATTACGAAAGTAAGCATTTGAGCTAATTTTAACTAGAGTTTAATAGGGTTTTGGAATTTTATAGCAATGTTTTAATTTTTATGTACCGTAGTCATAAGTATGTCCAAAATAGACAAATGTGACCCGCAGTCAGCGCTACAAGCACCTCGCTGCCCAGATAATGAAAACTAAGCTTCTACCGAATACAACGAAAGGACTAACACAATGTGAAAATATAGGAAAATAGCAAATTGGTCACTTTTCTTTACCTATTTTATAGATAGATTATTATTATTATTATTAATTTGATAATATAATTCGGTTTTGATAAAATGAGAATATATATAAACTAGGATTAATTCAGAAATTATATTAACCGTCACAAATTTGAATTATGGATTCTGATGTCACGTTTATTGGAGGCACAACAATCAAGAAGAGAAAAAATTGCAATAATTATTTTAACTTTGAATCAATCAGCGCATAGCCAGCGCAACGCATAGCCAGACCAGCGGGACACGACCTCGGGTCACGATTGTTTTAACTTTGAATTACGGATCCCGAAGTCACGTTTGTCGTTTCTCTCCTTCATTGTTGTGCCTCCAACAAACGTGACCTCGTGATCCGTAACTCAAGAGATTGTAACGGTTAATAAATTTTTCTAAAATTAATCTTAGTTTATATATATTATTATTTTATCAAGGTCGACTTATATTATCAAATTAATAATAATAATAATTTATCTGTAAAATAGGTAAAGAAAAGTGACCAATTTGCTATTTTCCTATATTTTCATTGTATTTTGCAGGAGCTTACTTTTCATTATCTGACCAGCAATGCGGTTGCCGGCCAGCGCTGTGCTGGCTGGCTGGCTATGTGCTGTCTGCGTGTCACATTTGTTTATTTTTGGACATACTTACGATTTTTGCTACTGACGATATATAAAAATTAGAATACTGCTATAAAATTCCAAAACCCAGTTTAATATTGTTATTAAAAAAACTTATATGTTGCGTCAAATTTATTAGTTACTTTCGTATGTTTAAAATTATTACTTTGCTAAATAAAAATTGAAATGTGCCACCGGCAATTTGTTTTAATTTATTTGACTGATTTATCATCAAATATTGTATTCTTACTTATTCACAAGTCAACATAAAATAATATTGGGTTCACTCAATCATCTACACATGTTGGTGACTGAGACGAGTTCATATAACACTTAGACGGATTCCAAATATAAAAAAATTTATACATGATTTTACCACTCGAGACCGAAAATGGGGTGAGCTGGGGCTCGGCCCGGCTCCCCCTGTCTCCGCCCCTACTTCGACGTCTCTCTTCGTCGGGGTGTGAATGTGTCTAGATTTAACGTTAAAAAGACGAAAGTTGAAACGAAGTGACCAAAAGACATAATAGCCTAAGTAGGAGGGGGTCAAAAGAGCGATTTATAAGACAAGGAGCTATTTGTTAAGTTGGTAAAGTAGAGGGGCGAAAGTGTTATTTTCCCTTTCTATTTTTTTCATAAAAATACATTCAGCTTATTCTGTTATCCTTAATTAACTAGAATTACCCGCACGATGTAGCGGAAAGTTTCAGAAGACCAGTAATGGTAGTTCTGAGTATTTTGTTTCTACTATGAAAGCTGATATGAACCATTTTGTTGAAAATATATAAATGCAGGAGAGGCTATGCTAGGAGTGAAATAATTGACAAATTGAAAATGAATATATATATTATATATATATATATATATATATATATATATATATATATATATATTATATTATAATTAAAATTAATAAAATGTTGACAAAAGGATCTTCAAACAAAATAAAAGGAACATAAAATAGAATAATTAAATATTATCCAATTAAATATCCTCTCAATAGTCAGTCACCACTTATTTTTATTATAGTGTATCACCGTTATTCTCTCCATCTCCTCTTTGCTCATATCCAAACTCTATCACATGACATTGCCTATTATGATGTTAATTAGTTTTCATAGCGTAATCACTCTTCTTGGCACAATGATTATGCATTTATATACCCTAGAAAAAGTTTGGGGTTGATGATCTCTACTTTTATTCCAAGCAGAATTACGATAAAGTTGAAAACATTGTATGAAATGTGAAAATATGCATTTGTCTAGTGATAAAGCCTATACAATATACAAATGCATTACACAAGAACACAAATAAATAAAAAGTGTGTTGATTGATTAGTGTTGTTTTGTCATTCTCAATTGTAGAGATAAGAATCCTACAAGCTCAAACACTTACTCTCACAAGCCCACCCAACACAAGTGACCCACAAAATGCCATCTTCAAAACCAATGACTCAAGCCTTAAATATCTTAATGGAGGAAAGAAAATACTATTCATTCAATAGTAACTCCCCTTCTCCCTTTATATATAGAATTAGTAAATTTTGGGCTTGCTTTCTCTTATTTTTAATGGAACCCTTTGGGCCCATTGTCTTCAGGCCCGTGAAACCACATAGAGGCACTCGGTCTGCCCTTTTAGTTGGCCCTTTCCTTGTGCAATTGGACCGAATTGGCGATCAATAAGATCGCTTTTAATTTTCTAGGCAATTGTTTAAAAAAAAAATTAATTTTGAAACTTAATTATTTGACTGCTCGATTTATAAAGAAAGTGTGGAGCCCATTACAAGTATGATAAAAAAGAAATACTCGAAACCCAATCGTTTGAGAGTTTCTCTCTAGCGGCCAAAGGATGGTGACATAATGCAAATTATGTTAGATCAACATAATTAACTACAACCGTCAGATTTGGGTGTATATTTTGGGCCGATTAATTTATGGAATGAAATGAATTAATTGCATTTATTAGGGGCGGCATTTATATTAGGATATTATACTTATTTTTTGCAATCAATCATTTATATCAGTTACCAAATTATGACTTGTATTATTCTGATTCAAATCCGAGATAAAACCTCTCTCTTACTTCCTTTTTTCATTCTAAATAACCGATACTGTTATAAATAACCGATATTGTTATCTAGCTAATAATAGTATTTTACTATATGCATTTATTTAGCCATTCTATGAATTCCGCTGTTTCGGTATTCGTACAGTACTGATAGTTATCTATAATTAGTGTGTTTTATATGTGTTTTACATAAAATACTATTATTTAACATTAATTTTCTAGATGTGTCCGAGGTAAATTTTCATTGGGAGGCGTTGGCGTTCAAAACTGTCAAGGATGCCGAATCATTTTACTGAGACTATGCTCATAGTCTCGGATTTGAGATCAAAATAAGATTCAACCAACTTCATCCTTTTACCACGGCTCTGGTGTGTGATCCTGAGCAAATTCAATCCTGTTAAACAACAAAATCAACAAACGAATTAACATGAGGCAAGGGCATTTGTACATAAACTAACAACAGAATCAACAAACGAATTACATAACTCAGTATTAGTATTGCCAAAATACTATTATCTGCACATTTTTTGTGTTCAATGACAAGTATATGTTCAAATTCAGTCATATTCAATCCTATTAGCAGTAACAAATCACACACCAGAAACACAAATCAAAAAGGTTTTAGGGTTTAGGGGTTTTAGGGTTTAGGGTTTACTCCCCAGAATAAAACTACATATGCAATTTCCCTTTACTTTGAATGAATCAACTGCTAATATACTATAATAACCAGCAACAATCATATGCACGAAACACAAGTCAGAACAAATAATAGTATTAGCCTAATAACAGTATTCGTTAAAACCCCAAATTAGAGAGAAACACCTATAAAAGAGATGAATGTTGGTGCACGAAATCAACCCCAAAATGAGATACTAGTATTAACCTAATAATAGTACCGAAACGTTTCCCAATCATCCACACAAAACCTAAAACCTATTTCCCAAACTCAAACGTAACCACAATGCTGATTCAAGACAATTAGAACACAAATCAGACTAAACAACCACGAATCTATTGGGATACTATTATTAGCCTAATAATAGTATCGAAACGTTTCCCAATCACCCACACAAAAACATAAAACCGCGATGAATGCTGGTTTCAAAACCTAATTCCAAAACACACAATCGATACCAAAACTCGGTCTAATTGCACATGCAGAGCTAGAAATCCGAACCTGGGTATAGTTCTTCGAGATTCACGAACCGACGGCGGATGCACCTGACAAAGAAAACAGAATCAAACTTCGAACGAAGTACTGATGAATCGCCAGTGGGGATGGCGTTTGGTAGTGCTAACCTGAATGAATGGATTCAGTAGGCGGTTTCGTCGACGGAGAGTACTCCTTCAATCGGCGACTAACAGCAGAAAGCGACTTGACGGAAGAGAAGAATCGGGAGAGAAAGGTTGCAGTTTCTTTTTTTGTGCAACAGTTATAAAAGGTAATAAATTAGTAAAGGTAAGTTATGATATGAAATTTTGGGTAATAAATACATTTATTTTGGGGTAATTAATAATGGGATATCATTATTTTATTTATAAAATCCATCCACCATTGGATGTGTAATAAGGAGATCTAAGCACGACAAAAAAATTTACCTTTAGCTACTGCAAGCTATAGTAAAATTACAATGGCATGAAAACGCAGTAGCAAATACTTGATATTTGCTACGGCAATCACTATTTCATGTAGTTATTTGCAGTAGTAAATACTATTTGCCACACCACTATTTGCGACGGGATGCTGGCAGTAGCAAATAGTGGTGTGGCAAATAGTATTTGCTACTGCAAATTACTACATGAAATTGTGATTGCCGTAGCAAATATCAACTATTTGCTACTGCATTTTCATGCCGTTGTAATTTTGCAGTAGCTAAAGATCACTTTTTTTGTAGTGAAGGGTTCTTATGGATTATGTCTACTAGACATAATCAAACATTTGTCACCACTCCTAATCCGGACCATTAGGCCACTAAACCAAAAATGCGAAGCAGCCCAAGTCACCGGTACCCTTCTGACTGCCACCGGTGAAGAAGGCCGCTCTCCCCATGACCCGATATAGCCATGCTAGAACTGCACTACCCCAATTGAATGTGGCTGCAACACATGGGTCACCAATGAGTGGCAGGAGGTACGCCGGTATTGTAGTCCCCAATCCGATCATCCACTAGTACAACACCCACGAGAACCCAAGTGAACGCTCGTGCGTAGATGGTAAAACCTCGAGGGTAGCTCCAGCTGGAAGATGGTTGAACAATCCCTTCACCCATGACACCGTCACTATCGCTCCAAATACAGCATGGTCTGGAGGCGCGACGCCCAACCACTCCTCGCATATCTCTGCCACAGTACACGCCTGTCTGGCTGTCTAGTAACAGGAAGTCCCCTGGTAGGAAGACCGTCAGCACCTCGACATCCTCAAACGTGATCATCGCCTCGCCCCTGAATCAAGTGGAAGGTGTTCGTATCCGGTTGCCACCTCTCGATAAGTGTCGTAATGAGCTCCTTACAAGGCGTGGCACCAAGAACACGGTAGACTTCCCAAAGCCTGCACGTTGTAAGGAACACCTCGTACGCTAGATACCATGTGAGAGAAGAGCTGCGTTGACGCATCTTCAATGGTTTGCAAGCAGCAGGGTTACTCCAAACGTAGCCACCACTATGCTTGTTCTCCCCCCAGAGGAGGGAAGCATCCTTAGGTTGAGGATTACCGCCCTCGAGGGTCTCATGAACAAGTACATTGTCCATCCGTAGTAATCCACCTAAACTATAGTAAATTGCTATGTTAATATACAAGATAATATGTTTATTTTTCTATAGGTGCAATTGAACTACCCTAATTCATAGTGGCATGCAAAGTCAGATTTTGTAGTCCTAAGCCATAAACATCTTATGAATAAGCTAGCATAACTAACAATATCATACAAATAAGCTACCCCTAGTTCACAATCAAATATAAATAACGTATACAGTATGTACCTGGGGAAAAAGTGTGAAATTATAATATATGATGTGTGACACGAACGTCCGATGCGTAAACAATCCTACAACGTCAATAGGACGGTGTCAATAAATAACCCAAAAATTCCTAAACTAATTCTCTACCCTAACATTCCTAAACTAATTCCCTACCCTAACATTCCTAAAACTAATTCTCTACCCTAAACCCTAAAATAATTCTCTACTTTACAAAAAAAAAAAAAAAAAACAAGAGAGCAAGGGAGGACTTACCTTAGCTTTGGGGAGTCGTAGGAAGTGGCGTGGAGGGGAAAATGGGGGAGACTGGGACTTTATAAGAGATGATGGGTGAATTCGCCCAATCATGTGAGTTTCACCCTATTTTAGGCCGAATTCGCCTGGGATCTGGACAAATTAGCCCAGCAGCTAGACGAGATGGTTCTGGTCGATCGGTTGAACCAAAATCTAGATATTTCGTTTGGTTATTGGGCGAAAAATATTATATGTGTACATAGTTTGAAAACGTATTTATTTATGTAAATAGTTTAATTTTATTTATTTATTTAGGTGAAAATGCCAACTTCCTTGCTATGAAATCATCAATATTTATTCAAGTAAAATGGTGGTCGATGTTAGGATAAACGATTGGCAAGTAATGTCTTTCTCTATCACTACATCTCTTGTTTTCATTCATTATGTTTGATTATCTAGAATTAGTAAAATCAATTAAAGTTTAGTTAGAAGCCATCGATCTTAAAAATTAAATAGTGATCCAAAACTAAAAAAATGGTTTGGTTGATGGAATTGGGTCTGAGAATTAGATTTCAATTTCCGGCCCACTGAAAATTGTAGTGTAATTATTTAGGTTAATTCACAGTGAGCCAGGAATTGAAACCCAATTCCATCAACCAAACGGTCTCTAACTGAGAAAGTTTGGGTGATTACAACACCACTTCTATTGTACACCACCTAAACTTTAGGTAAACCTACCTATACACACAAGTTATGGAGTTGGTCCATTGTTGAAACGCAAGTAAAGCATTTCATCCATGCTGTTACCTTTTTTAATTAATAGAAAAAATTAAAATAATGGTCAACCACCTAAATATGTAAAAGTGAAATTTCATTATCATACCAAACATTTAATCACACATCCTTCTAACGTTTGATTATTGTTGAATCTAAAAATCTCATCAGGTTAGGGTTAAAAAGCCTTAAAGGAGGAAGAAAGGAAACAAGAAAAGCAAAGACAGTTTTAAGTTGCCATCACGAAAACCGATTTGCCACAGCTAATAATAACAATAATCTGATTAATCCATCATCCACATCACAAATTTTTTGTACCCTTTTGTGTTTCTTCTCAAAGATACAGCCATTTTTCCTCTCTGCCATAGCCAAAGATTGAAGATGTTGTCATCATTAGCACAATAAAGCTATGTCCTTTTCTTCCTCTGCGCAATTTCTCACTTCAGGTCACAGCCAAACTTCCCTTATTATGCCTTTCTTTTTCCTTCATTTTCATCTTTAATCATTCGTTTCCTTTAAGAATACGTTTGAATTCCCCTCCCCTAATCAAGAAATTTTCAATTCTGGGTTTGGTTTCTCTCTTTACTCTTCTTGTTCGTCCACCTTTGTTTCTAATCTAAGTTGATTATAATGGGTTTTTTCCTTTCCTCGTCGTCAATTCTGGGTTAGCTCTTTTTATTATGTTTCTCTGATGCTGTTTTGGGTTTTCTTTGTAGAAATTAGTTCAACTTTTATCCCCATTTTGGTCACACCAGTAATCAAACTGTCAGCCGTGGTTTAGATTTGATGATCCTCTTAATTTGTGGTTTTATTATGTCCTGGATTTGTTTCTCGATCTACTGTAGATTGACTGCTACTTTCTAGTCTATCGATGGCTTTCTTACCTGCGTTGTTCTGTTTTCCTTGTCTCAGGTTGCTTAAAAGTTCTGAAACGATACTGAATCATGAATTACAGAAAGGGAAATTTAGTGGAAATTCTCAGCAGGGAAATTGGCACTGAAGGTGGTTCATGGTTTGCAGGGAAGGTGATTTCTGCACTGGATGATACTAATCTCCTGGTTAGGTATGACTCAATTTTGGACGATGATCGAGAGCCATTAACTGAGACGGTTTCGACGAATGAAGTTAGGCCTAGGCCGCCTGTCACGAAGGGTGATAAAAATTGGAAGGTTGGTGATGTAGTAGAGGTGTTTGATGTTCAATGCTGGAGGGCAGGAAGAATTGTGAAGGCTTTCAAGAACAACAGCTTCATCGTGAAATTATCAGGTTCCCTTCAGCATAAGGAGTTTCATGAGTCTAATATCAGGCTTCAGCTTGTTTGGCATAAGAACAAGTGGTTCATTACTGGCAAGGTAATGCAAACCATCTGGTGTTGTCTGTTTGCTTGCAATTGATCCCGTTTTTTCGTGTTCTTGTTTACATCTCCTGGATCTTGGTGTGTAGCTTCCATTCAATTTATTAGATCTTGTATTCATGATTAACTCGAAATACGCTTCTCGTTGATGTTTGTTTTCTCTGAAATCGGTTGTCCCTGTGCTGCAGGATGCTCAAACTAGATCCAAGGGTACTGGCGGGTTAGTTTCAAGGCAAACATTACAACCCATAGGCAGACTAGGAGATGAATGTTTAACAGAGAAACAAAAGTTCCCCGGGAGAGGCCGTAATAGCCTCAACAATCATCGAGACAGGTCCATAAGAGGCCATAAGAGGCCTCTAGATCAGAAGAATGCCGATAGTACTGAGGAAGCAAGGCCTGGGTGGTTTGATGCTTCTGGTTTTGTTTCAAGACCATTGCAGAATGAAGATAGCAGCTACCAGCAGTGCTCCGTGGCTAGCTGTAGTTCAAATGAATTCCCTCACTCTAACGGTCATGACTTTCATCAATCAACGAATGTCGTCTCGGAGAACTCAGATGCTGAGTCATCATTCCCTTCCTTGTCTGCCAAGAAACAACGCCATGCGAGTGGTCATAATTCGGAGGAGGTAGACATCCATGCTTTAGAGTTCCATGCTTATATGTCAACTGTGAAAGCATTGTATGTGTCGGGGCCTTTGAGTTGGGAGCAAGAACTGCTCCTGACTAATCTTCGTGAATCTCTTCACATTTCAGATGAAGAACATTTACTCGAGCTGCGTCGTCTTTTGTCCTCTGAAGCTCTATAGTGATCTTCGTTATTGCAGTTTATTCAATTTCCAGAGGTTGCAGCTTGACTCTCAGCAACTTTCCTACGGCGGTATCTTAAGATCTCTGAAGTAGATATGTGTTTGTAAATATAATCAAGAGATTCAAGTTCTGTACTCTCTTTTGAATCTTTAGTGTCGATAGAGCTACTTGTAGATCCATTGTTATGCAGCTGTAGAAATTGATTAATGTTACTGTTTTTTTATCATGTAAATGAAACTGATCCATGTCAAACTAGAACTCACAGATACAGTTGAACAGAACCAAACAGCCAATAACCAGCTATATCGACGAACAACGAGTCAATGACACGATACCTATGACCTGGAACCACAATCCAAGATATGAATACGGAAGAACACCATAGAAACCAGAATGCTATAAACAATTTGAAGTAGAACGAAGCTGGTGAAAAAAGATAGGAATATCCAGTTCTCTTTCTATGTTTTTGGGGCGGAGGAAGTAAGTACACTTTTGATTTACAAATTCTCTCTGTCAACCGAACAATTTTCAACAATATACCTATGGATTAACGTGAGGATTGAGTTCAGTATTTTGCACTGTGGTCTGAAAACTTTCACTTGGACAATTTGCTAGCATGGTGATGCTCAATAGTCAAACTTTCAGCGCTACGAACAAATGTTAGATTCACAATCATTTTTCAGAGTACGGAACATCTGCAACCGCCAGCATCTGGAGTCCCCTCGAACCATCGATCCCATATCGGGTTAGCAGGGCCAATTGTTCTGCAACCAGAGAGAGATCATAGGGAGCTAGTGAAGCCAAGTCACAAAAACACAACAAGGAAGAACTGCATATTGTAAATTGTTACATTGAGAGCAGTGGATCTGGTATCGTCTCCACATTGCGTAAGAATCTGAGGAAACAAACAACGAACAACCTTCAGTATCTCGTCAAAACAAGACCTAACCCAAACATCATAAGAAGGCGTTTCCTACCACTTACCCTTCACATACAGTTGATACATTGTCTGTTTTCTCAAGTTCATCCAGTTCCCTCTGAAATCAAAACACACACTTTATGGTTATGATAATGAGCTTCCAGAGTGGTTCGATGAGCAGCTACCCAATTCTAGTCAAAACACTACTAACATATCTAACAAACTTCTCATTTAACTAATTTCCTTAATGTTTTAGACTAAACCATTGCAGGAAGCTACAAAACTACTACTGATAACAAGATGCCTCCATCCCTGGGACAGGAATCAGAAACCCAATTCATATTTGAAGGACAAGGTGAGTCATGAATGCTGCTACAGATTTCCTAACGCAGTTTTGTCCACTTATGGTTTCCTCAATGTAAGAAAACGAGAGATGAAGAGTTAGTTTTATGGACCCCCTATGGCACATTCAGATCCCAGAAGGTTTACACATGGCCATTAAATGACATCTTGCCAAGTCAAAACTACATCAGACCGTGACAGAGTTTTGACTTTTGAAGACAAACTATTTCAACCAATTTGATATTCACAAAAAGAATTTCAACCCATCTTCTTTGTAAAGTTTGAAACTCTTTTCTCTAATTAAAATTCAAACACAGTAGCCAGAAACCCAGAATGCCAGATGAATGATGAGGCAGTCAACAAAATCAGGACAAAGTACAAAGATCCTAACCTTTCTAGTAAACCACGCCACACCAGATCAGAAAATCATCAAATTCTACTAACCTAAATTTCAATTTTGTGAAGAAAATGAATGAAGCTTTTAGGGGTTAGAAAAAAACCTCGAGAAAGCTGATTTCCTGCTCGATCCGCTTGAGCTCGGCAAGAATCCGATGTTTGCCTCTGGTATCAGCAGCTGCTCCTCCTACTCCGGTGCCGAGCGTACCGGCGACGAGAGCATCTTCGTCCACCGATGAGGTCGGCTCGGAATCCATTTTTGCTTAAAACCCTAACTGGAAAGAAACGGAGAAGTTGAGGTGCGATGGATAATGGATTTTACTAGACGTCCATTGTTCAGTGCCGCCGCAGCAGCTGCTATCTTGCTATGCTGCTGATGCTATTGTAGTTGGGATGAGGACGAATCCCGTTGGCAGATCTAAACGAGAAGCTGTTGAACAGAGCAGCTAGAGAAAGAGAGGGGTAAAAGGAGAGTATTAGAAGAGAATATTATATTTGTCCGTACAACAAATTACATGACTTTTCTTTCCTGAATTTTCTCTTCAATTTTTCTTCCTATGTGGAACGCGGATAAAAAAGTTATTTTATTCGTCTGCAAAGTGGGAGAAAATCTGTCTTGCTTTTCTGCCTTCTTTTTACAAAAGAACAAGAAAAATGATCAATTTGGGTTTGGGCTGTTGGCTAGCCAGGCTCAGCAATTCAAGATTCAGTAAAAACTGCAAAAGAAACAAAAAAAATTACCGGAATTCGATCCGATAGTAAATAAGTTGATTTCGAGTCAATCATGGGTTTATTAAGCCTGGTTCGTGAGCCCAGCTTATTTATAGATCGTGATGTAAATCAACGAGAGACACGAAATAGATCGTGATGTAAATCAACGAGAAACACGAAGTAACATAGTTGACTGACGTTGTGTCAGCTAATCCACAGAGCACAAATCAGGGAATTTTACTATGCACAAAGATAAGAAGAAGAGGAAAACAAGTTGTTGTGTGCGGCAACCTCCCAACTACAATGTATATATGCTGCTGCCCTAGCAAACCCAAGCCCAAGAGGCCCAATTACATTAAGCATATTTTATATTAACAGCCTCCCCAAAATTGATGGTGATCTCGACACATCAATTTGTTGGCAAGGAACCAGTGTCGACTTGTAGAAACTGCTTTTGTAAGGAGATCTGCGTCTTGATCCTCAGATTTGAGGTAGCGGAGAGAAACTGTACCGTCCTGAATAAGGTCTCGAATGTAGTGGACATGGGTTTCAATGTGCTTAGTTCGGTCATGAAGAAATGTGCTTGCTGCGATTTTTAGCGCACTAGTATTATCACCGTGAAGTTGAATAGGACGAGCTACCCGACAATCAAGGTCTTCTAGTAATCGTGACAGCCACACAAGCTCCGAACATACCTCATACATCGATCTATATTCTGCTTCGGTAGAGGATTTGGTTGTCCTGTCTTGCTTCTTACAGTGCCACGAGATGCAAGCGTCACCATATTTTACACACCAACCCGAAGTTGATCTGCGAGTATCAACACATCCTGCATAATCCGCAGCCGCGAATGCCTAAAGAGTTTGTCTACCTGTAGCAGGAAAGAAAACACCAACAATTCGAGTACCTTGTAGATATCTTAAAATGCGAAACACAGCTTGGAGGTGCGGTTGCCGAGGATGGGCCATGAACAGGCTCACCACCTATACTGAATAAATGAGGTCTAGCCGAGTGGAGGTAAGGTATATCAGGCTCCCAACGAGATGACGATATAGCGTAGGATCGACAATTAATTCACCCTCATCCCTAGAGTATTTCACATTTGTCTCCATGGGCGTGCTACAAGGAATACAATCATTGTGTCGAGCATATTGAAGAAGATCATCAATATGCTTCTTCTGGCAAACAAAGATCTCATGAGAGGAACGTGGGATTTCGAGACCCAAAAATAAGACAGATGGCCGAGATCTTTGAGATGAAAACTATCATGCATTGCATTCTTAACAGCCGCAACTCCCTCCGAATCATTTCCTGTGAGAATCATATCGTCAACATAAATAAGCAGTATCGGTATCCCTCGATCTGATTTGCGGATAAAAAGAGAGGGATCGTTCCGACTTTGTACGAGACCATGGTGCTGAATTGTAGCTTGAAAAGTCTCAAACCAAGCACGAGGTGTTTGCTTAAGACCGTGTAAAGAAAGATGTAGATGACAGACGAGACCACGATCTTGAACAGGATACCCGGGTGGAAGATCCATATAACGGTTTCAGTGAGTTGGCCGTGTAAGAAAGAATTCTTAACGTCTAACTGGAAGAGAGGCCATTGTCATTGTGCAGACATGACCAATAAGGTACGGACAATCTGCATCTTAGCGATCGGAGCGAACATCTTGTCATAATCAATTCCTTGGTCCTAACGAAACCCCTGAGCTACGAGACGAGCTTATGGCGTTCCAAAGTCCCATCGGGGTTGTATTTAATAGTGAAGACCCATCAACTCCCGATAATAGAAACATGTGGAGGACGAGGAACAATCGACCAAGTCCGATTTTCCTCTAATGCTCGAATCTCTTCATCCATATCCCTCAACCAATGAGGATTACCCGATGCTTCTTTATATGAATTTGGAACCTGGATAGCAACTGAAGTATTATAAGTATGATAGTCATTTAGTCTAGTTAACAAAGTACCAATATTGGCACGTTGTGATCTGTGAAGGGGAATTTGATCATGATGGGAGTGTGATGATGTTGAAGTGGAAGCATGTGTGTGACTAGATGAATCAGATATAGATGAAGAAGATCCAGGAGTAGTAGTACCTCAGGCAGTGGGAGAATCAGGTGGTGTTGGAGCGAAGTCAATAATCGGTGTCGTATCTGTTAGAGGAATCGAGGCATCATCAAACAAGTTTGAGAGGTTGACTTGATATGAAGAGGCACTAGTGGATGAATGAAGCTGCTTGTCGAGATAGTAAAAGCCCTTGTTGAAAATACACATGATATGCGATTCTCATGAGACGAGTTAGAACATCGTAGCATAAATAACCTTTGTGGATATCCAAATATCCCATAAAAAAACATCGAGCAACCTTAGAGGTTAGCTTTGTCCGCTCATGTCGAGGTAGAAGAACAAAACACGTACATCCAAAAACCTTAAGCCGTCAGTAGTCGAGTTGAATGCCATACAATGTAAAAAAGGTGTATTATCCTGAAGAGTGGTAGTCACTTTGGCGATTAATCAAGTAAACCACAGTACCAACCACTTCTGGCCAAAAGATAGATGGAACGACGGATTGAAGGAGAAGAGCCCGTGCTATCTCAAGGATATGTCAATTTTCCTTTCAGCCAATCCGTTTTGTTCTGCAACGCCTGAGCAAGATTGTTGACAGAGAATGTCGTGTTTCTTATAAAATTCATGTAGAGCCGCCAAAGAATATTCCCCTCTAGGATTAGAACGAATAACTTTGACTGTCTTATGAAATTGAGTTTGAACCATAGTGATAAACCTTTTCTACACAAAGAAGATCTATTTATGCCAAAGAAAATAGATCCATGTAAATCGAGTAGCTTGATCCACGAATAATGCAAAGTAATGATAGCCCAAACGTGAAGTGGTTGGAGAAGGACCCCATAAATCAGTGTGAATGAGATCAAACGAAGCAGACACAAGAGTCTTACTAGATTGAAAAATAACTTGCTAGCTTTTCCACCAAAACAATGAACACAATCATGAACCATATTATCAATTTCTTTGAAATTTAGACTATCTGGTAACAAATGAGAATCAAAGTCTAGTAGTATGTGGATGTCCGAAACGAGCATGCCACAACTGCCAAATTTGTGCCGAATTATTCTTAGCTGCAACAAGCGGCAGAGCCGCTGAACACAAAAGAGGGATAGATTGCCGAGGTATAGATGGCCGAGGAACTGCGAGTTTCTCCAACACAAAGTTCTTACCGTTCTTCCTTCCCTTCCCGGTTTTCTTCTTGGTTATCAGATCATGCACCAAACAACCATACAGAGAGAACGAGACGAGACAATCCCACATACATTAAATTAGGGACCAGTGAAGGAACATGTAAAGAATTTGGTAGACAAATATGACCAGATTGCACATCTCAACACCAGAAATGTTTAATTGAGCCCCATTAGCTACTTGAACACTAATCGAACGCATATGATGAATAGAGAAAAATAACGAGAAATCCCCTATCATGTGATTAAATGAGCCAAAATAGATCAACCGGGAACTATATTTACGTGGAGTAGCGAAGGATGAGAACACCGCATTCAAGGCTGATGGGAGTGATTTACGAATAGCAGCCTGAAAGAGGTCCTTGATATTGATTTCAGAAGAATCACCCGAGGAAATAGAATATGTTGTGGGACGTGAGGCTACTGATCCACCTGAAGTGTTACCTGTTGAAGACCCAGAAGTGAATCCTACCGACTTGGAGGACTTATAATGACTACCCGAATTTGATTGAGAACCCTGAGTGTGTTGACGTTTGCGACAATCCAGAATTATATGGCCTGGCTTTTTGCAATAATTACAAAAGTTTTGTTTCTTGCAATGATTGACATAGTGACCCGTCTCACCACAATGACGACAACAAATTTCAGTAGTTCTGGAAGAATTATTACTGTTGTTGAACTATGGACGAAAGGATTGCTGTCCACGGGATTGAGCTGCAAAGCCATTGCCAGGGAAGGCCACTGAAGTATCATCAAGAAGAGCCAAAGTTTTAAGTCTAGTTTCAGCATGTACCAGATCGCCAAGAATAGAATTGAAGTTCGTAGTGTTGGATGAAATAATATGAGAACGATTCGATTCGAATTCTGGGCGCAGCTTCATTAAAAATTGTAATACTCGAGATCGATGTCGTTCTTTCTAGACGGCAGCATTAACTTTTCTAGATAGTAGATCTTGATCCAATAAATCCTGCTTCGTCCATAGTTGTTTCGCAGCGAGGTAGAAGGTACGAATGTCACGCTCCCTTTGTGTTGGCAACTTCATATTCTACTTAGAACACCTTAGAGGTATTGATGTGAGAGTAAGTTTCCTTGAGATGATCCTAGATCTCGGAGGCAGTAATAAAAGTTCGCAGAGTAAGAGCGATGGAAGGTTCCATCGAGCTGATCAAGAAGGAGAAGACACGGGCATTACTCGTATTTCACTTGAGTTTATCCGCGTCGGAAGCTTCGACATCAGGTTTCTTTGCAGAACCATTTAGATACGATAATAGCTCCTTATCCTCGATGAAGTAGCGGAAGTGAAATTCCCAGATGGTGTAACTGGAACCATCGAAGCGGACTATGGAGACATCACCAGATTCAATTGACATGATGAAAGCACGAGGACGAAACAAAGAACGAAGAGGAACCTAAGAAGTTGTTTGGCGGAGCGATGAAGCTTTACACAAGCTCTGATACCATGTAAATCAACAAGAGGCACGAAGTAATGTGGTTCACTAACGTTGTGTCAGTTAATCAACGAAGCACAAACCAGGAAATTTTATTATGCTCAAAGAGAAGAAGAAAAGGAAAACAAGTTAATGTGTGCGGCAGCCTCCCAACTACAATATATATGTTGCCGCAAACCCTAGCAAACTGGTGAACGTTGTAATACGTGCAGTCAAATAATTAAACTACCAAGCTAGAAAGCTAGGGTAGATCGTATTCCACGGGTCTTCTAACAATTGACTACTCAAAGAAGCTGGCAATTTACTCAGGTTTAACACTTTGTGCGTGGTGTGAGTTCCACGACTTCTAATTCTAAGAAATGCACGGAAATTAAAAATTAAAACTGAAACAGATCGAAAGATTGGTTGGTTAAACAAAGATGACATACAAGCTTAGACTTTGAATCCCCCTTCGTTCACCAGAGCATTGGCAATCAACAGATCAGCGGATTTCGATTCTCGTTCAATCAATTCTAAGACACAATCATAACTCCTTACCCTTAGGTTTAAGACTGGCGAACGTTCGCTTTATCCGATCTAGCTACCAAGATTAACTAGCCGCCCGGGTACGGTCGCCTCTCGCGACGACTTAATTAACTGGTCCAATTACTAATGATTTATGAGTTACTCTTGCAGTGGATTAACCCTAACTGGTTCCTACGAAAGGCACACTCCAATGATTAGGTTAATTGTTCGATTTGATGTTTTAAAGTAAGGCGAGCGTTCGCTTCTATCCTTAGCTTAAAAAGAATCTAATCTAGGTGATCAATCCAGACAAGAAACATGAACAACGAAGAACAAATCAAACATGAAAGAGAAACTGATTGAACTTTGAATCTAATCACCGCCGATCCGTGACCGCTTTAAAGCCATGGGTCACTTAGGGTTCATCTAGTCTAAGCTCTACGAGTTTAGCTACTCATGTTCATAACAAAAGAATCAAAGGCAAAGACAGAGTTCATCTTGAACAGACGAAGAACACAAAAGGATCTGAAAAACCTAATTAAGATGACTCCGACAGAAATTCGATCTCTGGTAATCTGCAATCCTAGCTCCGAGGTGAAGGGATGGCGTCACGATCTCTTCCTGGCTCTTCGAACTCTAAACTCTGCTCCAGAACTCGTGAGAATTCTCGAAGTAATTCGTATTATGTGATATATCTGCAATTGGGCCACCGATTAAGTATTTATACTTAACCCTAATACCGCCGGAATTGCCTGGAATTTTCGCCGAAAAGTTGTCTGAGTTTTCGCCGAAAATTCCCTTGTAAATGTCTTGAATGCTCAGCTATTTTCTCCTGTGATTTTCGGACCTTGGGGTTCTCGGCGAAAACTTGGAGTTTTCGCCGAAAACTCTCTTTGTTGAACTCAGCTGATTCCTTCTTGAGTTTTCGCCGAAAACCTAGGGGATTTTCGCCGAAAACTTCAGTGTAAATGGGAGCAGGATTTGGTTCGACTCGATTGACTCCTTGGATCAATTCCGGTGCGATTCCTCGAGATTCCAACGCCTCAGACACGTCCTTGGCTACTTTATTTGACGGCAAAAACCTGTGCTAACATGAAAACACTAGAAAACCATCAAATAGACCCGAAACGGGCCAAAGTAACACAAATGGCACGAGATAGAGTAGTTGAGTGAATATTCGCTATTCTACCCTAAAAACCATGTCTTAAGCAAGGAAATGTCGCTTAAATGAGGCTGATAATCACGTCAAATCGAGTGTCATCAAAATACCCCACACTTAAGCTTTTGCTTGTCCTCAAGCAAACTGAATAGAAACGCTCACGTTCACAAATGATAAGATCTATTAAATCGAAGTTCAATCAAACACAATGAATTATTAGACAGATAATTCCTAGAACAAGAAACCTAACATGCATACTGATCAGCCAAACAACCTGGTCTCACTAAAAACTGCACACGACAAGTAATAGCAACCAATTATGCACGAATTTGACCTGACCGACCAGACTCCTCACACAAGAAATATTTAGTAAACGGAAAGCTCTCACTCTCTGTATTTAAGGACGTGTTTCTGCTCTCAATCATTTTATGTTACTGAATTATGTCATAAGTTTGCAATTCGACCACATCTCCACCACTGTGACAACACGAGTAACTAGTCAAGAAGGACTTCCCTGCTAGGACTGTAACGAATTCTACACTACACGGGTTTATGATGAGATGGATGATGGGAATGTATGATGATGGCTTTGGTGCGGTGTAGCTTTCGACTAACTTCCCTCGAATCTAGCCTATGGCTTCCTACTGTCTAACCAGACACGGGTGGAATAGTGAACGCTCGTCCTATGATACCCTCAAGCAACCTAGCACTTTATTTTCTTTACACATTTTTTTCTTTGAATTTTCTTTTGACTTCGTTCTTCCATATGTAGGGAGAAGAACGTTTATTGAACTAAACTTGAAACTTTTCTGATTTTTCTGTTTTTTTTTGAAATTTTCCTTATTTTTCTTCTTTTCTTTTATCTTTCTTTGTGTCGATTCTTTCTTTTAGTTGATAGAGGGGTTTACACGTTTGGACATAATAGCTAAGACCACCTGTTTAATGGCTATAGGCAAGTTACCACAAACCGACTTCGGTAGGTTAATCTAGAACTACAACCACAGGGGATCAACGAGGAATGAAAGAATGGGAAATGGCTGTAATGTATATTGAACCGAAAGAACAAGCCAAGCTCAAGGGTTTACACCTAATGGATTTATCGTTAGGTAGGCTATCTGGCTTAGTAGCTGAATCTAGGTGCCCCTATCATTCTAGAACTCGTGTCATCGTGTGGTCTCGAGTAGGTCTCATGCAAATTCTAACTCATTCAAGCAAACAAAAACCACTCAAAAAGAATTAAAATTGCAAGTTACGTGCAATGGATCAAAAGCTCACATTTGGTTTGCTAGTCGGATTCGGTCATTTTCATGCAATCAAGGCTACAAACTACAAGTGTGATTTTAAAAATCTGTTTGACCAGACAATTTAGCATCAAAATATACACGTTGGTTCTCAGGTTCTAGGTTAAGCAGTCTAAGCATCATTATGAAAGACTGAACAGCAACTTAACATCAAAAATCAAGAACTAAGCCATTCTAATGCTAGAGAGACTGGAAAGGAATCACGAGGCACACAAAAACACAATCAAGGGCAATCAAGTTCATGCAAGTTCTTTAGCATCCTACCCCACACTTAAATCGTACTGTGTCCTCACAGGACTAAAACTATAGTGAAGAGTGAAGTAGAAGAACCTGGACCGAGATGGTTGGTGTAGGGGATGAACTTGGATCCTCGGAGCAGAGGCAATCTACCAAAGTGAAGCAAAGGGAATCTCCCAACTGCCTGCAAAACAAAAACAAATGAAAGATAAAAAGGAAACCGGGACAAGTGTCCCGGATCCACACAAAAAAAAGTTGGATCGAAATCCGAAAAGAAGAAATAAAAATAAAGGACCAGAAAAGGAATACAACCCGATCACTGCTGGTCAGGCGCATCGGGAGGGGGAATGTGGAGGGCGTCGCCAACCTGCCTCTGCCACGCAAGCTGTGCCTCATACCTCTCGTCAGTGCGGAGCATGTGCTGCTGCATAATAGTCCATCTGGCATCCTGAGTGGCGTTATCAGTGATCCGCCACTCCTGAGTCGCTCGTACAGCTCTCTGACGTCAGCTGGATGCGGTCGGTGCTGAGGATGAGGTGCCTGGTATGGATCTGGAATGGGCACATGGGGCTGGTATGCATACCCTGCCTGATGGTGTGGCGAGGGTATATAATCATCAAACTCCGGCTCCGGCTGAGGTTGTGGCTCCTCAGAATCATCTTCTTCCTCATGCTGGAAGGGGGGATCTGCCGCTACCTGGGGACCAAGGTCTAACTCGAGGGTGTACTCGACCGCCAAATCGCCTCCGACGGTGTATATTCTACGTCGTGGGACGTCCGTGCCATATTCTGGCTGAGACCGAGGGAGATGATGAGTTGGCCGACGAAGTTGCCTCCCAGGAGTGAGCTAGGCGGCCTCGGCTTCTGAGTCTTCTGGCGGAGTATGCGTGCATGCACCCATCCGGGATGAAGAGGATAACCTTCCCAGATGGCGCGAAGAAGAATGAGCTCCTCTCTGCTGATGTGGTGGTGGCTCTTATCTGGAGCAAGCAAAAGAGAACGACGCCAAACCATATGTATAAAGTGATAAAGAGGGTGAGAGAGGGACTTAACTGAGTTATGGAGCGTGGTCCGATCGCCTGGCACTCCAGTCATGTGGCTCCATAGCGCGTCGTACTCCTCTCCGTTGCCGGAGTTGTCCTCCCAGCAGAGGTGGTGACCCTCGTAATGCTCCTGGGGGATGCCAAGGTGGGCGGCAAACTCATCGTAGGTGAACGACTTGTACACCCGCCAAGATAAAAGGAGACGACCTTTCTGTGCTGCCTTCTCTTATGCTCATCTAGCTCGAACGTGGCCCAGAACTCCTGGAGAGCGACGTCTGGGAAGTCAGCAGCTATGGTGGTCAGCTCCAGAAGTCTGAAAGGTATTAGTGAGTCGAGCACATTCTGATACTAGTCCTCGTTGTACTCAAGGAGGGAATCCAAGGAAAGTGGGCGCACGTCGGCTCCAGGAACATGCTCCTGCCTCTGGTAGCGCTCGAAGTAGTGCACCGGTAGGCGGGCGACAGTAGAGTGGTACCCGACACGTTCAGGGAATGCTGGTGAAGGGCCGTGGATGGCGGGTGTGGGACTGGTGGGAGCTGGAGGCGGTTTCAAGTCGCGCCTTAGTCCTGCGCTCATGAGTGAAATTCCTATAGCCAGAAACGAAACCAGATTAATTAACTAATAACCCACCCCACACTTAGTAGAAAAACTCAATTTCACAAAGAAATGAGGAAAACGAGTGGGGGTAAGCAAATTAAGTAACCGGTAATCATAATAAATCACAAAGAATGCATATGTCTAGCCGGAATGTTCATATATAATTAGAGATCAGAAGTCAAACCGACGTTCAAAAAGTCAACATCATAGCACATTGAACCCTAATCATGGCAATACTAGCTCAAAGCGGGAAATGACGGCATAATTATAAACTCAGATGGCAAGCACAGTAATATGAGCGTGAATGAACACACATGGCAGCCAAACAAGCATAGACAATTCATGGTCAAACCGACATTTCTCAAAAGTCAACAGCAAAGAATCGATCTTTAAGCATATCAACACACGATCAAATGGTATTATAATTGAGTATAATTCTCCCTAAGCATGCTAGATCAGGCCAAAGCAATTCAACTAACTAGTTCACACGAAATAGTCGGCACGCAAATCGAGGTAGACCGAAAAAGTCAACCAAAGTCAACCCCAACGAAATTCAGCATTCAACATGTCAAAAGATTCGGAATGAAAAGTTCTACAACTTACCTTGAAGCCATGAGTGCTGGAAAATGAACGGAGAGAGAGAAATCAGAGAAAAATTGGAAAAATTAGGGTTTGGCAGAATGGGAGCTCTAGAGCTCCGATTCGGGTGGTCTATGGCTCGAAATGATCGGAGAAGGGAGGGGAGAGGTGCGGCGGCGGTGAAGGTTGTAAAAACAGGGGGAGGGTTTTGATTTTTCGGTCAAAAAAATGAGAAGTGAGGGGTGAGAGAGAGAAAAGAGACCGAGAAATAGGGGAAATTTTTTTTGAATTTTGTCTCAGGTTTTCGGCGAAAATTAGTGCAATTTTTTGCCGAAAACTCAAGTTAAAATCGTCTGCCAGTTTTCAAAAGAGTTTTCGCGAAAACTCATAGAGTTTTCGCCGAAAAGTTTAGTTAAAATCGATCAGAAAACACGGTGGGATCTGCAAGGAAGTTTTCGCCAAAAAATGGGACAGTTTTCGCCGAAAAGTTTGGCTTGTACGATTGAAAATATTTTCGCAATCTCGGCAAACTTCAGAAAATCACAATCAAATTGAAAAAAATCGGAACAACCTCAAACAACTTGCGATTGCAACGATGACACACAGACTACACACGAAAAATAAGAATCATGCAAACTGACACTTTTGGTTCCCTTGAACCGACTCTAAAACAAGGATTTCGACACAAATGAAAAACTGACTCCAGCCGTGGGTTGCCTCCCACGAAGCGCTCTTGATTAACGTCCTTGAGCTGGACGATACCTGGACGGTATTAGGAGACATCCCAACTCATGATCTCCTTAACGCTAGCATCGGAGTTCATGAAGTAGAGCTTCGGGCATCTCCGTCAAGCATAAATTTCTTCCCGTTAGCGTGTATGAGCTTGGTACGTCCATCGGGAAGGTGATCAGTGATCTTGAACGGACCAAAAAGTTCTCTCGAGGGATCATCCTCTACAAGGAAGACGGTGGAAGGAATGAGAACGATCGGTTTCGTCTTCTCTTTAAACTCCGCTTTGTATCACCAGGATCGGTGATCGTCGGTATTTCCTTAGGAGATGCATTTGGCTTCTCCTTCAATACTTTCTCCAGCGCCGGTAGCTCGGAAGGAATTGGTGGTGCAGCTGGCTTGGAAGATGGTGGTGGAACAACTGGTCTCCAGACCATTTGGGTCTTCTTCTAATTCTTTCTCCGCGACCTGCCAGGTTCCTTGTTTGGCGGTGAAGAAGAGGCTTTCAGTTCCTTCTTCTTTGGTGGCTTTTTAGTGGAAGATTTTGGTTTCTGCTTGGTAATCTGTCCAACATCTGCAACAACAATTGATCTAGGAACACTAGAAGAGACGCCAGTAACGGAGTTGACCGGATCCAACTCCACAGTTTCAACAGCTAGACAATGAGATTCTTCATTCAAAGGAGTATATTTCATTCCGTCTTTAAGGCGGAACGTTATCGTGTCCTTACCAACCCTCAAGGTCAAGGAACCATTTGGAACGTTAATTTGCATTCCAGTTGTTGCCATGAAGGGTCGTCCTATGAGGATGGTAGAATCATCCTTACTAGTATCTATGATCACATAGTCAGCTAAGAACGTGAAAGGATGGTGAACCTAAGATCGTTGTGCAGGTTCAACCAAATAACTAACAAAGCTAACAAGCTAGGGTAGATCGTATTCCACGGGCCTTCTAATGATTGACTACTCAAATAAGTTAGCAAATTACTCAGGTTTAAGCACTTCGTGCGTGGTGTGAGTTCCACGACTTCTAATTCTAAGAAATGCAGAAAAAAATCAAAAATTGAAACTAAGAACAGAATGGAAATTGGTTGATTAAAACAGAGATGACAGACGAACTTAGACTTTGAATCCCCCTTCGTTGCCCAGAGCATTGGCAATCAAAAGATCAGCGGATTTCAATTCTCATTCAATCAGTTCTAAGACACCACCATAACTCCTGACCCTTAGATTTAAGACCGGCGAACGTTCGCTCTATCCGTTCTAGCTACCAAGATTAATTAGTCGCCCGGGTACGGTCGCCTCTCGCAAGACTTAACTTAACTGGTGGAATTACTAACGATTTATGAGTTACTCTTGCAGTGGATTAACCCTAACCGGTTCCTACGAAAGGCACGCTCCAATTATAAGGTTAATTGTTCAATTTGATGTTTTAAAGTAAGGCGAGCGTTCGCTTCTATCCTTAGCTTAACAAGAATCTAATCTAGGTGATCAATCCAGACAAGAAACATGAACAACGAAAAAAAATCAAACATGAAAGAGAAACTGATTGAACTTTGAATCTAATCACCGCCGATCCGTGACCGCTTTAAAGCCCTGGGTCACTTAGGGTTCATCTAGTCTAAGCTCTAAGAGTTTAGCTACTCATGTTTATCACAAAAGAATCAAAGACAAAGAAAGAGTTCATCATCCAGAGGAAGAACATAAAAGAATCTGAAAAACCTAATTGAGACGACTCTGGCAGACTTCGATCTTCGGTAAATGCAATCCTAGCTCGAGTCTTCGAGATGGAAGGGATGGCGTCACGATCTCTTTCCGGCTCTTCGGACTCTAAACTCTCTGCTCCAGAACTTCAGAGAATTCTGAAGTTCGGTATTAGTTGGTAATTATGTTGTGTATTGCTCTCCCCTTTAATTTGGGCCGCCGGTTAAGTATTTATACTTAACCCTAAACTGCCGGATTTAGCCTGATATTTTCGCCGAAAATATTGAAGGATTTTCGCCGAAAATCTTCGTGTAAATGGATGGTCCGCCGGCTGCTTTTCTTCTGTGATTTTCGGCTCAATTGTTCTCGGCGAAAACTTAGGTTTTCGCCGAAAAACTTCCTTTGATAAGCATCAGTCGATTTGTGCTGGGATTTTCGCCGAAAACACTAAGGTATTTTCGGCGAAAACTTTAGTGTAAATCGGGGCAGACTTTGGTTCGACTCGATTGACTCCTTGGATCGATTCCGGTGCGATTCCTCGAGGTCCACAACGCCTTAGACACGTCCTTGGCTACTTTATTTGACGGCAAAAACCTGTGCTAACATAAAAACACTAGAAAACCATCAAATAGACCCGAAACGGGCCAAGGTAACACAAATGGCACGAGATAGGGCAATTGATTGAATATTCGCATAAACCTGTGAACAACCTACAAATGACAAAAACAAACAAAAACCAGTGTAAAATCGAAGTGAATGGAAAGGTGAAAGATGGAAGTAGAAGAATAAGATGCCAGTTCTTCTTTCAAACAATTAAATAAGTCCCCGGCAACGACGCAATTTGGTGAACGTTGTAATGCGTGCAGTCAAATAATTAAACTACCAAGCTAGAAAGCTAGGGTAGATCGTATTCCACAGGTCTTCTAACAATTGACTACTCAAAGAAGCTGGCAATTTACTCAGGTTTAACACTTTGTGCGTGGTGTGAGTTCCACGACTTCTAATTCTAAGAAATGCACGAAAATTAAAAATTAAAACTGAAAAAAGATCGAAAGATTGGTTAGTTAAACAAAGATGACAGACAAGCTTAGACTTTGAACCCCCCTTCGTTAACCAGAGCATTGGCAATCAACAGATCAGCGAATTTCGATTCTCGTTCAATCAATTCTAATACACCACCATAACTCCTTACCCTTAGGTTTAAGACTAGCGAACATTCGCTCTATCCGATCTAGCTATCAAGATTAACTAGCCGCCCGGGTACGGTCGCCTTTCGCAACGACTTAATTAACTGGTGCAATTACTAATGATTTATGAGTTACTCTTGCATGGATTAACCCTAACTGGTTCCTACGAAAGGCGCACTCCAATGATTAGGTTAATTGTTCGATTTGATGTTTTAAAGTAAGGCGAGCGTTCGCTTCTATCCTTAGCTTAACAAGAATCTAATCTAGGTGATCAATCCAGACAAGAAACATGAACAACGAAGAACATATCAAACATGAAAGAGAAACTGATTGAACTTTGAATCTAATCACCGCCGATTCGTGACCGCTTTAAAGCCCTGGGTCACTTAGGGTTCATCTAGTCTAAGCTCTACGAGTTTAGCTACTCATGTTCATAACAAAAGAATCAAAGGCAAAGACAGAGTTCATCTTGAACAGAGGAAGAACAGAAAAGGATCTGAAAAAACCTAATTAAGATGACTCCAGCAGAACTTCGATCTCTGGTAATCTGCAATCCTAGCTCTGAGTCTCCGAGGTGAAGGGATGGCGTCACGATCTCTTCTTGGCTCTTCGAACTCTAAACTCTGCTCCAAAACTTGTGAGAATTCTCGAAGTAATTCGTATTATGTGGTATATCTGCAATTGGGCCGCCGGTTAAGTATTTATACTTAACCCTAATACCGCCGGAATTGCCTGGAATTTTCGCCTGGAAAATTCCCTTGTAAATGTCTTGAATGCTCAGCTATTTTCTCCTGTGATTTTCGGACCTTGGGTTCTCGGCGAAAACTTGGAGTTTTCGCCGAAAACTCTCTTTGTTGAACTCAACCGATTCCTTCTTGAGTTTTCGCCGAAAACCTAGGGGATTTTTGCCGAAAACTTCAGTGTAAATGGGAGCAGGATTTGGTTCGACTCGATTGACTCCTTGGATCGATTCCGGTGCGATTCCTCGAGGTTCCAACGCCCCAGACACGTCCTTGGCTACTTTATTTGACGACAAAAACCTGTGCTAACATGAAAACTCTAGAAAACCATCAAATAGACCCGAAACGGGCCAAAGTAACACAAATGACACGAGATAGAGTAGTTGAGTGAACATTCGCTATTCTACCCTAAAAACCATGTCTTAAGCAAGGAAATGTCGCTTAAATGAGGCTGATAATCACGTCAAATCGAGTGTCATCACAAACCCAATCCCAAGAGGCCCAATTACATTAAGCGTATTTTATATTAACACGTGAGTGGTTTGATAAGGGTTTGATTGGTGGCTCGTGAGTAGAAACTTGTAAATTTTAGATAAAAATAGTAGAAACTTATAAATTTTGGGAGAACTTATTCTAAAACTTGACTCATTTATATTTTTTAATTGTACAAACTTCAAATTGAGCTCAAATTATAGTTTTGATGGCTTTTAAATTAGTCAAGTTTGAGTTAAGCTCGAGTTCCCGTCAAGAATAATTAATGAGTATGGCTCGAGTTCCAAGTTTTACTTGAACTTAATGAAGTTCAAATCGATTCGGCTCATGAACAACCCTATTGAACCCGAGCCGGGTAATTTAGGTATAATTTTAGTGTTGGAAATTTGGGCATTGAGTATTGGGTAATCTCAAGACTGATTGACTTTCCCAACGACCTAAGGACTCTTGAACAATCGAACGAATTAAAAGGTACACGAGTTCTAGAATAGGATGGAATGGGGGATGCTATCTGTCCATTTGAAAAGCTAGAGGAGTATCCATCACTAGGGGTTGCCATTTGGGTCGTTTTTTAATTTCAAACTGGGAAAATTGACCGACCTATTTTTATTTTATCCAATTCCAAATCCATTATTAGTAAAAACATAAATTAAATGTGCAAATTGGAGAGAAAATAAGTGACTTAGATATTCAAAATCATGTAATATTGTTGAAAATTATCTAAAATAGGTTGAATTCGGTCAATTCGGTTTACTGAATTAAATTCGGTTATGGTCAAGGTCTGACCGAATTCAATTCAACCTCGGCCACGGTCATGGTTTCCAACCGAATTCGAATTTGATGACTGACCGATTCGATCTAGTTTAACCGTGGCCGACTAATTCTCAGACCTATCCATCACCCGATTCGGGATAACCAAAAAAACAACTTTGGTATGAATCACATGTCTCACTTCTTCAATTCAATTAATTAGTTCGAACAAAAGTTTTAAACATTCATTTTAAAGAAGATGGCGCGGAGGGAGTGGACAAACCAATGAGGTAGTTGGGTCAGAAGGAGCAGCCCAGAGAAGTAGCTACTCCACCAAGCTCGAAGATTGAGAAAGATTTTCCTACCGCCTCTCACCGACCAAAAGCACCTTACCATGTCGCTCTGTCAAGGTCTGTGTTAACCAACGAGAATTTGGGGAAGACTCTGACAGCAATTAACGATCAGAAGATGGGAGTTACGCTATTGGAAGAGCTTTTCTCGAACCCGGATTATGCGAAGCACATGAAGGAAATCCTCTCTAAGAAGAAGAAGTTAAGAATTCAGCAGTGCTGCTGTGGTGGAGGAGTTGCGAAGCATGGTTCCTGTCAAGACTGACAATTCTCCTCCCAAGATCTCCTCTTCAAAGACTAAAGCGGACAAGATAGAAGAGATACCTCAGTCACCCTCGATGAAGCTTGTGCGACTGCTCCAAGGGAAAGCATACGGTGCCAAAGCGTCCTGATCCAGAGAGTTTTTCTTTCCCTTGTTCTATTGGCACATATTTGTTTGATTGAGCTCTTGCGGATTTGGGTGCTAGCATTAGTGTTATGTCTTATTCGTTGTTTGAAAGTTTAGGATTGTCTAGGCTAACCCCCTACCACTATGCATATTAACTTAGCTAATCAAACGGTTAGACACCCTAAGGTATTACTGAAAATGTTATAGTTATGGTGTATGATAGCTATTTCAGGATGGATTTTGTGGTTATTGATTGCGAGGAGAGTACTAATGTTCCCCTTATCCTAGGACGACCTTTCCTAGCCACTTCTAGTGCACTCATTGATGTGCAGGTGGGAGGTTGAACTTTCGGGATAAGAAAAAAGTTATCATATTTGAAATTTCTCCACCCGATCCCAATTTACACTCTCCCACTAAGAAACCCTTGTCTTTTGTGTTTGAGAATGCTTCAGTTTATACAGTGTTTACCAATATGGATCCTCCTTATTCGTCTCCATCTTTGCAGGATCAGGTAGCGGCGATGGTGTCCACCCAAGATACAGGTGGAACTCCAAAGAAGAACAAGCCTCCAAAGGGAGCTAAGACACCACACCATGACATTACTCCTACCAAACCTCGGGATGTGGTACTGGACAAAGTGGAGCTGTTTGGACCATTCGAGGTTCATTGGAGCTTGTCCATGCTAACGGGAAGAAATTTGTGCTTTAGAGTGGAGCGGAGCAACGAAGCTATTCTTCCATAACATGGATGCCGGTCTAAAGAAGTTCTGAGTTGGGACGCCACACCTTAGACCAGGTATCGTCTAGCTCAAAGACGATAAAGAAGAGCGCTTCTCGGGAGGCAACTCGAGGCTGGAATTTTTTTATTTTATTGAGTGAAGCCCGTGGTAGAGTCGTGGAGTCCGTTCTTGTGTGTGTGTCTGTCCTTGGGTGTTAAATTTTGGGCCTTGATCGCCGAAACGAACTTGATTTTTAAAATTTTCACTAAATAAAATCTCTATTTTCAGCTTCAGGTCTAAAAGTGCTCCTTTTTTGTCGAAAAGTGCTCTGACGCCTTTTTTTTAGGTGGTCAAGCGCACTTTTTCAAAAGCCTCCTGGAAATTTTGAAAATTTGTCAAAAAGTGCTCCTTTTTTACCTAAAAGTTCTCCGGTGCACTTTTTAGTGTCGACCGGGCGCACTTTTAAATAAAAAAAAATGAAATTTTGAAAAGTGCGCGCTCTTGGCTGGTCACACACTTTTATTTTATTGAGTCAGTCTATCTTGTTTTGAGTCGGTCGCCCAGTTGGTTCCTAATTACTCTAATCTTGTTGTGAGGATCTCTCCTATTTCAGGCTCCCCTTGGCTCTCTACGTATTTGTCCACTCGGTATTTCGCACTCGCCATTCTCTAGCGTCCTCATGCTCGATTTTTGGTAACCCTATACACTCTGTTTCTACATTTTAGTCCATTGAGGACAATGTCCAGTGTTTAGGGATGGCAATTTATAACCTACCCTAAGGTATCCTACCCTACCCTACCCGGTCAACGAGGATAATACCCTGTGTTGACGGGGTAAGGGTAGGGTAAGGGTATTACCTTAGATGAAAAGTTAGGGTAAGGGGTAGGATAAGGTATGACCAAAACCCTACCCGCAAAATACCCTACCCTTAATCTCACAATAAATCTAAGTAATTTTTATATAAAATTACCAAACAAACTATTGTCCACTGTTGATTCATGAGATGACTCACAATTAACTAAAATAAAAGCACATTATAATCATTAATATTTAATTATTTACTTGATCATGATTCAAGTCTTGATTTAGAATAATATAATTATGGTTGATAGTAGAAATTAATAGTCATATATTTGTATAATATTACTTTATATATATTTTGTGCTTATATAATGTATTTTATTTTATTTATGTGGTTGAGAATGGTGTGTTTTGGTATAAACATTATCCAAAAAATTGTGTAATAAGAGTCGATCAAAATATCCAGGGTACCCACGTACCCTTTGGGTATTTGTAGGGTAGGGTAAGGTTAGTACATTTGAAAACCCGTAGGGTAAATGGTCGGGTATTTTCCAATGTTATACCCTAGGGGTAAGGGTACGGTTGACCCCATACCCCGACCCTACCCTACCCATTGCCAAGCCTACCAGTGTTAAGTGTGGGGTGGGATGATGTTTCTAAGGGTTGTTATTTGTGTGATTATCTGTGTTACTTTATCTGATTGGAACATGTTTTTTTTCTTGACTTGTTATGCTAAATTGGTTTTCAATCTTTCATAATGACGCTTAGACTGTCTTATCTGGAACTTGTAACCAGCATGCTTGAATTGATATTAAATAAAATCCGGTCAGAACAAAATTATGAAATCAGTCTTTTAGCTTCACCTTGAAATGTGCATCATGACTTGAGTTTGACTAGCAGCCAATTGTGAGCTTTTGATCCGTTGCACATTAATAGCAACTTGTTTCTTTTTGAGTGACTTTCTCGTACTTTGACTGAGTTAAAATTTGCATAAGACCTATTCGAGACCACACGATAACACGAGTACTAGGATGACAGAGGCACCTAGAATTGCTACTTATAACCAGAAGCCATCCTGACATTAATTCCCCAAGGTGTAAACCCTTGTGCCTGGCCTGTTCTTTCGGTTTGATACTACGTTACATCTTATTCCCATATTTTTGTTAACCCCGTTGATCCCCTATGGTAGTAGCCTGAGATTAGCTAACTGGAATTCGGTCTGTGGTGACTTGTCTATAGCCAGAAACCGGTGGTCTTAGCTAGTATGTCCAGACGTGTAAACCCCTCTAACAACTAAAAAATTTAGCACTAAAAGAAAAAAATAGAAAAAACAAAAAAAATCCAAAAAGAATCTACAAGTCAAAGTAGCAGTTAGAAAGTTCAAAACGTTCTTCTCCCTGCATAAGGAAGAACGAAAGCAATAAGTAGATGTAAAAAAAACAAATAAATAAAAAGTGCTAAGTTGCTTGAAGGTATCCTAGGACAAACTTATATTATTCCATCCCGAGTCTGTTTAGACGGTAGGAATCCTTAGTTCTTGATTCGAGGGAGGTTAGTCGATTGCTACACCGCACCATACCTTTCATCATCATTAATCCTTTCATCCATTCATCATAAGCCCTTGTAGTATAGGATCATTACAGTCCCTTGCAAAGTCCTCTTGACTAGTTTCCTGTTGTCACCGTGGTGTAGATTGTGGTCAAAATGCAAACTTATGACAAAATTTGGTCGAAAAGTGATTGAGAGCATAAACACGTCCCGAAACACAAAGTGTGAGAGTTCCCCATATTACTAAATATGTCTGTGTGAGGAAGTCTAGTCTACTTAGTCGGCGATGTGCATGATGGGTGATTATTATTTGATGTGTGCAGAAAGCAGTGAGACCTGGATTTGTTTGGTTGACATTCTTTCATGTGTGAGTTACGTTTTCTAGATGGAACAGTGTAGGTTGAATTGTTAGAGATTGAACTTCAATTTGGTTGATCTTGTCACGTATGAATTTGAGTGTGATTCCAAGTTTTATTTGTTTGAGTACAAACAAAAGCTTAAGTGTGGGGTGATTTGATGATGTTAGATTTACCACGTTTATCTCACCACATTTGAGCGAAATTTCCCTCTTTGTACACCTATTTGTGATAGTTTTTAGGAACTTTCGTGAAAATTGTGTGTTATTGTTCTCTGGCCCTCTTTTGGGCCATTTGATGTAATTTTGAGTTGTTTTTTTAGATTTCAGGTTACCACACTGTAGAGAACCTTTTCACGAGCACGACACTTCAAATGGGGACCAATTTGAAGTTCAGACGAAGCGGGAATCATCAAAAGAAGCATGAAGCTGGAATTATTTTTCTCAGCTCCAAAAGTGTGTTTTTTTGGAGGAAAAAGTGCATCGGAGCACTTTTTCGTCGACGCTCTGAAAAATTTTATCGTTCAAAAAAAAGTGCGCCTTTTACATGAAAAGGTGCGCCGACGCACTTTTGGCCAATCTGGATTGCAGAGGAAAAGTTAGGTTTTTAAGCCTGAGGAAAAGACAGACTTCATACTTCATTCTGATTTGGACGAACCAGACACTCTCGGAAGAGGATTGTGGAGCTTTGAAGTGACGATTAAGAGAGGAGAATCGAGGATTACCTTAAGAGTTTCTTAGATTCATCAGGATTAGGTTTTCTCGGAGTAAGATTTCTTTTTCTCTAGTTTTCTTCTCCATTGTTTCTCTGATTTCTTTTGTTGCGATGAGTAGCTAAACTCTAGGGTTGTTTAGATTAGATGAAGCGTTAGTGAGGATTTGTATGGATGATGTCGAGTTCTTAACCGTTTTTGTTAATCGATGTTTATTCAGACTTAGATGTGACTTCTCTTAAACCCTAATTTGAAGCTCTAAGAATTCGCAGATTGACCATATTGTAGGATTCGTTTCATCTTTGATTTCGCGGGTCTGACCATGAACGTGATGTTGGAAGAAGAAGTCCAATCCCTCAAACAGATCCCTCAAGTTTTGGAGGATCGTATTCCTCCTTTATCAAATCACTCTTTCTTTTTCTGGATTTGTTTCCTAATCTGATTACAGGACACAAAAGGAAGGCGCGATCAAGGGTGAAAATCGAGCAAAATTCAAAGTCGAGAAAATCCCTCCAACGGCTAGTTTGCAAGACTATTTAAAAGGGACACACTCCTTGGTCCAGACTCAGTTCTGTGGGGATACAGTTCGGGAAGTGTTTTACTCTGTTTACCGGTGAAGTGAAAAAAGAGGGCGGTTTTACTCAAGAGGGTTGTCTTGAGGGTTGTATCTGTAAACTTAATAAAAGTGACTCCTCAAGCTTGCTTGGGCGTGGAGTAGGGTAATACCGAACTACGTAAAATATTGTGTCTCTCTCCTTTCCTCTCTTGCCTAACCTTTCACTAAATCCACCTCGCTCATCCTTTTCCTCTCCGTTCAAGTTTGAAGATCGACAGACACATATAGTGATCTGATTCTCATTGCCTCAATCAATCGGCCAAACGCGAAAGGATCTTACAGTCAAATCTTTACAAAAGATTTCTCCTCATATCTCTTACATCCGTTCGTTGTTTAATTCTAAGTACTGAAATCCTATTTTCAATTGGTATCAGAGCAGGTTCGTGAGCAAGCCAAATCGAGACTAAACGTCTGCAACGAATTTTATCCATCAGGAAGATGAACACAGGAGCTGCAAGTAGCAAGCCGCCAAACGTAGAAGGGCATTCCAGCACAAGACCACCATGGTTTGACGGGACTGGTTATCAATTCTGGAAAAGCAAGATGGAGGAATTCTTTATGAGCCTTGACATTTCAGTCTGGCAAATGGTAAGGTCTAAAACCTTTAAACCTCCTACAAATCTTGATAACATTACTGAAGAAGTAAAAACAAAAGTTCAATTAAATGCTAAAGCCCATGAATGTTCTTTATTGTGCTTTATGTGATGAAGAATATAATCGAATTTGTGCCTGTAAAACTGCTCATGAGATATGGAACATTTTAGAAGCAACACATGAAGGAAATTCTTCTGTTAAATATACAAAAATTGATCTTTTTGTGCATGAATACGAAATGTTTAAAATGAATCCTCGTGAAACAATCTATGAAATGTATGGCAGATTCAATCTTATTGTAAATCGGTTGTCTACTTTAGGTAAAAGCATTGAAAGATCTGATCTTGTTAGGAAGGTTCTTAGATCACTACCTAGGGAATGGATGACTAAAAGAACTGCAATAGAAGAAGCTAAGAATCTTAATACTCTCACTCTTGAAGATCTCATGGGATCCTTGCTGATTTATGAACTTGTTCTTAAACAAAATGAGATGTCAGATAAAAAGGTTGAGATTGAAGAAAAAGAAAAAGCAAAAAGGAATATCGCTTTTGAAGCAAAACTGAAAAATGAAGAAAGTTCAGGAGAAGAGGATGAACCTGAAAATATTGAAAAAGAAATCGCCTTGATGAGTAGTAAGATTCGTAGATTGATAAGATGCAAGAAAGAGAATGGAAGAGAAAACAACCAGTATAGGTCATCTGACAGATTTAAGCATAACAGAAGGAATAGGGAAACCTCAAAAACAAAAAGAGATGATGATAAAACTGCTGATGAAAACAATGTTGTTTGCTACAAGTGTGAAAAAACAGGGTATATTCAGTCTGAGTGTCCTTTCACCAGAGGATCAAGAGGAAAGCTCTAAAGGCATCCTGGAGTGAGTCAGACACTGACAGTGAAGACGAAAAAAGCACAAAGAACTGGGCTTTTATGGCCATATCCGATCATGAAGACACTGACAATGGACAGGTGAGTACATGCTCTTATGATGACCTGAATCAATTTCTAAAACTGATTTGATAAATGCTTTTCTAGATCTTGAAGGTCATGTAACTAACTTAAAGTCAAGAATCTCTCGTCTAAGAACTAAAAATCAAATATTAAAGTCTGAAAAAGAAAAACTTATATGTGATCATCAGACTAAGATAACTGAGTTTCAGAAAATTTCAACTAGGCCCACTATCATTATTAAGGATAGATCTTCTGCATCTTTCATTCCTCCTATTTCTTCTGAACCTGGAATTCTAGGCCCATTTCCAAGAAACTCTACCCTATAAACAACAAGCTTGAATTTGAAAATTCAAAACTTAAGAGAGAAGTTGCACTTCTTAAGAACTGGAATTTCTTAGCTCATCTTAAGATACAGTAATTCAAATGTTCATCTTGCGGAAAACAAGAGTTTCCTAAACATAAATCAAACTTAGTCTCTAAATCTTCTTCCACTTTTCAAAATAACAAGGTACCCAAAAAGACCTGGGTACCAAAACATCTAACTATTATTCATGTTTCAGATAACTCAGAATCAGGAGAAGAAGATAACTCCCAGAGACAATGAGTGGCATATGGACAATGACTGTTCACATCACATGACAGGAAATTCTAAACTTTTCAGCTCTCTCACCTTGAAAAAGGGAGGTAAAGTTATGTTTGGTGATAATAGTTTTGGTAGAATTCTTGGTCATGGATCTATTGGCTCTCTACCATTCCTGTCTTCTCAAATGTTCTTCTTGTTGATTCCCTAAAACATAATCTCAATTCTATCAGTCAACTCTGTGACTCTGGCAACAGAGTCTCCTTTGAATCTACCTTCCGCTTTGTCTAAACTTCTGACACCAACAAACTACTGTTTGTTGGAAACAGAAAAGAAAACATTTATTCAGTGAATCTTCTGAATATTGAAGCATTCAAAGAAAAATGTTTCTCAGCAGTTGAAAAGAATCTTGAGTTTTTGTGGCATAGAAGACTTGGTCATGCAAGCATTAGCAGACTTGCAAGATTATCAAAGCTTGATATTGTTAGAGGACTACCAATACTTAAAGAAACCAAAGAATTCTTTTGTCATGCCTGTTCTCTTGGAAAGCAGACTCGTTCTTCTTTCAAAAACAAAACTGTCTCCTCAACCTCTCAACCTCTTGAGCTTCTTCACATTGATCTTTTTGGACCCAGTAACATCATGAGTGTTGGTGGAAAGTACTACACCTTGGTTGTTGTGGACGACTTTAGTAAGTTTACATGAGTGGTGCGCAAATTAATGCACACTAGTTTTACTCACTAGATCGCTCTAGCGAGATCGTTACTTCCCAAGGGTCTTTCTGTTTCTATTACTCAACTAATGTGGAATAAGCTAATCGGTTTAAGCGTTTGGTTTGGAAATGGTGGTGAATGAACTAAAAATCTAGAAATGCAAATTAAACCAATCAAGCAGGCAAACAAGATGGAGCTTCAAGAATTGACTAAGGCGCTTGTCCAGACTCGAATCCGCTCTAGCTCGACTAGAACGGATGATGCAATGCAACTAAGGTTTCACAGACTCAATTCCTCGACGCTTCCTTTGGCAATCTCTACTCCATGGTCAGGACGCAGAGAAACTATCCTAGCAAACCTATGAGTTCCTATGGTCAAGATAACTCATAAATCTCCAAGAATGCACGAAGAACAATGAAACGCCGCACAGAAATGCAAAGAGATTAATTTCACCGGCCCTATGGTCAAGACACCGGGTAATCTTAATGACCTTCTAAACCCTAGAATGACTCACGTCCATGGTCAGAACCGCAAGACAAAGATGAAGCAAATTCTACGATATGGTCAATCTGCGAATTCAAGAGCTTCAAATTAGGGTTTTAGAAAAATCTAAATAAAGTCTGAATAAACCTCAATTAACATAAACGGGTTAGAAACCCGACATCATCCATACAAAGCTTTGCTAGAGTTTCATCGAATCTGAACAAACTAAAGAGTTTAGTTCGACATCACTACAGAAGTAATCACAGAAACAATGGAGAAGAAAACCGGAGAAGAAGACATCTTACTCCGAGAAAACCTAATCCTGATGAATCTTCAGAACTCCTGAGTTAATCCTCGCTTTTCCTCGCTTAATCGTCACTTCAAAGCTTCAAAATCCTCCTCCGAGAGTGTCTGGTTCGTCGAAATCAGAATGAAGAATGAAGTCTGTCTGTCTCTCCCTTGAAAACCCTATTTTACTCTCCGAAATCCGTCCTGGGAAAAAGTGCGCCCGGCGGCACTTAAAAAGTGCGCCGGCGCACTTTTCCATGAAATGGCGCACTTTTTGTGGCCGATGGAAAATTTATAGGACGCCAAAAATAAAGTGCGCCTGGCAGCACCAGAAAAGTGCGCCGGCGCACTTTTCATGGATTTAGGCGCACTTTTGCCCCTGGAAATGACCTTCAGCTCTTTTGATGATTCCCGCTCCGTTTGAACTCCAAATTGATCCCCGTTTGAAGTGCCGAGCTCATAGAAAAGTTATCCACAACGTGGTAACCTGAAATCTCAACAAAAACAACTCAAAACAACATCAAATTGCCCAAAAGAGGGCCAACGGGAGATAAAACATATTTTTCATAAAAGTCATTCAAGTTCATCACAATTCGAAGTCAAATAAGTGGAATTTCGTTCAAATGTGGCGAGATAAACGCGGTAAATCTAACGTCATCAAATCACCCCACACTTAAACGTTTGTTTGTCCTCAAACAAGAACTTTACCACAACAATGCACCAACTTGAATGAGCAAACCGAAAACCTCTTGGTTCCTAGAAAGATGTATACGGTGCTTCAACCAAACAAGAGGATTACCCAACTAACCACACAATTAGGAACCAAACTTTTGCCAGAGTGAAAGAGGAACAAGACTTTAACGAACTAGTGAACAACCTGACTTGGTAAAGGCAAGACAACGCTTACTTCCGCTACACTTACTCTAGGACGCAACCAGACACTTGCTAGATAAGGGAACATGACTAGAACAAAATTAAAGAGCATTTCATTTTTCTCTTTTTTTCTGTTTTTTTTTACTTTCGAATGGTCGGTATAGTGTGGATACTACCGGGTACGGAGCAGCCGGAAACCTTTGGAATTCCGCGTTATCCTAGACCCCAGCCACGATCGGGAGTAGGTTAGAAAAAGAATGCCACATTGAGACTTCCCTTTGGGACTACAGCAATGGGCAGGCACGTATGCCAGCTCGTGAATCGACCCACAACTTCAATACCAAACCACTATTTTATTTTATTTTTATTTTTTTTCCAGATTTTCTCTGATTGGAACATCAACATCAATTTAAAAGCACGAAATTAAAAGATCCCTTATCTAGACTCGATCATGGCTTTGAACTAGAGAATTCGGGCATCAGACAGACCAAGTCTTACACATTAACAAGTCAACTGTTCACTAACACGATAAGGGCAAGCTCCTAGACTACTAAGAGCAAGAAGAATGGGAGATGGTCATAATTCAGGTTCTCACACACACATCTGGTTAAAGCCAAAGCATCACATCAATCTCACCATATAGAAGACAGTAGGCAATCCAAGAAGTTATTAAGCAATGTGGAAAATTACTTGCTACCGAGAATGGGAAGCTGTGAAAGAGTGACAAAACAAGGCACAATCACCGCCCATTACTTGGCAAAACATGCAAACAACCACCTCACCCCACACTTAAATTTGGACATTGTCCTCATAGGACTAAAAGAGAGTAGAGGAATCCGGGAACCTGAAAAGTGAAGATCGGTGTCGTGGATGGAGGCGAGCTCAGAGTTATTTACCGACGGACAGTCATGCGGAACCTAAGGACATCCTGAAACATGAGAGAACCTCGCAACAAGATCAGGGCATTCAAGGTACAGAATACACCACTAACTCAAAAACCACAAAAGTTCGACACAAAAATAAATAACTGACTCAAAACCTCAAAACAGACTCCAGACATGGGTTGCCTCCCATGAAGCGCTCTTTCTTTAACGTCTTTGAGCTAGACGATACCTGGTTATGCACCCCAACTCAAAAGTTCCTTGAAGTCAAACAGCTTCTTCAAGGCTGGCGGTTTAGTTCCAAATAGCACGTCAGAAGGAGCAAGATGCAGTCGATGGTGCTCAAGTAGATCCTTCTTCTGCTCGGATGACCTTTTCTTCTCAAACTTTCCTACTGGAGGAGGAAAGAGATAGTATGGTGTGTTATAATCGATGATTGCAGTCTGCTCCACACCAATGTCATCCAAGTTGCTCTGGAAGTTGAGCTCATACACCTCAGAATCATTGCCCTCCTCAGTTTCAGTTGTCTGAATTACCAATGTAGGTGACTCCTCGATATCCATGTGCTCATCTCTATCTGGAACTACAGGCTGGCTCGACGGAAGCACAGATGAGGATAACTCCTCAATATCCAGATGCTCATCTTCAGCTTCAATCAAGAGATGGATAAGCTCCACATCTTCATCTACCACCATTGTCAAAGATTCTTCATCAGGTACCTCTAGCTCACAACAGTCATGGGCTAGGTTATCATTTTCTTCTTCGACCAGCTCTCGAGAATCTTCTTCCATCAATTGATACTGTTGCTCAATCTCGACGTTCACAACATTAGGAGCTCGTAGAGTCGAGAGGATCTTATTCAGCATAAAATCTGTATAAGACTCCTGTTGTTGGTACTGGTGCGAATGTAGATATTCCTCTTCGTAATCTCGGTAGTAGTGTGTAGCTTGTGGCTCTGGCCAAGAAGGCAAGGGTGGTGGTTCCTCATTCCAGTTTGGCATACATGGTTGCCATGATGTACTCCACTCTTGGTTGTAATCATTAAGTGGCATTCCATTATTGTACCATCCTTGGTTGTTATCGAACCTGTAGTCCTGCATCTCAAAACACAAGAGCACTACCCAAGTAAATCATGAAAAAGATGTGGAGAAAAGAGATGATAAAAGAGTGAATGAAAAGCTTAAACGCACAATGCCTTTCCTAGAAAAAGAAAAGTTCCCCGGCAACGACGCCAAAAACTTGGTGCGCAAATTAATGCACACTAGTTTTACTCACTAGATCGCTCTAGCGAGATCGTTACTTCCCAAGGGTCTTTCTGTTTCTATTACTCAACTAATGTGGAATAAGCTATTCGGGTTTAAACGTTTGGTTTGGAAATGGTGGTGAATGAACTAAAAATCTAGAAATGCAAATTAAACCAATCAAGCAGGCAAACAAGATGGAGCTTCAAGAATTGACTAAGGCGCTTGTCCAGACTCGAATCCGCTCTAGCTCGACTAAGACGGATGATGCAATGCAACTAAGGTTTTAACAGACTCAATTCCTCGACGCTTCCTTTGGCAATCTCTACTCCATGGTCAGGACGCAGAGAAACTATCCTAGCAAACCTATGAGTTCCTATGGTCAAGATAACTCATAAATCTCCAAGAATGCACGAAGAACAATGAAACGCCGCACAGAAATGCAAAGAGATTAATTTCACCGGCCTTATGGTCAAGACACCGGGTAATCTTAATGACCTTCTAAACCCTAGAATGACTCACGTCCATGGTCAGAACCGCAAGACAAAGATGAAGCAAATTCTACGATATGGTCAATCTGCGAATTCAAGAGCTTCAAATTAGGGTTTTAGAAAAATCTAAATAAAGTCTGAATAAACCTCAATTAACATAAACGGGTTAGAAACCCGACATCATCCATACAAAGCTTTGCTAGAGTTTCATCTAATCTGAACAAACTAAAGAGTTTAGCTCGACATCACTACAGAAGTAATCACAGAAACAATGGAGAAGAAAACCGGAGAAGAAGACATCTTACTCCGAGAAAACCTAATCCTGATGAATCTTCAGAACTCCTGAGTTAATCCTCGCTTTTCCTCGCTTAATCGTCACTTCAAAGCTTCAAAATCCTCCTCCGAGAGTGTCTGGTTCGTCGAAATCAGAATGAAGAATGAAGTCTGTCTGTCTCTCCCTTGAAAACCCTATTTTACTCTCCGAAATCTGTCCTGGGAAAAAGTGCGCCCGGCGGCACTTAAAAAGTGCGCCGGCGCACTTTTCCATGAAAATGGCGCACTTTTTGTGGCCGATGGAAAATTTACAGGACGCCAAAAATAAAGTGCGCCTGGCAGCACCAGAAAAGTGCGCCGGCGCACTTTTCATGGATTTAGGCGCACTTTTGCCCCTGGAAATGACCTTCAGCTCTTTTGATGATTCCCGCTCCGTTTGAACTCCAAATTGATCCCCGTTTGAAGTGCCGAGCTCGTAGAAAAGTTATCCACAACGTGGTAACCTGAAATCTCAACAAAAACAACTCAAAACAACATCAAATTGCCCAAAAGAGGGCCAACGGGAGATAAAACATATTTTTCATAAAAGTCATTCAAGTTCATCACAATTCGAAGTCAAATAAGGGGAATTTCGTTCAAATGTGGCGAGATAAACGCGGTAAATCTAACGTCATCAATGAGTCAAATTTCTTGTTCATAAGAATGAAGCACTTTATTCTCTCCAAACATTGATTTCTGAAGAGGAAAATCAACTCAGTCTAAAAGTAAAGATCATTCGAAGTGATCACGGTGGAGAATTTGAGTCAAGCACCTTCGACCTTTTCTGCTCCTCTATGGGATTCGACATGAATTCTCAGCTCCCAGAACCCCACAGCACAATGGAATTACAGAAAGAAAGAATCGAGCACTTCTAGATCTTGCCAGAACAATGCTTGCTGATCATGATACTCCCAAGCATTTTTGGGCAGAAGCATTGGCTACTGCATGCTATGTTCTGAACAGGACATTAATTCGGAAGGAATTCTCAAAAACTCCCTATGAAATGATTAAACTTAGAAAGCCAAAACTATCCTATTTTCATCCTTTTGGATGCAAGTGTTTCGTGCTTAACACAAAGGATACCTTAGGAAAATTTGATCCCAGATCCTCTCCAGCCACCTTCTTGGGATACTCTAGTCGTAGTAAAGCCTTCCGTGTTTTCAATCTGAAATCACGTAAAGTCGAAGAGTCAATCAATGTTGTCTTTGATGAGCAAACTCCTTCAGCATCCTCAATTCCATCTATTGAGGAAGACGAAGTTGTGACTATCATCCCTTCCTTACCCCAAGATCCTCCATCAGAAGATCTTCCTCCTTCCACCTCTGCTGTATCTCCTTCTCCGAACCCACCTCCATTATCTGCTGAGGCACCTGCTCCTCCTCACATTGTCAAAAGACATCCACCCTCTCAAATCATTGGAAATCCAAATGAACGATTGGTTACACGATCCAAGAAACATCTTGATTTTGCTAATCAGGCATTCTTGCCCACAACTGAACCAAAAAACATCAAAGATGCCCTGAAGGATGAATTTTGGATCAAAGCCATGCAAGAAGAACTTCTTCAATTTGAGAGATGTGATGTTTGGGAGCTTGTTCCTCTGCCTCCTAACAAAAGTATCATTGGGACCAAATGGGTTTTTCGTAACAAAACCAATGAAGATGGGACTGTTACCAGAAATAAAGCCCGACTGGTTGCACAAGGATACAATCAGGAGGAAGGAATTGACTTTGATGAAATTTTTGCACCAGTTGCTCGAATTGAAGCAATTCGAATTCTCTGTGCATTCGCTTGTTTCAAAGGTTTTACCCTTCATCAGATGGATGTGAAGAGTGCTTTTCTTAACGGACTTCTCAAAGAAGAAGTATTTGTCAAACAACCTCCTGGTTTCGAAAGTCACTCCTTCCCTTCTCATGTCCTTAAATTAAAGAAAGCTCTCTATGGACTTAAGCAAGCTCCAAGAGCTTGGTATGAACGTCTCACAGAATTCCTTATTTCAGAGAAATTCATTCGTGGACAAGTTGATACCACATTTTTTCTTAAATATGATAAATCAGATATCCTCATTGTTCAAATTTATGTGGATGACATTGTTTTCGGATCCACAAACCCCTCTCTCTGCTCTGAATTCTATTCTCTCATGATCGAAACATTTGAAATGAGCATGATGGGTGAGCTAACCTACTTTCTTAGGCTTCAAGTTACCCAAAAAGCTTCAGGTATCTTTATCCACCAAAGTAAGTATGTTCACTCAATGCTGGATAAGTTTGGATTCTCTAGCTCTAACTCCTGTCATACTCCCATGGCAACTTCTCTCAAACTGGACAAAGACGAGCAAGGGATCCTCGTTGATCCAAAACTCTACAGAGGCATGAATGGCTCTCTGCTCTATCTAACGGCTAGTAGACCAGATATCCAGTTCAGGGTATGTCTTTGTGCTCGTTTTCAATCTTCTCCAAGAGAGAGTCATCTCAGTGCAGTCAAACGTATCTTTCGTTATCTTAAAGGCACTGCCTCAATGGGTTTATGGTATTCCAAGAATGATTCTTTTGATCTACTTGCATACAGTGACTCCGAGTATGCAGGGTGCATTGTTGATCGAAAGAGCACTACTGGTTCTTGCCAGTTTCTAGGAGATAAACTTATCTCCTGGGGAAGTAAGAAACAGAGCTCTGTTGCTCTTTCCACAGCTGAAGCTGAATACATTGCTGCAGGTCAGTGTTGTACCCAAATTCTTTGGATTAAATCACAGCTTCGAGACTCTCTTCTTCATCTACCCACTATTCCCATCCTCTGTGACAATACTAGTGCCATTTCTATTTCCAAAAATCCAGTTCAACATTCTCGAACTAAGCACATTGAAGTTCGATTTCATTTCATTCGTGAATTAGTACAAGACCAGGTTGTTTCTCTCTCTTTTATCTCCACCAATGATTAGCTAGCCGACTTATTCACAAAACCACTAAAAGAAGATAAGTTCTGCGAAATACGTGCCAATCTCGGTATGGTAAGTGAATCGGATTTGGAAAATCTCTGAACCATTCTCCCTTTTTCACACTATCATAATTAATGCAGGGATGGATCTGCTAAATCTTTTTTCCGCATGCACGTCCTTTCAATTTGGGGAAATTAATCCCTCGCTTTCCTTTCTGACAATCAAGCTTCCTTTCTCTTCACCTCTCATCCTCTCCTTAAAAGCAACCTCTTCCCTAGGGTTTCTGCATTCTACTCTTCAACTTCACCTTCCTCTGATCTTGCTCGAAATGGCGTCCCAAATTCCCCCTGCCCGCTATGTCGACATCCACCCCATGCCCTCCTTCTCCTCTGCCTATGATTACTCCTTCCGTACCAAAGAAATCCTTGATTTCTATCAGGTTGATACCAACGACTTCGTCAAGTATGGTGTCAGCCCAACCCCCCTCATCTTCAATCTCGGGTGGCACACTCTGGCGGTCAGTGCCCCGGGAACCTATTGTGAAGAAGTAGTGAAGCACTTCTACTGCAATCTTCGAGTCCACACCATCGACCCTCCATCCGCCTCAACTGTTGTCTTCGGCAAGAGAGTCCCTATCTCTCCTTCGGTGCTTGCCTCGGTCCTTGGTGTTCCCGTTGCTGGCTCAACTGTTCACACAGTTGCAGGACTCCATCGGGTCGGGTGGGACATTCAACTTCAGAATCGTCTGTTGTGCCAGGTTCCAACCAATGATCGGCGAATTGAGGTGTTCTAGCTTCCTGAAACCTTCAGAGTTCTCCACTGGTATGTGACTCGAATCTATCTTCCTCGCTCCTCTGATCTCAATCTCATCACTCCCATCGATGGATGGATTCTGTTTGCCGCCCTTCGCTCGACTCGTCTCAGCCTACCTCATCTGGTTCTCTCCTCCATTGTCCAAGCGGCCACACCCCAATTCCAAGGGCATCTACATCCGTCATCACGGCTCTTCTCCTTGAAGCTGTTGTTGATCTCTCTGATCATGTTCTCAAGAACAACAGCCGTGTCCTCCGTCCTCAGCATGTCCTTCGCCAAATCGGTTCCTTTCGTGCCCCGTTCTACCCTACAACAGGGGGAGAATCCTCTAGCTGGAAGACATGTATCTCAACCCATATTGCTCTTTCCTCATTTCCTCCTAACGAGTATTGATGTGAAGCACATGCAATTGCCAACAAGATGAAAGTTTTTAAGGCACTCATCAAACGTAAGGAAGGAAATGATCAGCTCACGGAAATGGCTGACTTGAATGCACCAGAGTTCTGTCTCCTTGCCAAGACTCAAATGATTAAGAAGCTGAACAAGCAAATCGATGAAATGGTTGAGTTCCTTCAGGGAAGAATGGACTGGTACATGGCTGATCTGGAACAGGTGGACTTTGGTGACTCGGACCTTGCTAAGGAAGTAAAGAAGAATCTGATTGCAAAGCTTGACAAACTACCAAGCATGAGTGATATGTCTGACTATGAAGAAGATCCTTCTTTTATCTTCTAAAACTCTCTGAGATGTTCCTTTTTTTTGTCTTGGGTCGAACTGTCTTTGAGTGACTCCTCTGAACTCTTGATGTAGTGTCTCGTCCTGTTTTGCACTCTTGAACCTTTTCTGAACTCTCTTTTGAACTTTGACAGTTTGTTGAAATCCGGTTTAAATGTTGTTACTACTAATCTTAGGGGGAGACCTTGTCTTCCTGCTAAAGAATGTGTGTGGTTGCAGGGCTTGAACTTAGGGGAGATTGTTGGAAGAAGAAGTCCAATCCCTCAAACAGATCCCTCAAGTTTTGGAGGATCGTATTCCTCCTTTATCAAATCACTCTTTCTTTTTCTGGATTTGTTTCCTAATCTGATTACAGGACACAAAAGGAAGGCGCGATCAAGGGTGAAAATCGAGCAAAATTCAAAGTCGAGAAAATCCCTCCAACGGCTAGTTTGCAAGACTATTTAAAAGGGACACACTCCTTGGTCCAGACTCAGTTCTGTGGGGATACAGTTCGGAAGTGTTTTACTCTGTTTACCGGTGAAGTGAAAAACAGAGGGCGGTTTTACTCAAGAGGGTTGTCTTGAGGGTTGTATCTGTAAACTTAATAAAAGTGACTCCCCAAGCTTGCTTGGGCGTGGAGTAGGGTAATACCGAACCACGTAAAATACTGTGTCTCTCTCCTTTCCTCTCTTGCCTAACCTTTCACTAAATTCGCCTCGCTCATCCTTTTCCTCTCCGTTCAAGTTTGAAGATCGACAGACACATATAGTGATCGGATTCTCATTGCCTCAATCAATCGGCCAAACGCGAAAGGATCTTACAGTCAAATCTTTACAAAAGATTTCTCCTCCTATCTCTTACATTCGTTCGTTGTTTAATTCTAAGTACTGAAATGCTGTTTTAACGTGAGTCATTCTAGGGTTTAGAAGGTCGTTAGGTTCTGCCAATAACTTGACCATAGGATTCGAAGACCTAATCTCTTTGCATGATTTTGTTACATTTCATTGTTCTTGATTCGTTCTTGATAATTTGCAAGTTAGCTTGACCATAGGAGCTTGTAGGTTTGATAGAATAGAATCTCTACGGTCTGACCATGGAGTGGAGATAAACCAGGAAGTGTCGAGTCATCGAAGTTCGATATACTGAGATTGCATTGCATTATCCATCTTAACCGAACTAGCGTGGATTCGAGTCTAAACAACCGCCTTAGTCTATCTTTGAAACCCCAATCTGTTTATATGTTTTGCTTGATTTAAATTACTTTCTTTGATTTTAGTTCATAAACCAATTCAAAACCTACGAAAAAAACCTCAATTAGCTTTTACACACATTCGTTGAGTAACGGAAGAAGAGAGACCCTCTGGGAAGAACGATCTCACTAGAGCATTCTAGTGAGTAAAATTTGTTGTGCGTAATTCTCGCATCAACGATTCTGCCCCTCCAGTTTTGGTTGGACCTGGGTCCAAACCTTGAAAATTTGGATGCTGATTCGGAGCCCTTTCTTTGAATGTCTCAATAATTTTGATTATTTGAATATTGATTTTTGGTTGATGTAATTTTTTTAATAATGTTGAACTCAAATTTTGTGAGTATTTTGTGTAAAAAATAGCATAAATGAGATGCGGAAAGAGTGTAGGGGTTGTTCAGATTGATAGGAAGGGTAGTTAAGTCATGCTAGGTGGTCCTTTGTTTGAAATCCATATAGTCATGGTACAGTGGAAAACAAAGAATTAAAATCCGGAAGGAATTAGGGTATTCCCGAGCAATCGAATCCCTTCCGGATTTTAATTCCATTGCAATTCATTTTAGCTCGGAAAACGACCTCTAAATCTCTCCTTCCTCATGTCTTCCTTTCCATTTTTTTTCTTCTGTATCTCTTAGGATAGTTCACGATCTATAGCCTCTCCTTGCTAAGGAGTTGTTACTGCAAAAAAAACTCTTACTTTAGGTGACCAAAATTTAATGGCACGTGAACCATAACTAAGTTGACTTATGGCTTGACTAACATGACCCTTATTAAACTTAGTTCAAATCCAGTCCAATTAGCTCATATATCACTTATTCCTTTTTCAATGACTTCAACGGTTAAAAATCACATTTTAAATGCACGACAATGGCCCCCAAATGATCGATAAACTAATGAACACACATGTATAACTCGTATAATCATGTTAACTTGTGTTAGTGGATCGTACTTCTCCTGAAACAATATACTCTAATGCAGTGGCGGAACCAGGATTAGAAAATGCCCTGAGCCGAAATTTATTACTAGAATATATATTACATTACGTATATTATTTTACTTTCAATATATAATGATATTTGTCATTAGATTATTGTGCCCGATATGTTTGTTCTTAAGATTATTAGTATTACTCTTGAAAAATTGAAATTAGAATGTGCCACAAGCGATTTTTTAATATTTTGAACGATTTATTATTAAATATTGTATTTTTACTCATTCATAAGTCGAGATAAAATGGTATTAGGTTTACTCAACACTCTACACATGTTGATGAAATATTAGCATTAGGGAAGCGCATGGTTAATATGATTGAGTATATTAACTATATTAGGTTTTTTTTTCTAAAGACAAAGGTATTAGAATATATTTAGTTGTTAATTTTGAAATTATAACAATGAACTGAGCCAAATTAAAATAACACTGAGCCGGAATTGAATTTTGCACTGAGCCGGATTCGAAAAAAGCACAAATTTATACTCGAATTTAACACTCGGGACCGAAAATGGGGTGAGCCGGGGCTCGGCCCGGCTCCCCCTCAGTTCCGCCCCTGCTCTAATGCAATAAACATCTATCTACTCTATATATAATAGGATTTCAACTTATGTGTGTTGTCACCTAAGCCTATGGAGCTTTCTCCTTAAATGTAGAATATGAACCAATCACAATTTTTATTTTTATTTTTATGTTTTCACTCTCTCTCTTATCTTTTCTTCCCCTTCTAATTAGTTTCTATTCCATAACATTTTATGTGTTACTCAAAATAATTTTCATTCACAAATATTTTTTATTATAATTTTTTAGCATGATGATATAAATTTTAATAATTTTTTTTTAAAATAGTATTCAAGGTCATAATGAGATAGTAAAATCAATAAACATTATTAGTACATACTTAATCCACTATAAATTTTAAAGCACGTGTAATTATATTATTCGCTCACATCGTTAGCGACTTAACATATGATTTCTTCAAAATAAATTAATCGTTACCTACTCAATTAAATAATTCACTAAAAAATTTCAAGCACACATAATTATTCACTAACATAGTTAGCGGGCTTAACTTATAGTTTCTTCAAAATCTTCAATCGTACCTACTTAATCCATTAAAATTTCCAAGCACACCTAATTACATTATTCCCTGACATTGTTAGTGGGGTTAAAATATAATTTCTGTGAACTATATTCATCATAAAGAAAAATAATGGCTAATTTACCGGGTTTAAGAACATGTTATCCTAATTCCTAAAAATTGTTGCTGTCACACAAAAAATGAAAATGAAGTTTTTATATCTAAACCTATAAATAATCAGTCCAAGTTATTTTAATAAGTAATTTATTGATTACTTAATGTTAATATTTTCATTTGAAACTCAAATATTAATGTAAAAATTTTCAAAGTCAAACTTTTTCAAAGAGAATGTTGGGCCCACTTTACTCGATTATGACAACTAAAATAAGAAGATATTTATAATTGTATAGATAGGAGCTCACCAACAAGTGGGTAAAAAAGCTAGTTTAAATATAATTCTTTTCAATACTTCAAAAGAAATTCACGATTATATACAAGTAATGCAACGTGATCCAATTTGATTAATGACCAAGAACCTTGACCCCACAATTGATTTGATGAACCTCACAATGGGATTTGATGAACATGGAATTTTTTTGATATAACTGAGTAGTTTATGTCTTAACTAAATAATTTCAAAGTTTTCCACGCACAAAAGATAACTTCAAATTCAGACAAGTATGCAATATTGACACCTAAAAAAAAGCTCAAAAAAAGCTTATAATGATTTTTTCATCAAGATTCTTATTTATAATTAGGGAAATTAGCACTTGGCCTTCTCTACTTTACAAACTTAACACATATCTCCATTCACTATAAATCGCTCTTTTTATCTCCTGCTACTTTGTTTACTTTGCATTTTGGGTCCTTCCATTCCAATTATCGTCTTCTTAACATTAAATTTGGACACGTTCGCATATCGACGAAAAGAGATATCAGAAGTAGGAGACTAAGAGTTGGACATGAAGGTAAATTGGGGTGGTATCGTGAAGAGTATGATGAAATACGAAGAGTTTTAACATCACATGTTTTATCCGCAATTTCATCATGTGTAATTATATATACTTATATTCTCAATTAATAAATGCTTAGTAAGCTAATACATGACTATATGGCTAACATGGTGTACGCACCAATTACTGAAAATAGCACTTTGGCCCCCTCTACTTTGTCAACTTAACAAATACCCCTTATACTATAAAACGCTCTTTTTACCCCTCCTACTTTGGCCACTTTGATAGTTGGAATGGAAGGACCCAAAATGCAAAGCGACCAAAGTAGGAGGGGTAAAAAGAGTGATTTATAGTATATGGGGATATTTGTTAAGTTGGCAAAGTAGAGGGGCCAAAGTGCTATTTTTCCAAATAAAATACATAATATATATTAAAATACTTAATTAAATAACCCGATTTTGTTTGTTGTCAACAAATTCATAAACTCTCGGGAGTTGTTTAGGCGTCGTTTTTCGCGTAATTAAAACTACGTGGAATGTACCAAAGTCGGCGGATTCTACCAAATTCATGTTTTCCAACGTTAGAGTTGCACTTGATTTGGACAACTTTGAAATCCGGCTCATTTTCAAAGCCACCATAAGCCTTGTTTTCAAATCCATGATAAAAGGTAGGGATTTCAGATTTTAACCCCAGCAATTAAACACCTACCCAAAATTGCCCTTAAGAACAAAACACCACACCACATCCGTCTTCCTCCGTAAACCTGCTCCTCCTTGGCTTCTTCTTCTCGACCTTGACCTCTGCTCACACACGGCAGCTACCACTACTCCATTTTTGCTCCGGTGAGTTTCATTATCAACATCTTTTTCTATTAACTTGTTCTGATTCATTCTTCGTTTTCTTCTCCTGCTGTTTAATTCTTTGTCCTCTTCTTCTTCTTCTGTTCAACATCATTCCCTGCTTCTTCTTTTCAATCTTCTTCTTCCATTGAACACAGTTTCAGTTTTAGTTGATTCTCCATCTACTGCTATTTTGCTCCAGTTTTGTTATCTACTTCTTCTATTTCAATCTTCTTCTTTTGTTCAATATTTTTTCTTCTTCTTCTTCTCTTATACTTGTATTTCAAACGTCGTCTAGCTCCTCATTCATTAAAAACGAAGAATATTGTGGTCAAGTTTTCTAAATATATTCTGAATATTTGGGAAACTTTCCAGAAACCGTTCGGCGTCCACTCATCATGAAATAATATATGAACTGCCATTTTCAGAACTTTCTGATTGGCTATTCCATTCCCACACCATGTGCTTTGTCCTATTCCAATTTTCCAAAACTAACCCAACCTACTACTATTTCCTCTCAAATTGATGTTTGTCCTCATTCCGGGATAAGGAGCAATACCTCTTGAATTCAATTGCGGTGGAATTATCCAATCCCGCCATAATTCAAATTTTACGCGGAAAACGACGCGTTAGTTTCTTTGATGTGTTTTGAAAATATAATTTTATTCAATACTTAAAGTTTTAAAAATGAAAGTTTACTAATTAAGTAGTATTTGCTCAATAGTTTTGTACTTTTGCTTGAAGGTTGATGTAATTGGTCAAACTTTCAAACCACATTTATAATAAATTAATCTTTTAAGACTATTTTAAAGGGGCCTTGATTCTTTGAAATGGAAGCACAACCACTTTAGAGTGCTTCCTTTTATGTTGTTAAGTGTTTAACAACCCACTGGCTTTGTTAATAAACCTTAAAAAGCAAAAACATCATGTGATAAATTCTTGGACAGCCGTGTGAAACAATTATTAAAACATGTACAACAACAAAGCTTTTGCATGTTGTTGTTGTTGTTAGTGCTTTTGGATCAGCAATTTTATACTTCAACTGGGTCATTTTTCAATTTTCAAATGATCCATGTAGAAATATAATGATGGTACACGGTGTATAAATATGAGCTGTGTTCCCTCTTACGTTTCTCACAATCTCAAAAACATGACTCCACAACAAATGTACTACTTGGCCCTGACGGTGAAGGATATTCTGGTACCTGGAGCAGCTCTATACATGGAAGCTCCTGACCAAGTGCAGGAAATGAAGCAAGAACGCATGATCATGTTATCATTCCTAGATGATGCAACCAGATCCAAATCTGAGCTTTCCCAAGTCAGATACTTGCTAGATGACGCTGAAGACATCATCGACAAGTTCATATACCACGTATGCAAGTGGCGATCCGACAACACATACTTTGGGAACCTAACAAGAAGACTATGGTTCCCTAAGAGCGTTTGGGAACGTCGTCAGATTGCTACTGGCACCCGACAACTCAAAGACAAGTTGAGCAGAGCTGTCGGACCCGAGAGGTATCAGCTGTATGCATCAGTTGATCGTCAAGAAGCAGATGCCCATGATGGTAAGTTCGATTCAGAGGCGGCTCTATTCCTCAGTGAGCAAGACCTCGTTGGGATCGAAGAACCCAAAACAGAGCTGGTTGGATTTCTCAACGACAACTACTCACGACGGACTACAACTTCCTTGGTTGCCATGGCTGGATCTGGTAAGACTACCTTGGCTGCTAGTTTGTTCAAATCTTTAGCTGCCAAGAAGTTCAATTGTCGTGCTTGGATTACTGTCTCCCGACCATTCAACATTACTGAATTGTTAAGAAGCTTGATCAAGGAAATAAACAGATCAACAACAGCGAAAAAAAAGATTGAAGTAACAGATTTGCAAATTATGAGTGATCGAGAGCTTGCACAAAAGCTTGTGGATGACCTGGAGAGTAAAACATATTTGGTTATCTTGGATGATGTCTGGACAAAAGATGTTTGGAGGATGATACAAGTGTGTCTTCCAAGTGGACAAAAGAGTCGAGTCATCCTCACAACTCGAGACATGGATATTGCGATGCTGGCTTCTTCAGAAGTTGGAAGCCATGTTTACAATGTTAAGCCGTTGGACACGGAGAAAGCATGGGACCTGTTTTGCAACAGAGCTTTTTCATCACTTCATTCCAATGCTTGCCTCGATGAGCTTCGAGGCACAGCAAACGAGTTTTTGAAGAAATGCAAAGGCCTTCCTATTGCGATTGATTCGATTGGTCGGCTCTTGGCGACAAAAGAATGTTGAACAAGGACATGGACAAAGACTCTCAACAACTTACAGTGGGAGTTGAACAACAATGAATTGCCAGTGAACAGTGTCCTGCTTTTGAGCTACAATGATCTTCCATATCGCTTGAAACGCTGCTTCCTATACTTTGCTCTATTTCCCGAGGACCACAGAATTTGGTGTGACAAGTAGGGCTGTTGACGAACCAAGCCTCTCGTGATCGGCTCGAGAAAAGCTCGCTCGTGACTCAGCTCGATTTTAAACGAGCCAAGCTTGAGCCAGGGCATGTTCGACTCGATAGGCTCGCGAGCTGGCTCGAGCTCGAGCTCGAGAGCCAACTCGAATACTTGGTCCACTATATGACTTATTATAAACTCAATAACGAAACATGTGGTTTGTCATATTCAATAAAAACTTGTACATTTTAGGATAACTTATTTTTAAGCTTGACTCGTTGATGTTTTTTATCGCACAAACTTCAAATTAGGCTAAATTTGGACGCATCAAGTGGTTTTAATGAGCTAAGTTGGACTTGAACTCGAGTTTGGCTCGTTAAGTGTAGTTAACGAGTCAGGCTCGAGTAGGCTCGAGCTCGTCACGAGCTTAAAAATTCTAGCTCGAGTTCGAGCTCGAACTCGTCTAAAAAGCAACGAACCAAGCTTGAGCACAGCGAAGTTCGGCTCGGCTGGTTCGTCAACACCCCTAGTGACAAGCTTGTTAGGCTATGGATGGCAGAGAGATTTCTGGAATCAGATTCACGCGGAGTGCCTCCTGAAGAGGTTGGTATGCGATACATAAGAGAATTAATCGGAAGAAATCTGCTCCAAGTTGTGAGTTGGGATATGTATGGTGATCATGGAAAGTGTCAGATGCATGATCTCTACAGAGATATTGCTCTTGAAATATCCAAGGAGGATAATTTTTGCACAGTATATGCTGTTGGAAGCCAAGTCTCCTGTCAAGATAACAAATCCAATCACGGGCATCGTCTTCGTCGAGTATCCATTCACGAGGTAGGCATTGAGGCAGCAGGAGTTACCAACTCGATCGGGGTAGGCATTGAGTCAACAGGGGTTACCAACTCACCGGGGGCGGGCATTAATTCATCAGGGGTTACCAACTCACCCGGGGCAAGCATTGAGTCAGTAGGTGGTACCAACTCACCCGGGGCAGGCATTGAGTTAGTAGGGGGTACCAACTCGCCCGAGGCAGGCATTGAGTCAGCAACAGGTACCAACTCACATATCCCACATGAGGCAAGCAATGAGACAGGAGTCACCAATATACCGGGGAAACAAATGTGATTAAGTTGCTCAGAGGTATGCAACATATTCGATCACTCTTGTCATTTGCTAAAGGTAAACCTTTATCGCCCGGGGTAGACATTGAGTCAGCAGGGGCTACCAACTTGCCTGGGGTAGGCATTGAGTCAGTAACGGGTACCAGCTCGCCTGCCCCACCGAGGAAAGCAGTGAGACAAGGGTCACCAACATACCCGAGGCAGCAGATCTGATTAAGTTGCTCGAAGGTATGCAACATATTCGATCACTCTTGCTATTTGCTAAAGGTAAACCTTTCTCGTCTTTGAGTCAACTAGATTGGGGGGATCATCATCTTCTTCGTGTAATGGATATGGAAAGTGGCCCAGTCATAGAACTATCAAAAGATAAAGAGGTTTTACATAATTTGGAGTATTTGAATTTGAGTAACACTAAGATTAAGAGTCTCCCAAGTACTATTGAGAAGTTGTGTAGTCTTGAAACCCTTGATATCTCGGAAACCACAGTTGATACTCTTCCAATTGGAGTTTTCAAGTTAGAAAACCTACGCCACTTGTTAGCTGGTAGTCTGAAATTTGGATGGCTACTGGAATACCATGGGTTGAAAGGGGTAGAGGTTCCATCTGGTGCAGACATTAGTTCTCTTAAGAACTTGCAGGCTCTACGACTGGTGGAAGCAAATGAACAGATAGTGAAGCAGCTCAGAAAGATGATCCAACTTGTACAGCTCGGGATCACAAACGTAGGCCAAAATCAAATGATAGATTTGTGCTCCGCACTTAAAGAAATGGTACGTCTACATTGGTTAGTTGTGATAGCAAGCACAGAGAATGAAACCCTCCAAATGGATTCACTTGATGAATCATCTTCTCCTCCTCTTCCACTTCTCGAATATCTCATCTTATGCGGTAAATTAGAAAGCTTCCCAAATTGGCTTTGCTCACTTCCGAGCCTTGCAACCATAAGACTGATCTGGAGCAGGCTTCCCGAGGAAATGGATCCGGTTATGCATCTCAAGGGATGAACAGCTTGAGGAATGTTTGGCTTCACAATGCCTATATGGGTTCAGAGTTGAGGTTCGTCTCGGGATTTAAGAGTCTCAGGGCTTTGGCATTAGCCAACTTGCCTAATCTGGAGATGCTGACAATTGGTGAAGAGGGAGTTATGCCAGACTATAGAGAATATACGCCTAATTAGTTTGTTATTATCTCTTTCCTAGTTTGTATATTCACTTCCTTATTTGTAGCTTCCTAGTTATAGTAGGTTTCTTCCTAAACCCTATGTATATAAACTATTCGACTATCAATAAGAGAAGTAGAATAGAAAGGGTTCACTAAATTCTGCATGGTATCAGAGCCTAGTTTAACCTAGGCGCCGTCAACCTCATCTCTTCTCCCCGTTTCTTCATTCTAAGACATCATGTCTAAGACTGCTGAAACTTCATCAGATGCTACCTCGTTTGGAACTGGAAACACTCAAACAGGTTCAACGGAGGCTGAATCTTATTCTGGACCTCTAACCACTCATAAGTTAGATGGGAAGAACTACCTACAATGGTCAAAGTCGGTGATGATGCACATCACTGGACGTCGAAAGGGAGGATATCTCACTGGAGCTGTGAAGAAGCCAGACGAATCCGACCCCACATTCCAGGCCTGGGACGAGAATGACAATCTCGTAAGGTCATGGTTAATTACCTCCATGAATCCAATCATAGGGGAGAACTATCTTCTCCACCTTACTGCTAAGGACATCTGGGAAGATGCTAGGGACACATACTCGACTACAGATAACTCGTCTGCCCTGTTTGAGGTTGAAACACAACTCTACAACCTCAACAAGGTGAGATGGATACGTCTGAGTATTTCAATGCTCTTGGACGATACTGGCTGCATCTAGATATGTATGAGAGTCAACCATGGGAGACTGTTAAGGATGCTCAGCTTTTCAAGAAGTTTATTGAGAAGAAACGAACCTTACAGTTCCTACTTGGACTAAATCAGAATCTGGACGATGCTAAAGGCAGAATCATGGGAACAAAGCCTTTCCCAAGCCTCAAAGAAGCCTTTGCTGAGGTTAGAAGGGAAGAGAGAGGAGGCAATTAATGTTGCCTGGAAACAAAATCCAAGCTGAGAGTTCAGCTCTGGCTGTTCAAGGAAGAGTGAAGTCTGGAAATCAGCAACTTAAGGACAAAGATTCAGACCCACCAACTTGTGAACACTGCCGCAAGCTAGGTCATACAAAGGCAACCTGCTGGGAACTTATTGGGCGTCCAGCTGGCTGGAAGTCTAGAGCAGAGCGCAGAGGCCGTGCTAATGCAGCTGTAGCAGGACCAGGGAAACCTGAAGAAGCTCAGTCAACCAATCCTTTCTCACAGGATCAGGTTGCTGCTCTGCAACAGTTATTATCCCAGGTGCTACAGTCGGGGCAGTCACCTCAGAGTAATACTGAGACCTATACGAGTCTATTTACGAATAGAGGTAATTACCCTAATGCACACTTTGTTAAATCAAACTGTTCTGAATCTTGGATCTTAGATTCGGGTTACTCTGATCATATGACTGGATCAAAGGCAGAATTTTGGGATTTTCAGCCTTGTACGAATATGCCAGGGGTTAGAGTTGCTGATGGCAGTATTGTTCCGATTACTGGTATTGGTAGAGTTCAATTGACTACCAACATACAACTCTTCCCTGTTCTATATGTTCCGAGTCTTAACTGCAGTTAGTTTCAATCAGCCAGCTTACAAAGGACTTACACTGTAAAGCTGTGTTTGGGGAAATTGATTGTGAACTGCAGGAGGTGACTTCAGGAAGGACAATAGGCAAGTCTGAACTAGAGAATGCTCTTTATGTCATCCAAGGAGAGGATCTGAAGTCTGGAACGGACAAGGGTGGGATGAAGACAACATTTACTTCTAGTAGAGATAGCCTAGAGAATCAAGTTATGTTATGGCATATTAGACTCGGACATCCTAGTTTTGGTTATTTGGAACGATTGTTACCCAAGTTACTCTTGAATAAAAAATCAAGTTTTTATCAATGTGAGACTTGTCAGTTGGCTAAGCACACTCGAAGTATATATTCTAGTGTGAACTACAAGCCTTCTCAACCGTTTGCAATAATCCACAGTGATGTCTGGGGACCAGCCAGAGTCAAGAACTTGAATGGAACTCGATGGGTTGTCACATTCATTGACGACCACACGAGAATTACATGGACATATCTAATGAAAAATAAGTCTGAAACATCTGTTTCAAGAGTTTCACACCATGGTCCGAACTCAGTTCAAAACCAATATTCTGGTTCTTAGAACAGATAATGCACGGGACTACTTCAATTCTATCCTAGCTGCTTATCTATCACAGCAAGGGATTATACACAGCAGTTCATGCGTTGATACCCCTCAACAGAATGGGATAGCTGAAAGGAAGAATCGGCATCTCCTTGAAACAGCTAGAGCCCTTATGTTTTCCAGCCAAGTGCCAAAGTACCTATGGGGTGAGGCAGTCTTAACTGCAACCTACCTAATCAATCGATTACCAAGTCGAGTGCTACATTATCAAACACCAAAAGACCTGTTGTTGACAGCTTATCCGCATGTGAGAGCTTTTATGTCAGAACTGGAACCTAAAGTGTTTGGATGTGTAGCCTTTGTACATATTCAGCAGCATCAGAGGACCAAACTTGATCCTCGAGCTCAGAAATGCGTGTTCATTGGTTATGGTTCCCATCAGAAAGGATATAAGTGCTATTCTCCTAGCACAAGGAAAGTGACTGTGACTATGGACGTCACATTTTTTGAGCAAAATCGTACTTCTCCAGCTCTGACATTCAAGGGGAGGATACAGTGCAAGAATCTCAGACCTGGGAAGACCTCATACCGATGGATGCTGACATGGACATGGTTCCTAATCAAAGCCAAAATATTTCTTCTTCGGTTCTGCCGATTCCTCCAAGCAACCGAGAAGAATCTGACAGTGCTGAAATCAGCAATATTCCTCAGAATAGACCAGATCAGAATCAAAACAATGATCTCAAGGTCTATCAAAGGAGGAAACCTGGCGAAGTAGGGAAGATAAGTGATATTGGAAGACCAGATCCTGGCCCAACTATCACCAAGGAGATTGACCTGACTATTCCTGAGGAGATGGTTGATTCCTCATCAATTGAGAACGATGATTTGGATAAACCAATTGCTCTGAGAAAGGGAGTTAGAGGCTGCACTCTACACCCGATTGAGAAACAAGTTAATTATGGAAGACTGAATCCCCACTACAAAGCATTTGTGACTAATCTGGACAACGAAAAGGTTCCCAGAAGTATTCATGAAGCAATGGAAGAACCAAAGTGGAGAGAGGCAGTGATGGAAGAAATAAAAGCTCTAGAGAAAAACAAGACTTGGTCGATTGTTGAGCTTCCTGAAGGGAAGAAGACAGTTGATTGCAAATGGATCTTCACGATCAAATATAACTCAGATGGGATTATTGAGAGGTATAAAGCTCAGCTTGTTGCTAGAGGCTTTACACAATCTTATGTGATAGACTACCAGGAGACGTTTGCTCCAGTAGCTAAACTGAACACAGTGAGGGTTCTACTATCATTAGTAGTGAATGAAGACTGGCCTCTATTCCAGATGGACGTGAAGAACGCCTTCCTTAATGGAAACCTGTCTGAAGAAGTATACATGAGTATACCAGAAGGTGTCGACCACCCAGGGAAAGGAAACCTAAGGTCAGTTTGCAAGTTAGAAAAGACACTTTATGGATTGAAACAATCTCCACGTGCCTGGTTCGAGAAATTTGCAAACACAGTCAAGGCAGAGGGATACTCTCAATGTCAAACTGATCACACGATGTTTGTGAGACACAGAGACAGGGGGAGATTAACAATTCTAATTGTCTATGTTGACGATATAATTGTTACAGGAAGTGATGAAGAGGAAATTAGCAGATTCAAGAAGAAACTGGCTAAGGAGTTTGAGCTGAAGGATCTAGGGGAAATGAGATACTTCCTAGGCATGGAGATTGCCAGGTCAAGCCACGGACTGATTATGTCCCAAAGGAAGTACGTCTTAGACCTCCTTACTGAAACTGGAATGCTGGGTTGTAAACCAGCTGAAACACCAATGCTACCCGGTATTAAATTTGATACAGAAGGGAAGGCAAAGTTGGTGGAGAAGGGGAGATATCAGCAACTAGTAGGGAAGTTAATTTACCTATCCCATACTAGGCCAGATATCACCTTTGCTGTTAGCATGGTGAGTCAGTTCATGCACAGTCCTACTGAAGAACACTGGGAGCAGTTTTGCGGATTCTGAGGTACCTAAAACGGACACCTGGGCTTGGACTAATGTTCAAGAAACATGAGAGTATATCTGTAACGCTATATACTGATGCAAGCTGGGCAAGCAGTATAACAGACCGAAGATCTACCTCAGGTTACTGTTCCTATGTCTGGGGAAATCTGGTAACTTGGAAGAGTAAGAAGCAATCTGTTGTAGCCAGGAGCAGTGCTGAAGCAGAATATAGAGCCCCAGCACTAGGAATATGTGAAGGTATTTGGTTAAGAAGAGTCCTTGAGGAGTTAAAGGTTCAAGTACATCAGCCAATTCACATGTTCTGTGACAGTCAAGCAGCTATCAGCATTGTTAAAAACCCAGTTCATCATGACAGAACAAAGCATGTTGAGATTGATAGACACTTTATCTCAGAACATGCAAGCCAAGGAACAATGGATGTCAGCTATATTCCTTCTAGACAACAAACTGCTGACATGCTCACAAAGGGAGTTCCACCAAATCTGTTAGAGAAATTCAAGTCCAATCTTGGTCTACATGATATCTACACCACGATTGAAGGGGAGTGTAGAGAATATACGCCTAATTAGTTTGTTATTATCTTTTTCATAGTTTGTATATTCACTTCCTTATTTGTAGCTTCCTAGTTATAGTAGGTTTCTTCCTAAACCCTATGTATATAAACTATTCGACTATCAATAAGAGAAGTAGAATAGAAAGGGTTCACTAAATTCTGCACAGACCTCAGAATTATTCTGGTAAAATACTGCCCAAATCTGAAGAAGATATCAGAAGGAGTCAAATTTCTGTCCAAACTTAAGGAGTTGAAACTTGACAAAGTTTCCAAGGAACTAGTGGACCAAATTCGTGGAACAGATAGTGCCAACTTTAAACACCTTTCTCCCATCTTCTGCAAGTACAAATCCACAGCTGAGCATACTTGGACTACTGAAACAGTTTTTCTATAATTTGGTACTGAACACTTGGGTGTCTTTGGCCATGTTTACTTGGAAGTTTGAGTTTTGTTATGCTGGTATTGCTCGTATGAGAAGTGAAGTAGCACGGTTGACTGGAGAGCTGACAGTTAAGTGGCCTTTCGTTTCAAGTATTGGTTTGTTGTTCGCTGGTATCTGGTATTGGTTTGTTGTTTGTCTCTGTCTGTTTTTCAGTTTTGTGTCTTGTTTTCCTGTTTTTACAGTTGTGTGTTTGGGCTTTGTTGTGGTCTCTTTTTCTCTATTGTTTGTTTTTTATGAGGCTACTTTCAGTTACACGCATCTCTAATGCGATTGACTGGGGAGTTTGTAAGCACCTTTCTTTATTGTGAATGGATTTTGTTGTGTTGTGTGGTACTTTGTAGCTGTTAAAGAACATAGTTGTTCTCATCCTAATGAGCTAATCCATGGCCCAGCTCTCATATTAAAAGAGTTGAGCTTGAATTAGGAGTTGTACAACTTAGTCAGATTGGTAAGTTAGCTAGACTCATTGATTGACTCGTTGAGTCAAACTCGTGAGCCACTCGATTACACCGCTCATATGCCAGTTTATCAACCTAATTTAACGTTAAACTAACCTAGTATTGGTTTTGAATGAAGACTGGTTACAATGAAATTCATGACACTACTTCAATAACAAAACCAGACTTGAAAAACAGGTTCACAAGTAAGTAGTGAAGACAAGAAGATGCAGAGAGGGCTTCAAAACTTTCACCCTTAGATGCGCATACCTTTGGGCACTAATTGATCTTTGACCGACATGAAGACGGGTGCCAGTAGCCCGGTACATAATACATTGAAGCCATAACACCCAATATTAAGCGCATCAAGAACACAAATAGATTTACCGGCTCGGACACATCCTCAGTCTTTGGACCAAGCTATCATAGGTTCAATGAGACCAGAGTTAGAAAAACAAATCCAGATGCACAATTGTGTAATGCAGTTTATGAGATTTCAGGATTATGCATAAAAGAGTATCTACAAAGCAATAAGATCTTTTGATTTCTCTCATGCTTCTGTCTAAATCCATATATAATATACTACAAACCATCCGATGGATAGATATTGTAAAGAACTGAAGGCAGGGCAAAAGTTCAAGCAATCTGTTATGGGAACATTAGATCATAGGAATGATTTTACCTTTAAAGGAAAATCTCTAGATGCAAGTTTAAGACATGTGAGGCTGTGACGGAACATCCCATGTCGACGAACACCATGATACCATTTTGGGCAAATCCTCTTCAGCTAAACATCTTTAAACCCAACCTTCTCAAACCACTCAATGTACTCTTCCTCCTTCCAAGAAGAGCATCCAGACATCTGCAAAGAAGCGAGACAACCAAAACTCATAGGATAAACTGGACCGATGAGACATGATTTCCCTCCTTTCTTCAACACCATGTATGCCTCTCTTATTCACCGCTCCAGGTCAGACCAGTTCTTAATACTGTCAAGTTTTGTGAGGGCAATCCCAATTAGAGACTCAATTAGGAAAGGAAACTCAATCAAATTGTTGAAGTCAGTTACAGTTTGCATCTAAACACATTGGTAAGAGGATTCATCCCAAGCAGAATACATATTGATAAGTCCTTCAACAAGACAAATCACATAAGAATATCCATAATCCTGATTAAATTCTCTAATATAGAAAATTAAACATCACTCCTTGATGAAACATATCTTATATCTATTAGCATAATTAGTGTTGAAATGGAGGTCTTCAGCCTCATCAAGAACCAACTTACATTCTTTGAGAGGCTCCTTCTGCTTGGCCTAAGCCATTTGATGAGGAGACTAACCCGAAATGGTAACGATTTTGGTATCGACGTGCTTAACAATCCCTAGAGTGGCAAAACCAGTGCCAACGCCAACATCCACTAGAGTCAAGTTCTTGTCATTGAGATCAGCTAGGTCAAGTGCATTACCCCTCATGTCTTCAATGCAGTGGCTAAGGTTTAACACATGGTCATACTGACACTACGGATAGGAATCTGTAAAATCAGAAAGCCTCGTGCTTAAACCTGGGTTTGGAAGCTGGCCTAAAGGAAGAAGATGAACTGCAGTTAAGCGAGGTTGTCACTGCAATTCATCTCATCTTCGACATTTTGGACGGTTTAGGTCATTCGGTGGAGTTCCCGTCAAACAAATTCCGTTTGCATTCCATGCTACTGCTTACTAGTTTTGGGCATGGTTTTCAACCAGACCGGTGATTGAGTCTAAGATCAAGGATTCAAGATTTCACTACAAAAAAAAACTCCTTTTAGCGTCGGTTGATATGAAGGAGTTTAGCGTCGGTCGGTCAACAACCGACGCTAAGCAGCTGACTTCGCGTTTTAGCGTTGGTTGTTGACCGACCGACGCTAAAATGGGCCTGTCAACCGACGCTTATAACCCGTTCCTGGTTTGATTTTTTGTTGATCGGACGGGTAGATCGGCGTCGTCAGCAGAAACGGTTTAGCGTCGGTCATGACCGACGCTAAAATGCGTGTAGATAGCGTCGGTTGACACGCGTGTTAGCGTTGGTCATCGACCGACGCTAAACAGCGAACATATAGAAACCCAAACCCAACGACAGAAATCAGTATGCACTTCCTCCCCAAAGCTTGAAGCTCTCTCAACTCCCCAAATCGTCTGAAATTGCCGGCATTCGAGCTAGGAGCTGCTGTGACGCTGTTCTCATCACCCGTGCTTCCTTCACATCTCCTCCTGTGTATCAGTGTAAGTTATTTAATTTTTTAATTTCTAGATTGTAATTTAAATTTTGTTTATTTTGTAGAGAATTAGAATTGTATATGTTCTGATTATTAGGATTGTAGAGAATTAGAATTGTATATGTTGTGATTATTAGAATTGTAGTGAATTGACATTGCTGTGACTCCTAGAATAGTATTGAATTGTAGACTGTAATTTAAATTTCGTTTAGTTTCTAGATTGTATGTGTCATTAGCATTGTAGTGGATTGAAATAGTTATTCTGATTAGTTCTAATTGTATATGTTGTGGTTATTTTCTCAGTGTCCGTATCGACTAGTTATTTTCTCGTGGTTCTGTCTTCTGCCTTTTTGTCAGTCACCTTGGTGTAAGGTATGCATTTCTTAGCCTTTTTTTACACGTAAATTAATTGATTGTAATATGCATGTCTCATAAAAATGATTTAACTAGTATAGTAATATGTATGTTGTCAAGATTAATCTAATTCCTAGTAATATGTATGTTTTCACTATGATCAGTTATAATTTGTTTTTATGGTTTAATGCGAATAAAAGTATATGATTAGTGTGTTATGTGTTTTCAGTACGAATTATGTGGTAGTTATAATTTATTTTTAAAATGAGATTAATTAGTAGAATTGTTTGTTATTTGTAATTAATTGTTAGAATATGATTAATTTTAAAATTCATTGGTTGAGTTAGGGTTTGTTTTTAAGTTAACTAAACTCAGTAGCATATTGCTAGCTACTTCATGGTAATTTCGTACAAACACTAGTTACTAGTATATTATTTGCTACTACATGATTCTAAATTAATGTTATAACATCTTAGCATTTTACCTAAGTTAACTTATATATAGATTATGATCTCCACTACTGGGAATCTATTCCCTACACTAAATCAGGTATCTCCTAATGGATAAATCTTGGATTAACACCTCAAGATTATACACCGGAGTACATGACTGGCTTAGAAAGCTTTCTGAATTTTGCTTTCTCCAACAACAACGACGGAGAGCAAATAGTCTGTCCATGTCCAAAATGTGGATTCAAGAAGTGGTTGTGTAGAGATGATGTGTACGAGCATTTAGTCCGCAAGCCATTTCCGCCAGGATATACTGTTTGGGATCGACATGGAGAGTTGTCTGATTTTGATAATTCCACTGATCTACCCCTAGCCAGGCCTGGAATTGCAGAGTTCGATGATTAACTAGTGTTTGGTAAAATCAATTTGAGCTAAGTGTTATTGTTCTATATTCAATATTCGAATGTTTGACATAAATATTTGGATTTGGATTTGCAGATATGGCTCCTCGTTCAGGTCCTTGGATGGTAGAGCTCATCGATCCAGCAGGAGTTAGGACTCAGGAGTCTGTGGCTAGTAGCCAGATATTGAGCCTTCGTGATGGCAATAAGGTCATCATGCCTTGGGGGCCTCTAGGGCCTACGGCTGCGGGCCCCGCCGCTTTGCTGGGCCAGTTCACGGGTTTGCTGGGTAATGACCAGAACCTCATCCCACTACAGTATGAGGAGTGGCCCAACGTGACGGACGGAGAGAAGAATGATTTGAAGGCTACTGTGTTTGTAAGTATTCAAATAATAAATTCATTCCTGTGTTATGTGAATTTAATAGTAAATATTAATTTATAATCATTGAATTTGATGCAGCGTTGTATCGTGATTGAGCCACCAGAGATGACAGACCTTGCGACTAAGTACATCATGGAGGATATTGGCAGGAAGTGGAAGGACTGCAAAACCCGCCTATGGAGAACATATGTGGTTAACACATACAAGGACAAATTGAAGAAGGAAGCTGAAGAAGCGGGCTAGGACTTCGACTGGGAGGAGTTTGTGGAGCCCCCTAGGGCGTGGGCAATACAACACAAGCCGGGCAGGATCTCTACGCCTATGTGGGCACAGTTTGTGGATATGCGCCTGAGACCCGATATGGTGGTAAGTCGATTACAAATTAGTCATTATGTAAATATATTATATCAACTTAAATCATTTAAATGAATAACAATTTGTAGGAGAAAGCTCGCAAGAATTCAGCCGCCCGGAGGACTTACACCACACCCCACACTGGAGGGTCAAAGAAGTTGCGAGTTAGAGGACTGGAGTTGGTAATAATTAAGTTCAAATTACTAATAATTTTTTTGTATTAGTACCTTTTAGAAAGTGTATTGATATTGTTTAGTTCGTACACCTGTAGGCAGCTGAAAGGGGAGGAAATGCGCCCAGTAGAGGTGAGTTGTATGCTATCACTCACACAAAGAAGGATCAGACTTACACTAATCCTAATGTGGTAAGTACTTGATCACCTATTCCAATCTAACAAAACAATCTCCAATAGTGCCTATTTAATTAACTTTGGTTTGTGAAACCCATTTTTGTCATGAATGTGCAGCCTCGGATTCTGGAGCTGACCGGTGATCCCACAGTCCCGACATTTCCTTCTGCGAACGATGCACTCGGACTTGTCTATCCAAAGGAGCACAATGGTAGAGTTCGCGGTATGGGATCTAGCGTGACCCCCTCCCAGGTAATGTAATGTAGTATATGATATATGTAAATTAAAAATAGTCAAATTCTAATTATTTGTTGTCTTTGTCTATTCAGGTTAATATGAGTAGGAGGCGTGGTGGAGCAGCCGGTGGATCGAGTCAGGGTAGTAGTTCAGCTACTACCACTTACGTCTTCGGCCATTGTCCCGCCGAGGATCGAGTGAGGGTGTTAGAGGCAGAGGTTCAGCGCTTGAGCCATCTGGAGGAGGAGGTTCAGCGGCTCAGCCAGTTGGTGGGTTCATCTTCTAAGGGAAAAGGGAGGATGCCCCCAGATATGGATGCCGAGGACCTGGACTCGTACGATGAAGAGGAGGATGAGTAGGTAGCTGAAAAGTTTAGGTGGATGTTTTAGGTGCATGTGTTAGGAGAATGTTTTAGGAGAATATTTTAGGAGAATGTTTTAGGAGGATGTTTTCGACATTTATATGCAGTATGTTTATTCAGTATGTTTATTGATTGGAAAAGTGAATTGTGAAAATGAAATCAATGTATGCAGGAAAATTTATGCAGGTATTGGCACTAGAAGAGTATGAAATAGGAAAAAATTGAGCAGAATTCTGCCCACTGGAACACAAATTAGCGTCGGTCGACCTATAATAGCGTCGGTCACGACCGACGCTAAATTCCCTACAGGTCAACGCGTTGTTGACCAGCCAAACGCGGTTTAGCGTCGGTCACCATAAACGACCGACGCTAAATGCTAACCACTCAACCGGTTGGTGGTTCGACCGGAACAAATTTAGCATCGGTTGGCACGCGTTTTAGCGTCGGTTGACCAAACGACCGACGCTAATGTTTAGCGTCACCGGATCTGGCGTCGGTCTTACTAACCGACGCTATATATTTTGGCATTGGTCACTGACCGACGCTACAACGCGTGTCTGACCGATGCCAAACAACAGTTTTTTGTAGTGTTTAATGATTTAATCGAAATTTAACCATTGATGTGTTGGAATTGGGAGCCGGATCATGATCCAAACTTTTCCAGGTTAGGAAATTTTTCAAACCCTCCTCCAACCAATAGATCTAGTTTGACCTTTTAACTAATCTAATATCTAGATTTGTTAGGGGTATTTAGGACTTTACACACATAATTTAATTATTATATTTAAATTAAATATTTTAATAATTTCTGGTGACCGGTCAGAGACTATCCGGCGACCAGCCACCGTCGCCGGCAACTTTTCCAGCGACCGGCCACCGTCACCGATGACTTTTCCGACGACCGGCCACCATCTCTGGCGAGACTCCGACGGTCGACCAAACTCTGACGACTTTTCCGGTGAAGGCATGTTAACTAGTTAACACCTTTTTTTTTGTTAACTAGTTAATAGTATTTTTTAGCTGATAACTAGTTAACATGTTTTCCAACTAATAACTAGTTAACAGCATTTTTTTGTTGATAACTTGTTAACATATTTTAACCTGATAACTAGTTAACGAATTATCATATAATCAAAATTTTAACGAGATTTTTTGTTAATAGGTTATCTAACTAGTTATGTTATTTTTACCTAGTTAACTAGTTAACAGTTTTAGGTAATAACTTGTTATCAACATTAGTTAACTAGTTATCAAAATTAGCTAACAAGTTATTCTCATGATAACTAGTTAACCAATTACCATGATTAGTAACTAGAATTTTTGTTAACACGTTATAAATAGTTATGTTGTTTTACTTAGTTAACATCATGAATGATAACTAATTAACATTTTTTTAGATGATAACTAGTTATCAAAATTTGTTACTAGTTAATATCATGATTTAGATAACTAGTTAACAAGATTTTTTAGGTGATAACTAGTTATCAAAATTAGTTAACTAGTTAACATCGTGATTTAGATAACTAGTTAACATCGTGATTTAGATAACTAGTCAAATTAGTTGTTTTTAACTAGTTAATAGATTTTAGGTGATAACTTGTTATCAACATTAGTGAACTCAATAAGTTAATTAGTTAACATCGTGTTCAGATAACTAGTTACCAAAATTATTTTTAGTTGATAACTAGTTAACTAATTATACGAACTAGTTAACACGTTATTCGACAACATGTTTATTTAATTCAAAGGTTATTCCAACAATGTCAATGACTTAAAAACAGTGGCTGAATTTGTAACTTTTAATATTAATATTTTTTGTTATTAACTAGTTAACATCGCAATTGGGTAACTAGTTAACAAGTTTATTAAGGTATCAAAATTAGCTAATTAGTTATTATATAAACAATTAAATTATATAGTTATATGATTTTTTGAACAATATTTTTTTTTACTCATGAACATTCAAAATTTCATATAATGATCCAAAATTAACCATATGAAAATGAAAATAAGTTATGGAATTTCTAACATTTGCTAATTATTAAACAATTCTCAAAGTTTTTGTAACCGTAAATCAGTCACTTGACGTAGCCAATGACTGATTTGCAAATCAGTTAAATTTGTCACTTTCACTAGGCTTCACTCCTCAAAGGCGTATAGCGCTGCCGTCGACCTCTAAGTTTCGACTCACTCTGTCGGCCGCCTCACTTAGCCTCCACCTCGCCACATCTGATGTACTCTTCCTTCGCTGCTCCACGTGCCATGCATATAGATCGGAAGACGAAGAAGGAGCGAGGCCGATGACCCACTCACTGAGACCTCCGACGCGAAATCCAAGCTCGTAGTCAAGCTTCTTATCAGAATGATGTATGACTAAAATGTCAAAAGTGACTACAGTAAGAGGCGGATAATAAGTATTTACAGGTAAAGTAACACTACAAAAAATCTGCTATTTAGCGTCGCTTACCGGGGAAGAGTTTAGCGTCGGTCGATTAAAAACTGACGCTAAACCCTTGACTCGCGTTTGACCAAGGGTTTAGCGTCGGTCGACAAGCGACCGACGCTAAAACTGACCAAAAACCGACGCTAAATTTGGTTTTCGGTAGAAATGGAGCCGACCATGTTTAGCGTCGGTTACCGACATGTTTTAGCATCGGTCATCGACCGACGCTAAAACACGTATATATTTAAACCTCTCAGCCGACCCTAACCCTAATTGCATCTTCTTCTTCCTCTTTCTTCTTCTTACTCTTCTCTAGCTCAAATCTTCTTCTTCTTCTTCTTCCTCTCCAAAATCTAGATCCATTGTTCTTCTTCTTTCTCTTCTCCAGATCCATTCTTCTCCTTCTTCTTCGTCTTCCTCTCCAATTCCAAGCTTCTCCTCCTTCTTCTTCTTCCTCTCCAGATCCAATCTTCTTTTTTTTCTTCTTCTTCCTCGTCTTCCTCTCCAGAAGCCTCCTTCCTCCGCCGACGCCCTCCGCCCGCCGAAGCTCCACTCCAGCGGCCTCCTTCCTCCGCCGACGCCCTCCGCCCGCCGAAGCTCCACTCCAGCGGCCTCCTTCCTCCGCCAACGAAACCCTCCGCCCACCGAAGCTCCACTCCGCCGACGAAACCCTCCGCCCGCCGACAACCCCCCAATCTCTCAACCGCCACCGCCACCATCACGTTGATCGGTTAAGTATTGACTGATTGGACAAGAAGTGACCAAAAGGGTGACCTAATAAATATAAATGAACAAATTGTATAACTGGAAAATGGAGTGACTGATTGGACATTAATAGAAAATGGAGTGACAAAATAGAAAATGAATATTGAAAATAAATAAAAAAACAGAAACAAAAAAAATTGGGTTGGTCAGCGACCGGTTCGGTCAAGGATTTAGCGTCGTTCGTTAAACGAATTTAGCGTCGGTCAGCAAGGACCGACGCTAAAATTTAGCGTCGGAAGAATTGGCGTCGCTTTTGCCGAGCGATGCTAAATCCTATAGCGTCGGTCAGCAGCCGACGCTAAACGACGTCGGTGACCGACGCTAAATAGCAGATTTTTTGTAGTGTAAGATGGTAGAAGTACCAATCAGTTACCAAAGAATTAAATACTTAACACCCCCTCAAGCTGGACGGTGAATATTAAGCAGTCCAAGCTTGGAACCAAAGGTAGAAAAACGTGTGCACCCAAGGGTTTAGTCATAATATCAGCCAATTGATTTTCGGTAGACACTTGGATGACATGAATAAAACCAGACGTGACACAATCACGAATGATATGACAATCAATCTCGATGTGTTTAGTACGCTCGTGAGCAACCGGATTTTCCGCCATACGTATAGCTGACGTGCTATCACAATAAAGAGAGATGGGATCGGAAAAATCAAATAATAGATCATGAAACAAAATTTTCAACCATCGTAGCTCTCAAGCCGTAGCCGCCATAGCTCTATACTCGGCTTCGGATGAAGAACGAGAAATAGTAGTTTGTTTCTTAGACCAGGAGATTAGAGATTGACCAAGGAAGACACAAAACCGATAGTCAATCGTCGAGAATCTGGACAACCCGCCCAATCACTGTCGGAAAAAGCATGAATTTGTAATTCTAAATCAGATGGAAAAAATAACCCATAACCAGGATCGGTTTTTAGGTATCGAACAACTCTTAAAGCCGACTTTTGATGTAAATCGGAAGGTCTACTTACGAATTGGCTTAAGTAGTTGACCACGAAGGATATATCAGGACGAGTGGTACAAAGATATATCAAGCGACCTATAAGACGACGATATGAAGAAGAATCAGTTAAGGGAGTCCCATCATTAATGGATAATCTTGAAGAACTATCACAAGGTGCAAACAAAGGTTTACTAGCAAGTAACCCCATATCTGAAATAATTTCGAGGGTATATTTCCTTTGACAAAGGATTATACTTTCGAGGAACGGGCTATTTCTAAGCCAAGAAAAAACTTTAATTCACCAATATCTTTAATAGTGAATTTATCATGAAGACTTGTTTTAAGATCTTGGATCCCCTTAATGTCATTTCCCGTCATTATAATGTCATCGACATAGACAAGAACGACAAGAAACAAACCTTGACTTAGTATGGTAAACAAAGAGTAATCGGCCTTGGATTGAATAAAACCAAGAGAATGAAGAAAATCGGTGAGTTTGAAATTCCATTGCCGACTAGCTTGCTTAAGATCGTACAATGATTTGTTTAACATACACACAAGATTAGGAGAAGACAATGGTAATCCAAGTGGAGGTTGCATATAAACTTCCTCAAATAAGTCACCATGTAAAAATGCGGTATTGACATCTAATTGATGTAAGAACCAACCCTTAATTGAAGCTAAAGCGAGCAAAGCTGAACCGTGGTCATCTTAGCAACCGGTGCAAAAGTGTCGGTGTAATCAATTCCCGGGTTTGGGTGTAACCTTTCGCAACAAGTCGTGCTTTGTATCGCTCAACCGAACCATCCGCCTTATACTTAATCTTATAAACCCATTTACACCCAATGAGTTTCTTATTTTGAGGTAATGGGACTAAAGACCAAGTATTGGTGGTATGAAGAGAACTTAACTCGAAATTCATTGCCTCAACCCATTTTGGATGAGTGACAGCATCTTTATATCGAGTAGGTTCTAATTCATCTGAAACAGCTAAAATAACATTTTTATAACTGTTACTTAAGCGAGAAAGTGATAACGATTGTTGAATGGGAAATTTCACAACTGATTTTGCGTTGTTACAGTAATAATCAGCCAAGTGAGAAGGTTGTCGCTGAACTCTTTTATGGGTACATGAATCAGAATTTGCTAGGCTTAAAGAATTGTTAGGCCCATGATTACCAATTAACTGATTTTGAGGTCCAGATATATTGGGAATAGGAACATTAATATCACCATTGCTTTGCTGGGAAACAAAAAATTTGGAAATGATAGAATAGTCTCCTGATCCAATATCAAAATTTTGTGGGCAAGTAAAAGGAAATATAGACTCGTGGAATACAATATCACGAGAAACTATAACCTGATTCGAAACCAAATTGTAAAGAACACAAATGGATTTGCTCGATGATCAAGTTTTGACCGATTTTGAGCTATGGTAGAGGCATAGGCTAAACATCTGAAAACTCGGAGATGATTATAGGATACTTGTTCATGATACAACAGCTCAAAGGGAGTCTTGCCATTAAGAACTAGGGAAGGTAACCTATTGATCAAATGTATAGAATGTAAAATCGCATGACCCCAGAAAACCAAAGAAATCGAAGACTGAAACAACAGAGTACGAGCAACAGCAAGTATATGCTGATGCTTGCGCTCTACTCGACCATTCTGCTGTGAAGTATAAACACATGTTGTTTGATGAATGATACCCTTTGAAGCATAGAACTCAGGCATCACAAATTCAAGTCCATTGTCAGAACGAATAACCTGAATAGTACTATTAAACTGGTTTTCAACCAAAACACAGAAATCCACAAGTAATTGTCTAGCTTCAGACTTCAGTTTCATGAGCCGAACCCAAGTAAATCTAGTATTATCATCAACTTAAGGTAAGAAAGTATATTTGTCCATTCAAGGTTTGTTTAGAAAATGGTCCCCATATATCTACATGAATGAGGGAAAAGGGCCTAGTAGCTAAAGAATCACTACAAGAGAAAGGCAACCTTTGTTGCTTAGCTACAGGACAAAATTTTGCAGTGAAATTTTTCAGAACACCTAGGCTTGAGAGACTGAACAAGACTCTTAACAGAATTATGACCTAACCTGAAGTGCCATAGGTCGAAAAAACACAGTGGAGCAGCCATGAGTATGAGAAAAATCAACAAAAGGCTTCAATCTTGGCGTAGTGAAGTAGTAAAGACCATTCTGACTCTCAGCTGTACCAATCGTCTGGGAAGTCCTGAGGTTCTGAAACACACAATTGGTGGAAGAAAACACAGCATTATAAGGATGTTGTAAGGTTAATCTGCTTACAGAGAGTAAATTAAACTTAAACGAAGGGATGACCAAAACATCATTCAAGATTAGCTTATCATGAATCCTAACTTTGCCTATATGGGTGATGGGAACAAATACACCATTAGGTAAACTAACTTCTTGTCATACACAGCATAACAACTGTCAAGATAGTCAATTGAATGTGCAATGTGGTCTGTAGCCCTAAAATCAACAACCCATACACCTTTAGCACAGTCAAAGTTATTAGAGGAAGCAAGAATGATACCTGAAGCACCATCAGTTAGAGACTTCTCAGGCTGTGAATTAACAGATACCGGCACATAAGCTTCATTTGCAGAAGAAGAAGAAGGCATGTTGGTGGAAACGCCAGTGTTGGAGGTGGCACAGTGAACGCTAGGCATAATTCCTAGAGCCTCTCCAGCCGAACTATGGCCTTGGAACAGAGAGTAAAGCGTCTGGTACTGATCACGAGTGAAGGATACAGTATCAGAACCATGAGAAGCATCCTCAGATGGGACTTCAGGAGCAGGAGCTGAAAGAGCTGGAACAGCTGAAGTTTGGACCGCATTAACAGGCCTCTTGGCACGATATCCAGGCGGATATCTAATGCTCTTATAGCACTTAACAATCGTTGACCAATAAGTCCACAGTGAGTACAAACAGGCCCCTTGCCTTTCTTGAAGGACTGACCAGCCGAATTCGAGCCAAAGGCTGCAAATGCTCTGGGAGCGGAAGAATCAAGAACACCAGTCGTTTGCTGAGCCGTAACGACCTCACCTCGTCCTCCTGTGATCTCTTGCTCTTCTTGAATAACTATCGAGAAAATAGAATTGATTGGAGGTAGAGGATCGGTACGAATGATCTGTGAACGGACTGTTGAGAACAAAGAATTAAGCCCTCGAAGAAATCTGATAATCTGCTCGGATCGATAGTACTCTCACACCTTGATGAGAGCATTGCACGAACATCGTGGTTGACATGATCACTCTGGTACTGGACGGAACATGGCGAATTCATCCCATAACATCTTGAATCTAGTGTAATAGGATGATACAGAGAGAGCTCCTTGCCTGAAAGATGAGATTTGGTCGTGAAGGTCATTGACACGAACCAAATTGCTTCGACTAAAACGCTCTTGGAGATCCAACCACACATCGTTAGCAGTGTCGAGCCAAAGAACCGACTGAGCAATCTCCGCCGAAACGGCTTTGAGGATCCAGCCAAGAACAAGAACGTTTGCCCGTTGCCAAGCTGCAAACGTCTGATCAGTCGCGCCAGGAGCTACCTCAGTTCCGTCTATGAATTCAAGCTTATTCTTGGAGACCAGACCCATCCAGAGTGAGCGAGCCTAGGAGTAGTAATTGGTCGCGCCGACGAGAACGGAGTTGACGAGCAAGATGCCCGGATTGTCACCCGTACCAATGTAGTATGGATGTTCTTGATCGACGAAGCCAAGCGGCGGATTAGAAGCAGAAGCCGGTATTGATCGATAGTGGAAAACACTCAGAGAACGAGGAGAGAGAAAGAACATATGCGTTTGAGATACGCTTTGAGAAAAAGCGGAAACAAATTTTCAGAGCACAACGACGCGTGTAGCGTGAAAATCAACTGATATCATATCAAAATGATGTATGACTAAAATGCCAAAAGTGACTACAGTAAGAGGCGGATAATAAGTATTTATAGGTAAAGTGAGGATGGTAAAAGTACCAATCAGTCACCGATGAATTATATACTTAACACTTCTCTACCTCCACTGGGCGCCGCATCTGATCTAATCTCCCGCAGCTGCTCTACGCGTCCTGCAGATAAATCGGAAGACGAAGAAGGAAATCAAAATTTATCGGGAAAGGGATGGGGGAAGGGGGTTTATTTCGGTGAGGTCGCCGATCGGCACTTGATCGGAAGGCGGCGGGAAGAAGATCTGTATCGGGAAGGGAAGGGGGAAAGGAATGATGATTTGGTGGTGGTCGGTGCTTGATCGGCGGCGAAAATTCTGTATTAGGAAGGGAAGGGGAAAAGGTAGGGGTGCTTTTTTTGTTTTTCGGTTTTGCCCCTTTCTTGGTTGGGTTGGATCCGTTCCAAACTTGAAAGTTTGGACGCAGATCCGGAGCCTTGGAATTGGGAGAGGGATCCAGACCCAACCTTTTGCTGGTGTTGAATTTGGGCCCAACCTTTTATGGACCATTAGATCAATCAAGGTTTCATCTAACGGTTGATATTTTTTTATCTTGTTCAAACAATTGACCTGATCTGGATCCGTCAGTTAACGGCGTTAACTAGTTAACTCCGCAGTTAACGGCGTTAACTAGTTAACATGTTAATTTCGTCAGTTAACGACGTTAACTAGTTAACAAGTTAATTTCGTCAGTTAACTAGTTAACAAGTTAATTTCGTCAGTTAACTAGTTAACAAGTTAATTTCGTCAGTTAACGACAGTGGATAAGGGCTGCGAAGCAGGGGATTAGGAGTATATTTGGGTTACTGTGGTTTTGATTGGACTGTCCAACCTTTAAAAGTTGGGTCCGAATCCGGAGCCTTGGAATTGGACAGTTTAAAATTATTAAATAAAAATTAAATATAATTAAGTCGGACAAGATTTTAGTTAGACCCTAACAGTTCAATGTTCTTTTTCATGATCAGGGTGAGGAAACGCTTATGGAACAATGACAAGCAAAAGAGTAGCAAAAGTGATCATATTTTCGAGCATGAGAAAGTGGTTATAGCTCTACAAAGAAACCCAGGTGCCATCGGAGCCTATTGGGGAACCAAGCCTCAAATTTGGTCAATTAGACCAAATTAACAAGAACCATTAGATAAAAATGAATGGTTCAAATTAGTTGACTTATTCATTATCTAATTATTTAATTCGGATCATTATGGCAGATAATTAATTCAATGAATCATTATGACACATAATTAATTCAATGGATAATTATGGAAAGAGAATAAAAAATCCAAGATTTTCTCTTCAAAACAAATCCCCAACCGCAATTGTTTCTTTCTTCTCTTGCGACATTGTTTCTTTCTTCTTCGGTCGATTTCTTGAAATTGCTTGTTTGGATTTTTTTAATCCTGTCGCCAATATAGTCATCATCCATGGACAAGGGTGTTCTAGTGCAGGAAAAGTACTAAGGTGTCCTAGTACATGCAACATTAACATTGAAGTGAAACTCACATCTAAGGTGTCCTAGTACACGTCAACAAGCCAATACTTAAACAAACATCAAACAACATAAATATAGCACATTTGGAGTCTAGATGGTTCATAAATAGACTGTCCTAGTGCAAGAATCATTAACATTGCAACATCAACAAACCAAAAATTCTTGTACAGTTCACCATACAGAGGTTAACTTCAACAGATTCAAGGGTGTCCTAGTGCAGGAAAAGTACTAAGGTGCCTCGTATAGGCATCATTTACATCAAAATGAAATTTACTTCTAAGGTGTCCCAGTACATGCATCAAATCAGCAAACCAATAATTAAACAAAGATCAAACAATATAAATATAGCACGTTTGGAGTCCAGATGGTTCATAAATAGACTATCCTGGTGCAAGAATCATTAACATTGCAAGCATCAGCAAACCAAAAAATCTTGTACAGTTCACCATACAGAGGTTAACTTCAATAGAATCAAGGGTGTCCTAATGCATGAAAAGTACTAAGGTGTCCTAGTACATACATCATTAACATTGAAAGGAAACCCACATCTAAGGTTTCCTAATACATGCATCAAATCAGCAAACCAATACTTAAACAAAGATCAAACAACATAAATATAACACGTTTGGAGTCTAGATAGTTCATAAATAGACTTTCCTAGTGCAAGAATCATTAACATTGCAGCATTAGCAAACAAAAAATTATTGTACAGTTAGATTTTCTAATAAGAGACTTTTAGTGCACTGAGAATATATAAAGCCTACCGGTGAAAAAATTATTGTACACTTAGTCTAAACATCTAAACTGAACCTTGACCGGAGAAAAAAAAAAGAAATTACGGCAACAGAAGAGGGAAGAAAGAAAAGAGTTGCAGGGAATTGAGAAGAAGTTGCAGGGAATAGGGAAAAAAGATAAAAATATATTAGTTATGGTAACATTAAAGACCTTCCTAATCATTATCTACTAATTAATTAGGTAATTAATTGATCATATAAGATTAAGACAATCTTATTATTTTAATATTAAATCAATGGCTGAAATTAATTTGGTTTAGTAGACCAAATATGCATTTGGTCACTGAAAAAAATGCGAGGTGCCATCATCTCATGTCCTGAACCTTAAATTTGTACCTCGTGGAATTAGAGGACAGGATAACCAATATAAGTCAGGGGTGAGAAACATATTGGTAAAGATAGACAATTCCTTAAATAGTGGTGTAGTCGCTAAATTTGGCACCATTAGCGTCTCGAGCTCTTCTATAATAATTCAATTTGTATTGATCTATAGTTTAACGGGAAGTTCGTTGAGATTTTAGAGTTGGATTATTATTCTCGAACAATCGCGTTATTCAAGTTTCAATGGACTGATATAACGAGTTGGAAGAAAAAAGATGTAATAGGTATAATGATGATAAAATTAAGTCACTTGCAAGATATAAGTGACAAAGATAAAGATGAGTCGTATGTTAGTGTTAGTGATACACATGTGATTTTTTATTTTGACGATACGTGTGATCCATAATGGTGAATACCAGTTCATTGCAAGTCATGAGATGTGTATAAGATGAGAGATGATGGTGCCATTTCACATGAGTATTGTATGTCGTTAGCTCAACAATAGTGAATAGTTGCTTTTAAATGACAATATTGCTGGCTTGTAAATCGTAGGCAGTGGTGTAATTAATTTTAAAAAGGAACATTATTGAAACATTGTTTTTTTAATAATTTCCAAGTTTACATAAAGTTTCAATGATTTGTAATGTGTGTAGTTGCACCTATTGTTTTTATTAGAGATGACATCTGGTAGTGATGATTGTGGTCGTCTGCCCGAGAGTTTTAGTGCTCCCTCGGTCCAAAATACGACAGCTTCGAGCCCTTCATTTTTCTGAGAAGAAGTATATCTATAGGCTAACCCTCATTGCATAGTACTTTCGATTTGGTACAACGTATATGCAATAATTTCCCGGAATGTATGCTTAGTATTTAACTTTGTGCAGATCTTTCTGGCTTCACTAAGACCATGACATCAAGTACGCTAATTCTCGAAGAGTCATTTCCACTGAAATCAAGTGCTGTTCAATCTTGACAACATGTGTGGGCCATTTGTTGCGAGCCAGCCAACTCTTTGGCACGCGACTCTGAGGAAGTTAGCCAAATCGGGCGTTGAACCGCAAAAGTTTCCTGGTTGAACCCATTTTTTATGTCGCCGACTTTAACTGTTACAAAATGAAAAATAATACCCTTCCATGGGTCGCATGGTTTGACTGGAAAAGCGTGGTGTTGATTAATACCTGTTTGGGATGACCCCGGTTAAACCATTAAATATTGAATGTTTGACCTCGCTAATTTAATCACCGGTTCAGTTCTGAAAACCATAGCTGTGATCGTCGTGATTCGTGTTGGTGGTGATTACATACAATCAATCATATAAAAAAAAGAGATGAATGATGCCATGGTTGTTTAACTTTTATTTATTATTATTTATTTTGGTCCAAACAATTTAGATAAAGGAAGATAGTTTTTTTACCGGCCAAAGGATGGTGACATAATTCCAATTATGTCAGATGAACAAAATCAAACCACAGCCATAGGATGGATTCAGATATATCTTGGCATGTTTTATTTATGGAATGAATTAATTAATTGCATTTATTAGATTTAATTTATTAGGGGCGGCATTTATATTATGATATTATACTTATTCTTTGCAATCAATCATTTATATCAATTACAAAATTATGACTAATATTATTCTGAGTCAAATCCGAGATAAAACCTCTTTCTTACTTTCTATTTTTTTCATTATTCCGTCCTTATTCGCATTTTCCTAGCCTGCGGCTATTTGCTTGTCTCATGGAGTCTCATGTTGTAATCGATGAAGCCAAACAGCAGCCTAGGAGCGGAGGTTTTGATCTTAATCTCATACCCGATGATCCAATCGACGAAAATCATTCAGAAACGACTGAGAATATTGTACCATCGGCATGCAATTTCGAAATTTTGCAAGGACACAATATGTAGCTAATAATATTATCCAGCTAATACTATTATTTCAAAACTTTAATTTTTTACTTACTCAGTATCAACTCGATTTTCAATACGATAATAAATGATTTATTTTTTATGTTTTGTGTTCATAATCATCTTCAGTTGATATTTCGTTCATTGTTCCTTTTTAGTTTCAAATAACCGATAATGTTATATATCTAATAATAGTATTTTATCAATTCTGATGTTCATCAGGCTTACGAAATCAATAATAGTAACGCTACAATACTATTATTACTTCATCTAACACCACTTCAACCCTTTCATAGAACACAAAAACATAGTCAATCAACTAAATACAAGAATTCTCGTACAAACGGAATCAAACAAACCACAATAACACAAATCATTCATCTGAAACAACAACTTCTGCTGATAATAGTATTAGATCTCCAAACCATTCCCTAACATTTGCAGCAAAACGGGAAATCGAAACATAGACATTTCAAACAAGATTCATATGCGATACTAGTATTAACCTAATAATAGTACCCAAACCATTCCCAAACAATTGCAGCAGAACGGAAAATCGCGATGAATGCTGGTTAAGAAACCTAATTCCCAACACAATCGAAACCCCAAAAACGTCTGATTGCACATGCATAGCTACAAATCCAAACCTGGTTCTGGGTTTTTGTGGATTGACGAAAGCGACGGCGGCTGCACCAAACAACGGAAACAGAATCGAAAATCGAAATGAGTAGTGATGAATCGGCAGTGGGAATGGCGTTCGATACTGCTTACCTTAAGGAAGAGATTGAGTCGGCGCTTCCGACGACGGCAGTTACTGTCTGAATCGACGATTGAGAGCAGAAAAGGAATTGACTGAAGACGTAGAGAAGAATCGGGAGAGAATAGGTCCAGTTTTTTTGTGGCAACGATTAAAAAATGGAAGTTAATTGGTAAAGATAAGTATATATTATGCAATTATGGGTAATAAATATATTAAATATGGGCTAATAAATATTGGGATCTCATTATTATATTAATATAATTCATTCACCATTGAATCTATTATATGGAGATCTAATGGTTCTTATGTGGCAGAAGATCCGGACCCAACCCTTTAAGGGTTGGACCGGTTCCAACCAAAAGCAAGAGGGGCATTTTAGACATTTTAAAAATTTTAAAAACCTAATTTAAGGCGGAAGTAGGAACTTCAAGTAGCCGTCCAGGGGCTAACTTCCTGGAACTTGAGGAGCAGCTTACGTGTCAAGTCAAATGACGACGACGACAGTCAGAGGCGGAGGAAAGTGATCGGAGAGACCGGCGGCCGGAGTCAGTCATCCGACTAAATATCGCCGGAAGAAAGTAGGACGCCAGCTTCTGATCGCAGTCGCCGTATCGGCGACGCCACCTCGTTGAGCACCCACATCAGATGGTTAAGTAGGTGGCTGTTTCCCGCGGAAATCACATGTGCGACATCGAGCAAGATGGAGGCCGCCCATTCCAGCTTGGAGAAGTCAAACGGCACCGTCTGGTCAAAGGTCTGCTGCTGTTGTTGTGGGTGGTAAAAGTCAGCGGGGTGTTTGGAAGAGGAGGAAGAGATGAAGTCGTCTTCATCCATGAAGGAGTTGTTGTTGAAGCATTCTTGGACGACACGTCATTTTGTTGGTAGTGTGTAGTAAGGGGGGGGGGGGGGGGGGGGGCGTGTTGTTGTCGCTGGTGTGGTGGCGGTGGAAGTGAAGCTAGCGGAGTTGAAAGACTGATCGGAAAGCTGTTGCTGCTGTTGTTGGTGAAGTTGGTGGTCTTGCTGGTAGTTGTAGTATTGTTGGAGATTGACTAATCTGAACAAAGTATCCATTTCATCTTCATCCTCTGTTTCGGGTCATGTGCCAAATGGCATAACACCTGTCACCTTCATAAAAGAAGTGGCCTACAAGCTTGATGTATATATTATGTTGTTTTTTTATGATGATGTTGGTTGTTTTCAGCATTTGTTTGGGTTGAATGCGGGCTCTGTTAACGTTATTCTTTTTGGTAGTACAGTAGTAGGCATTTTTTGCTGTTTCTTGTTGGGGCTTTTGCCGACTCATGACTCATGGATTATAATTAGCTTGATAAGTTAACTAGTTAACGGTTGGTTAACTAGTTAACAAAAATAATTGTTATCAAGTAAAACATTTGTTAACTAGTTAACTCGATTAATTAACTAGTTAACAACTTGATAAGTTACCTAGTTAACTCGGTGGTTAACTAGTTAACAACTTGATAACTAGTTAACTCGGGTGGTTAACTAATTAACATCAGAATGATATGTTAACTAATTTTGATAACTAGTTAACTAATGTTGATAACAAATTATCACTTAAAATTATTAACTAGTTAACTAGGTAAAAATAACATAACTAGTCAAATAACATGTTAACAAAAAATCTCGTTAAAATTTTGATTATATGATAATTTGTTAACTAGTTATCAGGTTAAAAAATGTTAACAAGTTATCAAACAAAAAACGTTGTTAACTAGTTATCCGATAAAAACCATGTTAACTAGTTATCAGTTTAAAAAAAGGGTTAATACACTTTTTTGCCCCTGTACTATGCAAAGTTAACAAACATGCCCCTCTACTTTATTTCGATCGAATCAAGCCTCTCTACTATGTCGATTTTATCAATCGAGCCCTTCCGTTAGTTTTTCCGTCCAAACTCTGTTAAAGTTTGCTGATTGTACACGCCAAATAAGCTTCTGGACAAATCTTTTGCTGACTGGAATTTCCACTAACACAACCTATCTAATTGGAAAACCAATTAATTTGACTTTGCATAATTTATTTAATTATTTTTTCCTCAATCGCCTTTCCCAGTCGCTCTATCTTCTTCCTCGCTTTCTCCGTCTCCATCTTTGATGTGAACCCGGCTGGGATTATACTCCTCCTCCGGTGACGCCGACGGATTCATCCAAGGAATTGGAATTGGAGCTAGGGGACATCCCAATACTCCGAGCAAAAGTCTTGTGAGTTTTTAGTTCCCTACTTCCCCTGCTTCTGGCCAGATCCATTGAGTATGATATGATGTCGTTGTTGCTATCTGGGAAATTGAAGACCTTCTGATGGCAGAACCATTCACAGATAACTTCCCAATTGGAAGAAGTGTTCGGTCTCTGTTGGGGCTTTGTTTTTTCTAGGTGAGAGCTGGTGTTTTGTTTCCAATTATTTTGTTCTCTCCTGTTTGTCCAGGGGTGCAGGATGAGAGTTTGTTTGGGTAGCCTCTTCCTGTTGTACAGATTTTGGAGCATCTTGGTGCTTTTGTTAATATAATTAGCTCATTGCTTCGACGATTTGACCCGATGATTTGTAGGTGGAAGCTCTGTTCTTGTAGATCTGTTCACGAAAAAACTTTGAAAATTCCTAAATTTCCAGTTTTCGACTAGTGTAGCTGAATCTCCCATACTCATCTCCTCCACTACAGATCTGGTGACATCTGATTGGATCAGCCAATCTCCTGAACCGGTGTCGTCAATCTTTACCAGTGCATTTTCTCGACCAAAATGCTCCATTGGTGAGTTTCGATTTTTCCAACGATTGGGTTGGCTGATGAATCTCGTGGGCTTCTTTGCCTTTTACAAATGGGTATGGACTACTGAGGAAGGTGGAGATCGCTTCTGACGACAAGGACGGGCCGGAGATGGAGATAGGGAAGAGGAAGAGTTTAGTCCCAGGGAGTTTCGGGGAATATAAAGTTTTATTTATTTTATAATTAGTTTTAGGTTTAGTGGAAATTCCAGTTAGCAAAAGATTTGGCTAGAAGCTTATTTAGCATGTACAATCAGCAAACTTAACGAGTATGGACGGAAAAACTAACGGAAGGGCTTGATTGATAAAATCGTCATAGTAGAGGGCCTTGATTCGATCGAAATAAAGTGGAGGGGCATGTTTGTTAACTTTGCATAGTACAGAGGCGAAAAGGTGTATAAACCCTTTAAAAAACATTGTTAACTAGTTAACAGCAAAAAAAAATGTGTTATCTAGTTAACTAATTTTTTTAAAAAAGATGTTATCTAGTTACCTAATAAAAAAGAGATCGCTTCCGACGACAAGGACGGGCCGGAGATGGAGATAGGGAAGAGGAAGAGTTTGGTCCGAGGGAGTTTCGGGGAATATAAAGTTTTATTTATTTTATAATTAGTTTTAGGTTTAGTGGAAATTCCAGTTAGCAAAATATTTGGCTAGAAGCTTATTGGCATGTACATCAGCAACTTAAGGAGTTGGACGAAAAACTAACGAAGGGCTCGATTGATAAATCGTCATAGTAGAGGGCCTTGATTCGATCGAAATAAAGTAGAGGGGCAATGTTTGTTAACTTTGCATGTACAGAGGCGGAAAAAGGTGTATAAACCCTTTAAAAAACATTGTTAACTAGTTAACAGCAAAAAAATGTGTTATCTAGTTAACTAATTTTTTTAAAAAAATGTTATCTAGTTACCTAATAAAAAATATTGTTAATTAGTTATCAGTTTAATAACCATGTTAACTAGTTATCAATAAAAAATCATGTTAACTAGTTATAAATAAAATAAAAAAATAGAGATGAGAGAGAAAGGGAGAGAGTTAGGAAGAGAGAGAGAGTGAGCGGGTGAGGGGTCGGGGGGTTTCTGGGGGTCAGTTGGGGTTTGTTTCGGATCGGCAGAATTACAGTCTCCGATTTAGGTATGTTTTGGCAGTCTTCGAACCATCGAATCGATTTGCTCCGATAGACTTCAGATTGGTGGTCTCAAAGGGGAACCTCTCGCACTTTGTTTTCTTGGATGTGGAGGAATTAGTCTGGTTAAAGAGTACATTGGAGGTGGCTGTTTCGAACAGCTGGAAGGTGCCGTCAAGCTGTAGCTTCACCGGGAAGAGAAGGGTTCTTCGATTGGGTTGTTTTGAGAGAAAAGGAAATCGGTTTTTGAATGTTGCAAAGTGGTGCCGGAATGGCCGCCAATTTTTCGTCAACATTCCTGGAGAAGAGAATAGTGATGGATGGCCCTCTCTGTTAAAGCTGCTTGATGATCTTACGGCAGAGCTGGTGCCGCCGCCGCCGACATCGCCGCCGGTGGGGGTTGGAAAGAAAAGTTTCGTAGAAATTGTGGGGGGGCTTGGGCTTAGGAGAGTCAGGAAGGTGCTCAATCTCAGCTGATTCCGGGATAGTGGTAGATTCTCTGGGGGTAGCAGATAGGAGGAAGTTTCTAGATCAGTGTTTGTGCTTCCGGTTCGTGTCAAGTAAACCGGAGGTGGTCAACTGGAAGATCTTCCGCGTGTGGATGCATAGAAATTGGGGAATATCAAGTTCAGCTAACATTTGGTGTTTGGCAGATGATATATGGATGCTAGATTGTGGGTCTAAACAAGCAGTAACCAGAGTGATTAAGTTGGAGAGATGATGGTTTGGCGCGACTCGGGTTCTCCTTGACAGATGGACGGTGGAGGCGGGTAGATCAAAGTATTTGGCAAGTCAGAATTTGGCTTCGGTGACGGTGCAGGGCATCCCCCTGCATCTCAGATCTTTGGATTTGTTTCAGAGGCTGGGAGAAGCTTGTGGAGGTTTCCTGGATTATGACGATAAATTATGCCCTCTTAATTCAGTTCGATTAAAAGTGGCCTTGTCGTCTTTCCTGCCGACGCAGATTAGGGGTGTTATCTAGAAGAATCCTTCATTCTGAAAGTGGTGAGAGAATCATGGGAGGAGGATAACAGTGATATTGGAGTGGGGGAGCTGGTTGCTGCCAGGAAATTAGGAGAGGAGACTGTTGTGCCGCCGATTGAAGATTGGAAAGCACGACTATTGAAAAAGAAAGCTAAGGACTTTGAAATGGGGGAATCCTCAAGATCTGGTGCTGTTGATAATGGAGGTTTCGCAACGAGTAAGGGCACTGCGGGGAAGCGAACTCCGGTGATCGGAGGAGTATGTTCGACGGGAATCAGGTGCTTGAAGATCGGGGTTTGGACACGAGTTTCGAGGATGAGGCTTTACCCGCTGGTTTTCTCGAAAGTAACGATGGGGGAAAGGACTTAAGGGTGTCAGAAAGGACCTTCTATGAACCGATGGGGGGAGGAAGCAAAAAGTTGAATCAAGGAGAAAAGAGGATTTTGGGGAACTACGTAGGGTTGAGGTTCAGAGAGGATGTTGGGATATGTGCTGTTTTGAAAAGGGGTGAGGCGGCACAGGGACAAACCCTAGTGCAGCTTATGTCTGTGTGTTGGGCTCCGATTTTGGGCCTTGATGGTAGCTTTGTGAACAAGATGCTTGATTTGGGCCGGACTGGAGGGACTCTCTTTCAAAATATTAAGGCCAGCTCGTGGGTTGTGGGGGCAAATAAGGTCCGAATCTCTATTTCAGAAGATTTATGTGTAAGCCCGTCCTCAGAGAAGGATCCAGAATTAGTTTTGGACAGTGAACATGGTACTGATAACGTAGAGGAGGAGAAAATTATCAACTCAGCGATTATGATATCTCGTGCGTTGGATTTACAACTTGAGAGTGGGTCGGGAGAAGCTACGGAAGCGGTGACAAGAACAGCGAAGGAGGTCTTGGGACGCAGGAGGAGATCGAGAGGCAGAACCTGGACAGAGAGAGAACTGTACAGATTAGGGCCCTCTGCTGAAGTTCTTATGGAGTCTCGATCAAGAGGAAAAAGTGCGGGTATGATTTCTCCTCTCCCTTTGTACTATGACTCTTAAATTGGTGAGTTGGAATGTCCGTGGTTTGGGTTCTCCGGAAAAAAGATTTCAGATTAGGAGTATATTATAGGGGTGGCGTCCGTCTATCGTTTGTTTACAGGAGTCGAAGTTGGAGGAGGTTAATGAGATTGTTATGCGTAGTTTATCCTTTGCGCCTAGGATGCTATAGACGGTTAAGAATGCGGTTGGTTCAGCAGGAGGGATTATTACGATGTGGAACGAGGACTGTTTTCAGCACGAGGCCCAATGGATTGGCCGTTTCTGTGTTGTGAATGTCATGAAGAATGTTGAGGATTCTTTTTGTTGGTTGATTGTTAATGTATATGGTCCATGCAGTTGGGGTGAGAAACAGATTTTTTTTGGCGGAATTAAGTGATATTTTGAATTGGTGGGCGTTACCAGTTTGTATTGTGGGTGATTTTAATATGATTAGAGCCAACGAGGAAGCGATTGGGTTACCAAGAACTCAACGAGAAATGGATTTGTTCAATGACTTCGTTGATGAGGCGGGTTTGGTGGAACTCCCTTTGAATGGAGCTGCCTTTACGTGGACGAACTTCCGTGCGGTGCCGTCTCTATCGAGAATTAATAGGATGTTGGTTTCGGTTGAGTGGGAGGACCATTTTGGTGTGTGTTCTCTTGAGGCAAAACCGAGGTTTTGTTCCGATCATTGCCCCATAGAGCTTCATTATGTAGGCAATGAGGTTATTAAGCGTCCATGGCGGCTTGAATTGATGTGGCTCCTTCACGAAGACTTTCCAGGTTCGGTCAAAAGGAGTTGGCAGGTTCTTTTCGGGTGAGGAGTGGTATGTTGGCGGTGGCTTTGAAGCTGAAAAGATTGAAATTTTTCTTGATTGATTGGGATAAAAAGGTGTTTAAAAGGGTGGAAGGACGAATTACTAAAGTGCTTGAGGACGTTGCGGAGTTTGATCGCCTTGAGGAAGGAGGTCTGTTAAATGAGGAGGCTAGGTTGGATCGCTGTAGATTGAAGTGTATTCTGTCAGAGCTATGGAAACAGGAATTCGTAATGTGGAAGCAAAAGTCGAGGGAAAAATGGCAGCTCGGTGGAGACAGAAATACCAAGTTTTTCCACAGAGTGGCAAGTCATAATCGAAGATGCAACTTTATGCATAGGCTCTCGGTAGACGGGGTGGAATTCAGTGGTCATACTGCATTGTCCAGGGCTATTCCGCCTTTCTTTGAACGTCTCTATTCTGAGGTTTTGTTGGTCCCCCATTTCCTCAAGCAATTGGTTTCGAGCAAATTAGAGAAGAGGAAAGGCGGGATCTCGTTAAGCAGTTTTCCGAGGAGGAGGTCTGGAACGTTATCAAGTGTTCTTCGGGGGATAAGGCACCAGGGCCGGATGGCTTCCATATGGAATTTTTCAAACAATTTTGGGAGCTGATTAGAAAGGAGTTAATGGATGGTTTGCAGGAGTTTAATAGGTCCGGCGAATTGCCAAAGATGGTTGGTTGCACGTTCTTGTGTCTTATCCCTAAGAAGGAGTTGGTAGGTGACATTAAGGATCTCCGCCCTATAAGTTTGGTTAGCGGTATCTATAAGATCCAAAGCAAAGTGCTTATAGAGAGAATGAAGATTCCGTTAAAGGGAGTAATCTCCAAATTCCAATGTGCTTTTGTGGGGGAGAGGCAGATTTTGGACGCGGCTCTTATTGCTAATGAGGCGATTGATTTGAGAGTTAGAAGTGGTAGGCCGGGTCTCGTGTTCAAACTGGATATCGAAAAAGCTTACGATCACGTCAATTGGAATGCTCTCATTACAGTGATGGATCGTATGTGTTTTCCGGAGACTTGGCTTAGGTGGATGAAGGCTTGCATTTCTTCGCCGACGTTTTCTGTTTTGGTTAATGGGGAGGCGGTGGGGTTCTTCTCTAGTTCAAGGGGTTTGAGGCAGGGGGATTCTTTGTCACCGTTCTTGTTTCTTTTGGTGATGGAAGTGCTGTCCAAAATTCTCACTAAGCTTCAAAATCTTGGTTGGATCAACGGTTTTTTTCTGGACGAAAATCAAAGATTAGGGGAGGTGTCTCATATCTTGTTTGCCGATGACGCAATTATTTTCTGTGATGCGGAGAAGAATCAGGTTCTTACCTTGCTTGCGGCACTCATTTGCTTCGAGTCAATCACGAGGTTAAAAATCAATGTTCACAAGAGCTCACTCTTTGTGGTGGGTGAGGTGGCGGAGGCTGAGGAGTTGGCTAGGAGTTTCGGTTGTGAACTGGGGTCTTTCCCTTCAACGTATTTGGGACTTCCGTTGGGGGCTCGTGCGAAAAGCAGCGCTATTTGGAATCCAGTTCTTGTCTCCGTTCGAAAAAGGTTGGAAGCATGGAAAGCGCGGATGCTATCGTTCGGAGGAAGGGTAACTTTACTTAAAAGTGTTCTCTCCATCTTCCAACGTATTACCTTTCCATTCTTAAGGCTCCCGCAACAGTTTTGGCTACGCTCGAAGGAATCCAGAGACGTTTCCTTTGGGGTGGCTCGGAAGAGAAAAGAAGGATGCATCTGGTTAATTGAATTTGGTCAAAACGCCAATTTATAGAGGAGGGCTCGGGGTGCTTGATTTGGATTATTTTAATAGAGCCTTGCTTGGAAAATGGGCCTGGCGGTTTGCGTGTGAGAAGCAGGCCTGGTGGAGAGTTTTGATGGTTATTAAAAGTGGGGAGGGTCTTTCGATGTGGCAACCAAGCTGGAATTTGTCAAGAGCAGGTACTTCGATGTGGTTTTGGATTGTTAAGGCTTCTACCGATTTCTGGGACTATGGTTTTGTCGATCCGGGGGGGGGGGGGGGGTTGGGTCAAGTTTTGGGATGAGTGTTGGGGGAGAGGGGGAGGTTGAGAGCTTCTTTCCCTAGGGTGGCGGCTGCCGCCGTTAACCCTAATGCTTTCGTGTTCGAGTTCTTTCCTGCCTGTTTCAGGGATGATTGGAGTTTACCTATGCAGATGGAGCTTAGGAGGGGAGCGCTTGAGGAGTACCGTCAGTTTGTGAGCTTTTTGCGACAGTTCCCGGTCAATACTATTTCAGAAGGTCCTGCTGCGATGGTGTGGCCTTTGACTACATCGGCGATGTTCTCTGTGAAATCCCTCAATTCCAAGCTTCGACTTCTCAAATTTCCAGGTGATGGTGACTTTCCAGCTAGGAGCATTTGGATCAAGGTGGTGCCATTGAAGATACAATGTTTTATGTGGTTGGTGTTTCACAATCGAATCTCTACTCTCGATGTGCTTCAAACAAGAGGGTTCTGTCTACCGAATCGGTGCGTTCTCTGTTTACACAACGAGGAGTCGGCTAGCCATTTGTTTATTCACTGCCCTTTTATTCCGCAAATTTGGAGCAGAATCAGTTCGAGACTTTCCATCGTTGGGCCTTTGCCGAACAATATTTCAGATCTTATCTCAGGATGGAAATGGCTGAACTGTGAGTCCTCATTTGCAGCTCTGAAGAATGTTATCATGCACAGCTTCTGTTGGTTGGTTTGGCTCGAAAGAAATGATGCTATTTTCAGGGACACTACGGTTTCAGCTTCTCGAGTGTATTTTCGGACAGTAGTGTCCGGGTGCTCCTGGCTGAAGGTTCATGCACAAATCTCTCAACATGATTTTGAGCTCTGGATGAGACAACTTACTGCTACCTAATGACTTTGCTGTTTATTTCTCAGTGATTTGGTTCATTTTGGCTGTTGTTGTTTTGTTTGGTTGAGCTGAGATCAGGCTGTTTTTTATGGCTTGACCTAGTCTTGATTGCTTTTTGGGGTTGCTATTTGTTGTTGGGGGTGTTTTGGGTGCAGTTTTGCTGCATTTTCTGCAGATTCTGGGTTGGGGCTCTTTTTGAGCGGCTGTTAAACAGGGTTGGTTGGAGGGTGGCCTTTTGTACAGGGGAATCGGGGCTGTTTGTTCCCTTCTTTTTCCAATTTTTGTCTTTTTTTTGTTATAATACATACATATAATTCATAAAAAAAACTAGTTATCAATAAAAAAATATAGTTATTAGGTTAAAATTTGGTAACAAGTTATCAAACAAAAAAACGATGTTAACTAGTTATAAGTTAAAAATCATGTTAACTAGTTATCATTAAAAAAGCACGGTTAACTAATTAGCAGAAAAAAGGTGTTAACAATTTTTTTTGGAATTTTTTTTTCGAAAGTAAAAAAAAAAATCGCCGGAGTCTCGCCGGAAAAGTCGCCAGCGACGACAGCCGGTCGCCGAAGATTCACCAGCTGGTCACTAAATATTAATATCTAAATATAAAAATTAAATGGTATGTGTAAAGTCCTAAATACCCCTAATAATCTAGATCATTGGATTGGTCAAAAAGTCAAAGTATGATTTAATGGCTGAGAAAAGATTGGAAAACTTCCAACCCTTGGAAAGGGTTGGAGCCGGATCTGTGCCCGTTCTTATGGCTATTAGGCTCAAGATCCGGACCCAACCTTTAATGGTTGGACCGGTCCAACCCAACAACACGGAGGGGCAGTTTCGGCATTTTAAAAAAATTATATACCTAACCCTAAAACACAGCCGCCTTCTCCTCTCTCTTTCCTTCTCTTCTTTCTCCGCACACCAGCCGCAAAACTTCTAACTCCCCAGAAATCTTCAATCGGAAGCCAGACTTCCATTATCTCATCGGAGCGACGTGGGCCGGAGCGCAAGGAGGACTGCGGAAGTATCAGCGGTTGGTGAGACGCATCAAGGAAGTTGTTGAGCAGCGGTCGGAGGCGATAGGCGACGGCGGTGACGAGGTAGAGCAGCGGCGGACGATGATGAGGAAATCGAGATCGACTGCGATGCCTATTACTATCGCCGATGACGAGAGATCCGAACAAGGGGTGGTGGTGTTGATTGAGGTGGAGTAGCGGCCGGATCGGAGTAGCAGTGGCGGTGGGGTCGGAGCAGCGATGGCCGGATCGGAGCAGCGATGGCCGGATCGGAGACAGGCGGTGGATGGCCGGATCGGAGCAGCGGTGGCCAACCTTCTCCGATGACAATCCAGACCACAAAGGGCTTCGATTTAGTTTAAGTTTCTGTACTGGAGCTCTTCTTCTTCCTCCCACAATAAGGATCCCAGCTCAAAGCTCCCTCCTTTCATCCTCAGCTCCTGAATCAACCTTGTCACATATCTGCCCTCCACTCTCTGTTTCTGCAACTGCATCTCCACATTCCAGTACCTATACAGCTTCACCTGTACCAACCACACCAACACCACTGATGTCCACAACGACACTGCCCCTGGGACCCACCACCATTTCTCACTAGAAGATGATAATGATGTGAAGAGGATGGTGAGGAAGAATCCTTGGAAGAGTAGGAAGCAGCAGCAGATCTCAAAGATTTCACCCTTTATCTAATTCATCCTTGATTCCTACTGTACACATGTATTGGGGCTGGTGGGAGGTTTTCTTTTCTGTACACGTGTGTTGGGATTAATGGAGTTATGGGACATGTGGCGTTTGGATGATAGTATTAGTGCAAAGATGGTGATGCAAAAGTTTTGGTAAATCTTAATGTTGATGTATAAATATTAATATGTTTAATGCAACAGTAAAGTTTGGGTAGTTAACAAGTTTCGTTAACTAGTTAATTTGATTAGTTAATTAGTTAACTAACTTTGATAACTAGTTATCATCTTAAAAAATGTTAACTAGTTAACTAGGTAAAAATAGCATAACTAGTTAGATAACCTGTTAACAAAAAATTAGTTAACTAGTTTGATAACTAGTTATCGGCTAAATAAATCGTTAACTAGTTATCTGATCATGATGTTAACTAGTTAACTTGATTAGATAACTAGTTAACTCGGTTGGTTAACTAGTTAACTCGGTTGGTTAATTAGTTAACAACTTGATAAGTTAACTAATTAACTCGGTTGGTTAACTAGTTAACAACTTGATAACTAGTTAACTCGGATTGTTAACTAGTTAACAAAAATAACTGCTATCGAGTAAAAAATTTGTTAACAAGTTAACTCGATTAGTTAACTAGTTAAGAACTTGATATGTTAACTAGTTAACTCGGTTGGTTAACTAGTTAACAACTTGATAACTAGTTAACTCGGTTGGTTAACCTGTTAACAAAAAATCTCGTTAAAATTTTGATTATATGATTATTCGTTAACTAGTTATCAGGTTAAAATCTGTTAACAAGTTATTAACAAAAAAACGATGTTAACTAGTTATCAGTTAAAAAACACTGTTACCTAGTTAACAAAAAAAGGTGTTAACTAGTTATCTAAAAAAAAGGTGTTATCTATAAAGAATATTGTTACTAAATAAAAAATATTGTTAACTAGTTATCAGTTTAAAAACCATGTTAACTAGTTATCAATAAAAAAACATTGTTACCTAGTTATCAATAAAAAAACATTGTTACCTAGTTATCAATAAAAAAACATTGTTAACTAGTTATCAAGTTAAACTCTGGTAACAAGTTATCAAACAAAAAACAATGTTAACTAGTTATCAGTTAAAAATCATGTTAACTAGTTATCAGTTAAAAACCATGTTAACTAGTTATCAGTTAAAAAAACATTGTTAACTAGTTAACAGAAAAAGATGGTAACTAGTTTTTTTTGAAAGCAAAAAAAAAAAACACTCGCCGGAGTCTCACCGGAAAAGTCGCCGGTGACGGCGACCGGTCGCCGGAAAAATCGCCGGTCGCCAGAGATGAGCTGCTGGTCGCTGGAAAAATTAATTAATTTATTTATGTATAATAATTAAATTATATGTGTAAAGTCTAAAATACCCCTAACAATCTAGACCATTGGATTGGTCAAAGAGTCAAAGGTGATCTAATGGTTAAGATGAAGGTTGGAATTTCCACCTCCTGTCTATTAGATGGGGATCCACCTCCTCTCTATTAGACATAATCCAACTTTTGTCAACATTCTCCCTCCGTATTTTTACCATTATATTTGTAACTGTTAGCAGCCTCAGCCACTGGAAGTCTGAAATCGGCCCTAAAGGCAAAGAGAATCAGATCCGGATGCAGAGTCAATCTATGCACCTGGACACTTTCTCTTCTTCTTTTTCTTCCATTGTTATGCCAACACCACGCCTCTCCCTTCTTCTTAAAAATCCTTCAGCTTTCCTCTCAACCTCCCCATTCCGCCATCGCGTTTCTCTCATGGCAACATTATCCTCCGTCTCTGAAACTTCCTCCCAACCCCAACATCCGATACAGGTTTTCATAACTTCTTGTTTTGTGTCCTTCTGTTGGTTTTGGTTAATTCGTCTAGGGATTTTGAATTCGGGTTCATTTTCTGCTTTTGTTAGTGCGATCAGTTGATGATTGCGATGCAAATAGGAAAGTTGTCTGTACTTGTTTGTTTCGCTTTCCCTGAGCAAGAACACTTCTTTCTCAGTGCCAAAGTAAATCTATTCATAATTTGCTGAAGCTAAAGCATCCAGTATTGTCCACAGTAGGAGACACCCATCAGCTTTCTGTGAAATGTGAATTGGGTTCCAACGAAAAGAGACGTGAATTTCTTATTACTTGAAAAAAGAATTGGAACTGGGTGCGCACTAGTAGTAAGTTGGAATATTTTGAGCTGGGTAGCCATTAAAAATATTTGTTGGACTGCTAACGAGTTGTTGATGTTGTCTTCTCTTGTGCACCATTAAGTGCTAAGAAGGCTCTTTCCAAGGGGGCAATGTGTTCAATTCAGTGCTTTTCCAGTGGAATCTTTCTTTAGACAAACTCTGGCATTTTCTCTACATTGTTTAATATGAAACTGCCTGCAAATTGTGGTTTCTCTAGCATAGAGAGTTTAGATTTGTCAATTGTCTTCCAGTTAGCGTTTCTTTGCTTCAACTTCTTCTTTCATGATGAATGGGAATGATGTTTGTAATCTTTGCCATGAACTCGCCTGCTGGTGGATGATCTGTTCCTGAATCATAGTTATATCCAAATGGTTCTTTAATCTGAAACTCGACTTTCGTATGTTATTGTAGGTTATGAGTTTCTTCAATAATTATGTTGACGCCGTTTCTTTCTTCAGGTTGCTAAACGTTTGGAGAAGTTCAAAACCACAATATTCACTCAGATGAGCATGCTTGCTATTAAACATGGAGCCATTAATCTTGGTCAAGGATTTCCAAACTTTGATGGCCCTGACTTTGTTAAAGAGGCAGCTATTCAAGCCGTTAAGGATGGGAAAAATCAATATGCTCGTGGATTCGGGGTTCCAGATTTGAATGCTGCAATCGCCGAGAGGTTTAAGAAAGATACTGGGCTGGTAGTAGACCCTGACAAAGAAATTACCATCACCTCAGGCTGCACGGAAGCCATTGCAGCGACGATGTTGGGCTTGATAAATCCCGGTGATGAAGTGATTCTCTTTGCTCCGTTCTATGACTCCTATGAGGCCACACTGTCGATGGCTGGTGCTAAAATCAAATCCATAACCTTGCGGCCTCCTAATTTCTCTGTTCCTTTGGACGAGTTCAAGTCTGCCATTTCGAAGAATACCCGTGCAGTTCTCATCAATACTCCACATAACCCAACTGGGAAGATGTTTACTAGGGAGGAACTTGACACCATTGCATCTTTGTGCATTGAGAATGACGTGCTGGTTTTTACCGATGAAGTCTACGATAAGCTGGCATTTGAAGCAGATCACATCTCGATGGCATCTCTTCCTGGAATGTACGAGAGAACAGTGACTTTAAACTCGTTAGGGAAGACATTCTCGTTAACCGGCTGGAAGATCGGGTGGGCTATAGCTCCCCCTCACCTGACATGGGGAGTCCGGCAGGCACATTCTTACCTCACATTTGCTACATCTACTCCAATGCAGTCTGCAGCTGCAGTAGCCCTTCGAGCACCGGATTCATACTACGAAGAGTTGAAGAGGGACTACTCGGCCAAGAAGGAACTCCTGGTGAAAGGGTTGAAAGAAGTTGGGTTCAAAGTATTCCAGTCAAGCGGGACTTACTTTGTTATGGTCGATCACACCCCTTTTGGTCATGAAAACGACGTGGCATTCTGCGAGTATCTGATCAAGGAAGTAGGTGTGGTTGCAATCCCGACTAGCGTGTTCTACTTGAACCCAGAAGATGGGAAGAACTTGGTGAGGTTCACCTTCTGCAAAGATGATGAAACGCTGAAGAGCGCTGTGGAGAGAATGAAGGAGAAGCTGAAGCGGAAGTGGGCCATTGTTTAGATTGTAGCTGTTGTTTTGTTGTAGTGTGTTTGACCTCAGGACTTGGGAGCCTGAGGTAAAGGTTCTTATTGTCTTAGCAATTGGAAAGCCTGGAGATCTATGAACACATTATTGAGTTTCAGAATAAGCAGGATCCTGTGTTTGTAAAATGATTGTTCTGACCCTGAATCTGAATTCATAGCCAGAGATAATTAATTAGCCTTCTATCAAAGATGAAGAAGAACAAGGGAAATCAGTTTTTTTTTTTTTTTTTTGACATGAAACTGAATTCTCTTTCATTGCACACTTGAAAACCGGTTTTACAAGGATGAGATCCAGTCCCCATATAGGAGACCGTTTCTCTCCGGTTTGGCCACCCAATCGGCTTTAACATTAAGGGATCTAGGGATGAATGAAAATAAAATATCTGGCCTATCTTTACAAAGATCCAAGATACGACCCAAATATCCAAAGCACTCCCAAGGCCATCTATGTTTCTGACCGTTGATCGCGATTATCAGCTTTTGGCAATCCGAAAGAATAGTACAAGGGCAGTTCATGGATGTAGCCAAACGAGAAGCTTCAAGTAAAGCCCTAGCTTCTGCAACGATAGGAGAAAAACAGTAGAAAGTTCCAGCTTTCCCATCGATAATTTCCCTTATATAATTAAAAATGGTTTGCGTTAGTAAAAATGGACTTCGTCAGTAAAAAATGGACTAGGTTAGTAAAAATGGACTGTGTTAGTAAAAAATAGATTGCGTTAGTAAAAACGGAATGTGTTAGTAGAAAACAGACTGCGTTAGTGAAAACAGACCGCGTTAGTAAAAAACGGATCGCGTTAGTAAAAAATGACTATGTTAGCAAAAGGGATTGCGCTAGTAAAAATGGACTGCGTTAGTAAATACGGACTACAAGGGCATAATTGTCCATTTATGTTAAAAATACAAACTGCGTTAGTAAAATGTGGACTGCGAATAACAGCATTTTTTTTTATAATTAGCTTTGTAAATGCATAGTCATGATCAAATCAACAGGATTCACATTTGCTATGGTCGTTTGTTTTTCAAGTTTTGGCTCTGTGTTTCGGACAAAACTGTGTTTTTGGCAAACTACCCGTTTGTTGGGCATGCATTCTGTGGTTTGAAAACCCAAATAAGTCTAAATCGCACTTTTCAAAGCTCAGATGGGAGCAGAGTTTTGTGTGATTTCAAAATTGCGTTTTCAGGGCACTTCCAGTGACGCATTCGCCCGCGTCCCTCACTCAATAATTACGAAATTATCGCATTCTTCAATGCCCCTCAACCACCAACTGCTTCCATCTCTTCTCCCCCTCTGAACTCCCTTTCGACCAAACTATCCCCTTCCCTCTAATATTCAAAATCAATCCTGACCGGCTTCAACGGCGAAGCCTCGCACAATCACGTACGCCACCACTTTTAATCGGCTTCTGAACGTAGCCTCAGAGCTCATACCCATATGTGTTAACGGCTACAGGTGCGTTCGTAATCCCTTCTACCTCCTAATTACGCTCTTTGAACTAAAATGCCGACCCTATGTGTCGTTTATGTATGCTCCCCCCCAATTTGCTCATATAATCCAGACCCTGCTACCTTGAGATGTTTATCTTCGTCCTAGGTTTATTGTCTGGTTCCAGTCATGACAAAGCCCCCAACTGATAGGAAGAGGCTAGTTGCTGCCATAACTTTCCAATGGTTTGAATTAGTGCTTCTTCGTCATGCTCGTCTGTCAATTATGCGACGAGGTAGGAACTAACCTGACAGAGGCCCATGACAAAGAATCTCCTTGGGAGACCCCAATTGAGCGCACTCTAGTCCATCAAACCTTCTTAGACAGTATCACCGCCCATGAGAACATGTTCTCCATCATGTTGATTCGCATGAACAACATGTGCTTAGTTTCAATGTTGGAGACATCGTGTTATTGAAGGTGTCATCATGGAAGGGTTTGCTGAGATTTGGTATAAAAGGGAAGTAGGCTCCTTGATACTTTGGTCCATACACTACAAAAAAAACTCTTTTTAGCGTCGGTTGTTACGTAGGAACTTAGCGTCGGTCAGTCAACAACCGACGCTAAGCAGCTGACTTCGCGTTTTAGCGTCGGTTGTTTGCAGACTAACGCTAAAATGAGCCTCAAAACCGATGCCATTTCTCGGTCCTGGTTTGATTTTTGGTTGACCGGACGGGTAAATTGGTGTGGGACAGCAGAAAGAGAATAGCGTCGGTCATGACCGACGCTAAAACGCGTGTTTATAGCGTCGGTTGACATGCGTTTTAGCGTCGGTCATCGACCGACGCTAAATGCCGAAGATATAAAACCCCCAGCCCAACGTTAGAAGTCATTATGCACTTCTCCCCACAGCTTCAAATCCTCTCAACTTCCCAAATCCTCTGAAATCGTCGGCATTCGAGCTAGGAGCTGCTGTGACGCTGTTCTCATCACCCGTGCTTCCTTCACATCTCCTCCTATGTATCGGTGTAAGTTATTTAATTTTTTAATTTCTAGATTGTAATTTAAATTTCGTTATTTTGTGGAGAATTAGAATTGTATATGTTCTGATTATTAGAAATGTAGAGAATTAGAATTGTATATGTTGTGATTATTAGAATTGTAGTGAATTGAAATTGCTGTGAGTCCTAGAATAGTATTGAATTGTAGATTGTAATTTAAATTTCGTTTAGTTTCTAGATTGTATGTGTCATTAGCATTGTAGTGAATTGAAATAGTTATTCTGATTAGTTCTAATTTTATATGTTGTGGTTATTTTCTCAGTGCCCATATCGACTAGTTGTTCTGTCTTCTAATTTAGCGTCGGTCTGATTTAATTCTGATTAGTTTTAATTTTGTCCCTTTAGCGTCGGTCACCAATACCAACCGACGCTAAATGCTGACCACTCCGGTTGGTGGTTCGACCGGAAACAAAGCTGTCGTCGGTTGACATGCGTTTTAGCGTCGGTTGACCATACGACCGATGCTATATGTTTTGGCGTCGGTCAGTGACCGACGCTAAAGCACGTGTCCGACCGACGCCAAACGGCATTTTTTTGTAGTGATATGAAGTGTTGGCAAAGGCTGGTTCGGATGTTTATGTTCTGGTGTTTCTTAGCGAGCTAGAGCAGATACACAATGTGTTTCATGTTAGCATGCTTAAACAGTACTATGTGAATCCCTCTCAAGTGATACGACCAGAAGAGGTGGAGATCGAGAAAGTGATGATGAAAAGGAGAGACCAGTAGCTATCGTGGATAGTCAAGTTCGTGTGATGAGGAATAAGCAAATTCATAACAAAATTTTGAGTGTGTTGTTGATTGGGGCTTTAGGGGTGTGAGTTTCGGGTTTGGGAAGTGTGCTTGGGGAAAAATTGTGATGCGTTCTTGCTTCACATTTGAAGATGAGTTAAGTTATGATTTCAGGGATGGAATTCTCTTAAGTTGTGGAGAGTGCTAACATCCTCGTCCAACCAGATTTTCAAAGACTCGAGTCGGTTGATCCAAGGCATAAAAAATTATGTCTAAAGGGTCTCATCGAAGTTTGTGTCGTTCGAGTTTCAAAGGCGAGTTGAGTTTTTAACCTAACTTATGGCAAGCAAAGGTACACGGTAGTGTACGTGTTACATGGCGTGTTTTACAGATAGTCATCGTCTTAGTGTTTTTAGCTTTCTCAGAATCTCCATACGAGTAGTGGTAAATACTAGATATATAGCCACAAAAAATTATCAAACGTCCTTGTACGAATATTTTTTTTCTTACAAATCAGTTTCATTAACTGAAAAAGAATACTAAGTTTAGGGCCCAAGCCCAAGGAATGACAAAAATACATTAAGGAAACAAAACCTATCTAAAGCCCAAGTAGCAACTTAGCCCAAAGATGATCTTGCAAACCCTAAGGCACTCATCCCCTCACCATCAAACTCTCAGCCGCCGCACCAAAATTCTGCCGACGAAGGATAATCGAAAACTCCTCGGTGAAGCCAATAGGGCACCTCCACCAACCATCATCACCATAGGTCGGCCAAAGAGACACCACAACATCAAGCGATGTCCACCAGGTCAACAAGGAAGAAGAAGGGATGACAACAACACAGAGTATGAAAGAAGGGTGTCCCTGCTGCAAACTCAACCATCTGCATCAAAGACTCACAATAGGAAACCAAACATCTCTGAATCACCAACTCAATGGGTGATGGAAGGAGGTAGATGACAGAAAAGAAGAGAAGAAGCAAACTGAGAATCAGCTCCCTTTGTATTCACACAGAAAAAGCACCTACAAGAGGTGAAACCAGGTCAGATCAGAGATCTGAAGCAAAAGCAACCATAGAAGATTGAAGGAAAGCAACCATGAAGGTTGAAACAAGCCCATAAGGAGAACAGAAGCAAAGACAAACGACAAATAAAATGAAACAAAGAAGGGGAAAAAGAAAATATGGTGGGATGCCGCCGGCTACCAGTCAAAGGCAAGGTGCCGGCGGCAGAAGCTGAAACAGGGAAGTGAGAGTAAGGAAGAGAGAAGACAGAGAGAATAGAGAGAGAGGGTTTAAAAAGGTATGAATTGTATAATTTTTTTAATAAACACATTTATTATATTCAACCACAAAATTTTCTACCATCATAAAACTCCTGGTGGTTTGTTGCAATCTCTGTCCATTTCAGAGTGAAAATTTACAGACATTATCATAAATTTTGTGTCGGGTTTTCCACCTACTAGAGAAGGAAAGGACGCGGTTTGGGTTATTGTTGATCTCTTGATGAAGGTCGCTCACTTTATACCCATCTGGTATAAGACAAATGTAGAGGAGTTATTAAAGGTGTACATTGGAGAAGTGGTGAGACTGCATGGGGTTCCTCAATCCATTATGTAGGACCGAGATCCGAGCTTCACCGCTCATTTCTGGGAAGGTTTGCATACTGCTATGTGAATACATTAGTTGAAGTTATCTATGGCGTATCATCCTCAAACGGATGGTCAATCAGAGAGAATCATTCTCACCTTGGAAGAGTTTTTGAAAAGCTGTGTGATCAAGTTCCAAACTCCATGGACATATCATAGTAGTTTGAAGTGTACTCCATTTGAAGCCTTGTTTGGACAGAAGTGTAGCAATCCTCGTTGCTAGAATGAGGAGGGAGCTCGAGTGTTGACTGGACCTCAGATTATCCAGGAAATGACTAATCATGTGAAGGTGATTAAGGATAAGTTGAGGGCCGCTCAAGATCTGCAGAAGATACACTACAAGAAAATTGGTTATTTGTCACAGCTTTTTTTGCCTATTATTCACGGTTTTAAGGGTTTTGGAATTTTATAGTAATATTTTAATTTTTATGTATCGCCAGTAGCAAAAATCATAAGTATGTAAACAAATAGACAAATGTGACCCACAGTCAGCGGATAGCCAGCCAACGCAGCGCTGGCCAGCTACGTAGTTAATAAACGCTCAATTCCCTGTTAATAAACGCTCAATTCCTTTTGAAATGTGGTGAAATAAGAAATATTGTCAAATTGCAATTTGGTCACTTTTCTTTATCTATTTTATAGATGGATTATTGTTATTATTATTATTATTATTAATTTAATATAAGCCAACCCTGATAAAATGATAATATATATAAACTATAATTAATTAAAGAAAATTGTATTAGCCACCACAATCTCTTGAATTATGGATCCCGATGTCACGTTTGTTGGAGGCACAACAATCAAGGAGACAACGACAAACGTGACCTCGGGATCCGTAATTCAAAGTTACAACAAACGTGACCCAAGGTCACATCCCGTTGGTATGGTTATGCGTTGCACTGGTTATGCACTGATTGATTAAAAGTTAAAACTATTATTGGAAGTCGTTGTCTCCTTCATCGTTGTGCCTCCAACAAACGTGAGCTCGAGATCCATAATTGAAGAGATTGTGGCATCTAATATATTTTTCTTTAATAAATTCTAACTTATATATATTATCATTTTATCAAGGCCGGCTTATATGATCAAATTAATATTAAGAATAATAATAATAATAATCCATTTGTAAAATAGGTAAAGAAAAGTGATAATATATAATCCATTTCTTTAATAATAATAATAATAATAAAAAACAATAATCTATCTGTAAAATAGATAAAGAAAAGTGATCAAATTGCAATTTGATAACATTTCTTATTTCATCAAATTTCAAAAGGGAATCGAGTGTTTATTAACTACGCTAGTCGGCCGGTGCTGCACTAATTGGATGGCTATGCGCTGACTATGTGCTGGCTGCGAGTCACATTTGACTATTTTTTAACATACTTATGACTTTTGTTATTGACTGTACATAAAAATTAAAATATTGTTATAAAATTCCAAAACCCAGGATATTCATATTTTGTAGCTTTATTGTCCCATATGATCTTATTAAATGGACATCCAAATAAATAAATCAATAATTCTTAAAATAATAAAAAATAATAATAATTAGGTGAGAAAAAAAAAACTTACATTTGCAACTATGAATCGAGTCCGTGTCTGGGATCCCCTGGTGATGACTGATTGTGTGCTGTGTGGAGAGGAAGAGGAGACTAGACAACATTTGTTTATGGAGTTTGATTATGCAGGTGCGGTCCTTCCTTGACTATTTTTCCCAGAGTTCGGAGGTGAGCAGATGGAGGACATTTTCAATCGGGTTAGTGGTCTTGGTAATAGTGTGGAAGCTAATGTGAAGAAGCTTCTTTGGAGAATCATCCTTTGTGGAATATGGAGTGAGCGTTGCAAAAGGATGTATCTGTTTGGCAACGAGAGAGCTATAGATGTAAATGAGAAAATAGATAGCATATAGAGAGAGTTGATAGATTTTGCGAGATGTCATATTCATGAGAGTAGAATAGTGCTTAGTCTAGCTTCTTTTACTCTGCTTTAGTTTTTTATATACTGTTATTTCTTGCTTTGGTGAATACAACACGATCAATTCATAAAAAAAAAAAATCTTACATGGTCACTGATGTGTAGAGCGATCACTCGAAATTGAGTTAGTTCGGGTAGGATTAATGGTATACTAGTTCTATACGTTTACGATCAAGCTTACATAGTATAGTAAGAAAACAAGTAATAATATCATCAACTCCGGAAGCATCAATTTTGAGGACGCTGGAATAGATATGGTAAAGCTTTAACTTGTCGAAGTTTATTAGTATTAATAAGGGTAAATTTATAGTACCATCAGAATATGTAATTGATGCGAGAGATGGAAACTCCGATATTAGCTTCATAAGTTCCTTATACTTGAAGTCTTCATCGGAGCTATCTGAAGCAAGAAAGGATATTGTTAAGATTAACTTCATGTTACAAGGGGTTTTGTTGTTTTGGAACAATAATGGATGACAATCTAGCTCCCGGCAAGACATTGTCTAACTATGTCCAAAATCAAATGATATTTGGATGACGTTACATTGATTGTTTGATTTTGCACATAGTTGTAGAATGAGTCATCATAAATAAATTGCTACAAATTTTTGTCTCCAAAACTACGAAACCTTGTTACAAGATGATGCTAAAAAAGAAACAAACTTGAAAAGTATAGATAACAGGAAAGGAAGGTTTCTTACATTCAATATCAAGAACTTTGAGATTAGGAGTCGAAGAAACTCGAAAGAAACTCAGTCTCATGCCAGAAATCTTTAAGATTTCGAGAAAGCGAACACCTATGATCTCGAATTTTCTCGTATAAGCGCTAATAGACTTCAAGTTTGGGTGTTTTGTAACTTGAAACCGGTTAATTCAGCACAACTCCAAAGTCTCCAGGAATGAGGCAGAAGCAATAATGGTATCCCAGATTCCGTCACTAGGGAAACAGACTAAATCAAGGCGGAGCACTTTGAGAGAGATTCCCAAACCCTCAGGAGAGATTCCATCGGGAAAACTGCATTCTTTTAAGTCGAGGACCGTAAGGTGGCGGAAAAATTGGTCATGCAGACTCGTAGGTTGGGTTACGTATGACTGTAAGGTTGTTGCATGGATGGGAATCTCTCCGGGTGCAATCTTCGAAGACAAGTCGAATATAGAGTCGAGGAATCCGGTTAAGAAGACGGAATTGTCCCACCTCCATAGCCAGCAATTGATATCGATTCGGACGGATTGCACCAGGGGAAATTCAAATGTTTTTTTATTTGATTTTGATTTGAATGAAGGGTTGTGTTGATCCATGGTTGAACCTACACAACTCTTCACCCTCAGACCCCTACATGGACTATAAAAGGAAGTCTTCTCCTCACTTCTAAGATACACCATTTCACACAACTCTATCTCCTCTCAAAAGTTTCAAAGGTTCTTCAATTTCATAAGCCTTGATTTTGAAGGTGTTAGTATTTTTATCCCATAAATGAATTTCGTGTAACCCTAGGCTTTGGAAAAGGGTAGGAATGTAAAAAACATGTTAGAACGTTCACACAGGTTAAGCTGATACAATCGGGTGAAGCCAAGCTTTACGAAGAGAGATTCGAAAGCAGTATTTTGACGGTTCAGCTTAATGAGATCGAATGGAAGTGAGATGAACAGAAAGAGCAACGAACAAGACACGCGATTTTTTACGTGGTTCGATTCAGCAAGCTGAATCTACATCCACGTCTCGAGGGAAACCTCGAGAGAGTCAATCCATTAGCACTATCAATTGAAACAATTACAACCCGGAGTTCTTTGACAGAATCCGTGACAATCACAAGTCTGTAAACCAAACCAGATTTACAGTGACACCAAGCGCCGATTCCTCACAGCAGTGAGTGACAAACAATTTGCTTTCTCCCCCTGAAAGGCTTGCCTTGAGCGTCCTCTGATCTCTGGTTTAAGTAGACGTTTCTTGTGTAAAAGTCTCATGATTTAGGCTTGATTTTCTCCTTTGATTTGCTTGATGATTTCCATCGATCAAGCCATTTTTCCTTGCAATCGCTTCCAACAAATCTGCAGCAAAAAAGCTTTTCTCTTTCCTTGTTTGATAATTAGAAGTACAGATATAAAAGAGAAACAGACGGTCAGAAAAAGAGTAACCCAACCAGCGGTCAAACCTATTGCTCAACAATCTCCCCCTAAGTCCGATGTCACCAACATCCGACAAGGCGGAAGAGAAAGTAAAACGAGAATTTTATTGAATCCAAAGTTACTTAGCAACAAAGCAATTCTGCAACAGAAAACAGAAAAGAACAGGAAACTTGAAGTTGAGAAACAGCAAACACAGAGGATGAAGCAATTATTTCAGAGCACAAGAACAATTTCTTTTAGAAGTCAATCTCAGGATCACTTTCATAATCAGAGCAGTCATCTCGTTCACTCTCCTTGGTAGCAAGCTTGATGATCAATTCCTTGATCTCTTTGGCCTTCTTTGACTTTCCAAGATTTGCATTGGCAATGGTCAGCAAATCCCAGTCTCTGCGCCTCTTAAGAAAGGCGACAAAATCTTGGATCGTGTGATGGAGAGTGTCCTTGAGAGCGAATTCTTCAGCAATATTCCAGTCACCACCGGCTTGATGGTGACTGCAAGCAAGGAGAGTTTGGCATAGATCTCTCCATCGGTGCAGCAATAGGAGATCCCTTGTGCTCCCCCTTTGGTGATATCGGGCTTCGGCCGTTGAGGAGCATTGGGGATGTTAAGTTTGCGAAGAACACTCTGAGCACGGAGAGGATAGATGGTCGAGTCCCAAACCTTGAATTGCAGATCGACCCCGACTTTGAGAAGGAGAGTAGTAATGAAACTAGCAAAGGGTAGATGACCGGCATAAGAGGAGAGAGATGCATCGTGAAGGGTTTGAAGCATGAGATGTGGAAGACTGAGCGGAAGTTGAGTGATTATGGCATGGTAAAGGATCTAGATGTCAATGGACGAAAGGGTGGTAAGATCAAAAGACTGTGGAAGGAAATGTCGGGTGATGAGAAAGTGAATTGTCCGGAGGTGTGGCGAGTGACGACCGATATGGAGAGGAGTGAGGGTGGACTCCTGTGCATAGTTGAGAGCGCGAAGGGCAGCGGGAACATCAAACCGAGCAGCAGCCAGTTGGTCATTATTGTGGAAATAAGGCCAACCAGAGGAGCTCCTAGCACAAAGGAATGAGAGCAGGAGTGACATTGATTATGGTGTCATAAACAAGGGTTTGAAGTTGAAGGGGATGAGAGCAAGTTACTCGGAGGTTGCTATAGAATAGTCGGACGGGTTCAGGACAGTGGGGATTGGGAGAGGTAGGGATGAAGGATGACCAACCAATATCAAAAAGAGAGTCGAAGATTGGAATACCATACTTGATGAATCCTTCGGGAAAGAACTTGAAGGTAGGAAACAGAGGACGAGTGCGGAATTCTCTGATATACCTCTCCTTATCAGCTTCAGATCGATGATGGGACCCAAGGTTTTGGGCAGCCAGAATGAGGGAAGACATCATGAGGGAAAAGTGAGCAGAGAGAGTTAAGGAGACTGAGGGAGATACGAAGCAGCAGAGAGCGAACCGTTCTTAAGGAAAATGGAGGGGTCGATGAAAGGAAGGTGAATCACTCTAATTTATGTAATAAACACAATTCTAAAATTAAGGATCAAGATCAAAGGGATCATGCATTGGGAAAGGAAGGTCAAGAACAAAGAAAGAGAGGGAAAAAGGGCGAGAATCATCGGGAATTTGATAAGGAAAGAGGAATCAAATTGTCTTAATTACGAGGTAAATCAGATTCCTGAATAAGACCGAGATCTTGACGATTTTTAAGGAATGAATCGGCAGAAAGAGGTTTGGTGAAGATATCAGCCAACTGTTGTGTAGTTGGAATGAACTGAATATCGATCGTGCCATTCTGGACAAGTTCCCGTATGAAGTGATATTTGATATCTATATACTTGGTACAAGAGTGATAGACAAGATTTCGGGTCATGTTGATAGCACTCGTGTTATCACACAGAAGATGTGTGAGATGAAGCGAGTGTTTGTAATCCGTCAACTGAGACCTTATCCATAGAATTTGGGTACAACTACATATTCCGCTGCAGCGGTGGAAAGAGCAACAGTTGCTTGTTTTTTGCTTGACCAAGAGACAAGGGATGGTCCAAGAAATTGACACGTCCCGGTAGTGCTTTTTCTGTCAATGCAACATCCTGCATAATCAGAGTCACTATATCCGAGTAGTTCAAAAGAATCAGACATGGGATACCATAACCCGATGGTCGGTGTTCCTTTGAGATATCTGAGTATCCGTTTGACAGCAGCCATGTGAGATTCACGAGGGTCAGATTGGAACCTAGCACATAAACCAACACTGAAGCTAATATCCGGTCTACTGGCTGTAAGATAGAGAAGAGACCCGATTAGAGCTCTATAGGTAGTTTGATTTGTAGGGTTTCCAGTTTCATCTTTTGTAAGTTAAAGAGTTGTTGCCATTGGAGTAAGGGCACTCTTTACATTACTGAAAGCGAACCGGCCAAGAAGGGAAAGAGTGTATTTTGTTTGGTGGGTGAAGATTCCTGTTGGCATTTGACAGACTTGGAGTCCAAGAAAGAATCGTAGTTCGCCCATCATACTCATCTCGAAGCATTGCGTCATGGATTGGCAGAACTCATCACAAAGAGAGATGTTTGTTGAGCCAAAGTCAATGTCGTCAACATAGATTTGTACCAGAAGAATATCAGTTTTAGAGAGTTTGATGAACAAAGTATTGTCCACTTGTCCTCTTGTGAAGCCTTGGTCAAGAAGGAATGAGGAGAGGCGGTCATACCAAGCCCGAGGGGCTTGGAAAAGCCCATAGAGAGATTTATGAAGTTTGAAGACATGAGAGGGTCGAGAAGTGTCTTCAAAACCAGGAGGTTGCTTAACGAAAACCTCTTCTTTGATGAACCCGTTAAGGAAGGCGCTTTTAACGTCCATTTGAAACAGGGTGAATTGCTTATAGCTAGCGAAAGCACAAAGAATTCGAATGGCTTCGAGTTGGGCTACCGGAGCAAAGGTTTCGTCGAAATCGATTCCTTCCTCCTGTCGATATCCTTGGGTGACAAGGCGGGCTTTCTTTCGAACAACCTCCCCTTTCTCATTAAGTTTGTTTTGAAACACCCATTTTGTGCCAGTGGCGTCCTTGTTAGGAGGTAAGGGGACAAGTTCCCATACACGAGAACGTTCAAATTGATGAAGCTCATCGTGCATGGCAGCAATCTAGGCATCATCCTGTAAAGCAGCATTAATGGATTTTTGTTCAATAAGAGAAAGAAGGGTCGTTTCTTCAGAAGCAGCAAAGCTGAGATACTTTTGAGACCTAGTAACAAGTCGAGTTGAGGGATCCCCAATAAGGAGGGAAGGAGGGTGACGTTTCTGGATATGTGGTGGTGGTTGAGGCAAATCTAAAGTAGATGAGGGTTGAGGTGAAGGAAGTTCAGGGAATGAGAGGTGGGTGGAGGGGAGGTGAAGGAAGTTCAGGGGATGAGAGGTGGGTGGAGGAGAGGGGGAAGGAGGAGAAGATTCAGAGGAGGAGTGAAGAGGTACAGGAGGGGTCATAGTAGAAGGAATAGAGTTAGAAGAGGTTGAAGGAGGGTTGTCTAATTCAAGATGAGTATCAGTATCATCTTCAGAATCTTTCTGATAAGAACTTGGTTTATCATCGAAGATGACATGGATAGACTCTTCTACTTTGTGGGAGTCAAGATTGAAGATCCTATAGGCTTTACTATGGTCGGAATAGCTAAGGAAAATTCCTTCCGTTGACCTAGGATCAAACTTCCCAAGTCTTTCCTTTGTATTGAGAAGAAAACACCGACAGCCAAACGGATGAAAGTAGCTAAGATTTTGAGTTTTGTTCTTAAGTAACTCATAAGGAGTTCGATTTAGAATTTTCCTAATAAGAGTTCGATTAAGAATGTAACACGCAGTGGCAACAGCTTCTGCCCAGAAGTGTTTAGGAGTGTGATGATCAATCATCATAGTTCGAGCAAGATCAAGTAACGCTCTGTTCTTTCTTTCAGCAACCCCGTTTTGCTGAGGAGTACGAGGAGCAGAGAAGGTATGAGAGATTCCTTGAAGATTGAGAAATGATTCGAAGCTAGAAGAAGTAAATTCTCCACCGTGATCACTGCGAATGCAGGTGATGGTGTGAGAATATAAGTTTGCAGTTTTGAGAACAAAGTCTTTGAAGCTAGAGAAGCAGTCAGCTTTAGAGGCAAGAAAGAAAACCCAAGTGAACCTAGAGAAATCATCAACAATGACAAAAGCAAATTGTTTTCCCCCAAGACTCTGAATATTTGTTGGACTGAAAAGATCCATATGCAAGAGCTGAAGAGGACGAGAAGTTGAGACATTCTTTAAGGGTTTAAAGCTACTCTTGGATTGTTTTCCCCTAACACAGACATCACATAAGGAAATGGCTTTGTACTTAAGACTGGGAAGACCACGAACAAGATTTTTAGAAGAAAGTTCAGCAATTCAGGACTGACTAATGTGACCAAGCTTTCTATGCCAAATAGAATCAAGGGAAGAAGAAATTGCAGAAAAGCAGTGTTCATGAAAGGCATTCTGGTTTTTCATGTTAATGTAATAAATATTTTCTTTTCGAGAACCAACGCAAAGAATTTTCTTGTTAGAGATCCGTTGAACACGACACATAGTAGGTTCAAAAATGACTTCATTCTTTGTGCCACAAAGTTGGCTAATGGACAAAAGATTATGTTTAAGATGTTCTACCAGAAGCACATTATGAAAAGTAGGGTCAGAGACATTACCAACTGTTCCTTTATCGATAATCTGTCTCCTGTTATTATCTCCAAAAATCACCTTTCCACCTTTTTGTTCGATAAGTTTGCTAAACTGTCTTCTGTCTCCCGTCATGTGGTTGGAGCAACTACTATCCAAGAACCATTCATGATTAATGGGATGTTCCTGCAGGAACATTTATTAGTTGTTTTGGGTACCCAGATTTTCTTGGGTACCCTGTTTTGGAATGAAAAAATGCAAGCCCTGTTTGAGTGACCTATTTGGAAACAGTAGGTACAACTAGGAGGCCTTCTGAAACTTGGTCTAGAGTCACGAAAAAATGAAACCTTAGGTTGATAAAACCTTCTAGATTCTCTATTGATTTTTTGTGTTGTGTTCCAATAATAATTTTGTCGAAGTAAGATTGAATTCTGTCTATTCAGGGAAAGAATTTCTTTTTGAAGTCTAGGAATTGAGTTAACACAGTTGACACATTCAATTGTAGCCTGTTTTTCAAGTTTGTGCTCAAGTTTTAGATTCTTATCTTTTAGTTTTTGAACATAGATAACAAGTGAGAGATAGGCTTCTTCCTTAGTAAAACAAGATGAAGGATCAGATGTTACCTCAGTGGAAGTTTCATCATCTTCACAACTTTCAGTCCGAGCCATATATGCCTGATCTTCTTCTTCTGAGTCAGAATCGCTCCATGTAACCATCATTGCCTTTTCTCTAGAATGTCCTCTGTTCGGGCAATCTGAGCGCATATGACCTGGTCTACCACACTTAAAACAAGTAATGTGATCTTTTTCATCAGCAGTTTTATCATCCTCTCTTTTTGACCTACCTTGTGTTTTAAATCTGGAGGAAGAAGAAGAACTCCCTCCAATTCTGTTTTGAGCAAGGTCTCTCTTATTCTTAAGAAATTGCCTAAATTTCTTCGTCATAAGAGCTAGTTCATCATCAAGATCAGTCTCATCATCACTATTAGAGTTTCTCTCAGAAGCTTTAAAAGCAAGATTCTTGGATGATTTATTTTCTTCCTCAGATTCTGTATTCTTAAGAACGACCTCATGACTTATAAGAGACCCCATTAGATCTTCAAGAGAAAGAATGACAAGTTTTTAGCCTCTTCTATAGCAGTAACTTTAGGCATCCATTCTCTTGGTAAAGAATGCAGAATTTTTCTTACAAGATCAGATTTATCCATTTTCTTCCCTAAGTGATCAAGCTTCCTAACGATGAGATTAAACCTTTTGTACATCTCAGAAATGGTTTCAGTAGAAGACATCTTAAACAGTTCATATTCATGCATTAAACCGTTTATTTTAGTTTCCTTAACCTGAGATGTTCCTTCATGAGTAGTTTCAAGACATTTCCAGATTTCTGAAGTAGTTTCAAAACTACTAATTCTATTGTACTCTTCATTGCAGAGAACACAATGGAAAACGTTCATAGCTTTAGCATTTAATTGCACTTTCTTCTTCTTATTTTCATCCCAACTATCATAGTCACCACTAAGATCCACACCACCTTTGTCAACAATATTCCAAATAGCAAGATCCATACCTTGAAAGAAAACACGCATCCTATTTTTCCAAAATTGAAAATTCATACCGTCGAACCATGGAGGTCTGGAATGCGAAAGTCCTTAAAGTCCTGGAGATTGTCCATTATGATTTGCCATGATCGAAACACCTTTGGTAGCTGCGAGCTTCAATCAAAGGTAGGCTCTGATACCAATTAAAAACACGTTAGAACGTTCACACGGGTTAAGCTGATACAATCGGTGAAGCCAAGCTTTACGAAGAGAGATTCGAAAGCAGTAGCTTGACGGTTCAGCTTAATGAGATCGAATGGAAGTGAGATGAACAGAAAGAGCAACGAACAAGACACGCGATTTTTAACGTGGTTCGATTCAGCAAGCTGAATCTACATCCACGTCTCGAGGGAAACCTTGAGAGTTAGCACTATTAATTGAAACAATTACAACCCGGAGTTCTTTGACAAAATCCGTGACAATCACAAGCCTGTAAACCAAACTAGATTTACAGTGACACCAAGCGCCGATTCCTCACAGCAGTGAGTGACAAACAATTTGCTTTCTCCCCCTGAAAGGCTTGCCTTCAGCGTCCTCTGATCTCTGGTTTAAGTAGACGATTCGTGTGTAAAAGTCTCATGATTTAGGCTTGATTTTCTCCTTTGATTTGCTTGATGATTTCCAACGATCAAGCCATCTTTCCTTGCAATCGCTTCCAACAGATCTGCAGCAAAAAAACTTTTCTCTTTCCTTGTTTGATAATTAGAAGTACATATATAAAAGAGAAACAGACGGTCAGAAAAAGAGTAACCCAACCAGCGGTCGAACCTATTGCTCAACAGAATGTTCTTTACGAAAAGTGAGTTCGTTCACGACTCTACTATAATCCGAGTCACAACTTGGTTCAAGTTGATTACAAGCCAAAGCCTCTCTACTTTTCGACTAGAGTGTCGTAAGCGAGCGAATTCTAAGGTTGAGGGGACTTAAGTGATTATGCGATCCCCCTTTCCAATCTGGGAACACGAACTCATGTCGTGTATTGTCAACAAGAATTCGTTCTTAGGAAAGTCCTCACTTTCCGTACTCGGTAAATCGAAGTGTAGGTTCCAACAAAGTTAACTAGTTAACCTGAGTTTTTACAATAACTAGTTAACGAATTACATGATTAGTTAATTGAATTTTTTGTTAACTAGTTACCTAACTAGTTATGTTATTTTTAATTAGTTAACTAGTTAACATCATGATTTAGATAACTAGTTAACTAATCGAGTTAACTAGTTAACGAGATTATTAGATAACTAGTTAATGAGATTATTTGGTAACTAGATAACGGGTGAATTAGCTGATAACTAGTTAACATCATGATTCAGATAACGAGTTAACTAGTTATCCAATCGAGTTAACTAGTTTACCAATCGAGTTAACTAGTTATCCAGTCGAGTTAACTAGTTACCAAGTTGTTAACTAGTTAACCAATCGAGTTAACTAGTTAACTAGTTATCTTATCGAGAGTTCAACCAAGTTGTATACAATCAATATGTTATGCTTGTCAATTTATGAGAAACTGAAGTCAAATTGGTTCAAATGAAGAAGGGAATGCACTACACAACAACAATTAGGACCCATATAATAGGAAGAAAGGAATGAGTACACAACATACTAGCACCTTACATTAGATACAGTAATAAAACACAGGAAATCATAGCCTAATAGACAACTGAAAGATGTCGATCCCAGATCAACTAGATGTAAACATTAGTTAATAGTTAACTAATTAACTTATCGAATTAACTAGTTATCTTAATTATCGTATTAACTAGTTAACCAATTGAGTTAACATCATGATTGTATAACTAGTTAACGTGGTTATTTAATTGATAATACTAGTTATCAGAACTAGTTAACTAATTATACAAACTAGTTAACATGTTATTGGACTATCGGTTTATATACCAACAATGTCAACAACATAAAATATAGTAACTAAAATAGTAACTTGTAATGCTAAACAATCAAATTTTATATACCTTAAAATACAATGACTAAACTGTAATTTTTACAAATTTATTAAAAGTTGAATCGTCTTCTATAGTTCATCCGCTTGGGCCGCCGTCGTCGTCGGAGTGTCGTGGCAGTCCGGTTGTCCATCGTCGCTCTCAAAGCCGCCGCCATCAGCTGTCTCGTCTCCCGGAGTAGAAATCAGAGTCGCCAGAGCTTTCCTCTTCGTTTGGGGGATTCGATCGACAAGATCTCGCCGGAGATTCCTCAAACGCGAAGACGACGTCAGAATTGGAGGAATCAGAAGGAGTTCTGCGGGAAAGGTTTTGCTGGGGTTGTATCGGAAGACGACGTCAGAATCGGAAGGGGTTGTATCGGAAGACGACGACGAATCGAAAGGAGTTCTGGCGGAGAAAGGTTTGTTGGGGATGGGGGTTGCATCGGGAACTGAAGATGAAGGCATGAGTATTTTTTTTCCAATTTTGCCCCTCTACTTGATGGGTTTAGAACTTTCCAAACCGGAAAGTTTGGATGCTAATCTTATGCCCTTCTCCGCCATGTCTTATTAATGCTCTAAACAATTCTTGTAATACTTGTGCCTTCTGAGCATTAATAATATGATGACCATTTTGATATAAAAAAAATTTCAAATATCCAATTATTTGTCTTTATGTAGTGATTTGTTGTAGCAAACTAATTGCGACACCACTATTTACAACAGGGATGCTGAGTGTCGCAAATAGTATTTGCTACATCAAATCACTACATAAAACAGTGATTGTCGTTGCATAATATCAACTATTTGCTACTGCATTTTCATGCTATTGTAATTTACAGTAGCTAAAGGCAATTTTTTTGTAATGAACCACTACATAAAATAACGATTTGTCCTTGCATAACATAACCAATTTGCTATTACGTTTTCATGTTGTTGTAATTTATAGTAGGTAAAGGGAAACTTTTTTGTAGTGTTATTTGGCAGCATTGATTATGCCTTGATGCAACCCACATCTATGGAGCAAATCTTTAAACATTTTTTTCCCAGGAATAACCTTTAATTTAAACATCTTAAGCTCCTCTACATCAGAATTGATGATAGCCATGGCTGAATATAATTGGTAATAGCCATGACTGAATTGATTTTTTTTTTTTATGAATGCCATGACTGAATTGAAGATAACCATGGCTGCTACTGGTACTGTAGCTGCAAAGATCATGATAATTTATCCCAAAAAAAATGCAACTAATTGTTCTTTGAAGCATAATGTATTTCACGTTTGACAAATATTGAACCTTTGCAAAGTGGCTTGGTCATTTAATGCCATGTCAAGCGAAATCGAACCTCATCTCCTTCGACAAGAGAGGATAATGTATCTTCTGAAACATCAATTACTTTGTCTTTTCTAATGTTCCCGTTCACGAATCTCGTTACCAACTTCACATCTTTCAGCTGATCATGCCAACACTTATAGATATAACCACCTTCACATAGCTCTCTCTACCAGCTGCTTGCATATACGCTGTCATAGATCAAACACAAGAATTGTAATATAGTAAACAAAAACAAATACAAGAATGCCACTTATATAATGCATACATACCTTAAGACCTAACTGATCATCATTCTTTCGCATTCGATCGTGAGGTCTCGTAACGGACATAAATTTAGGATGACACATCTTAAGACTAGAGTCTAAAAAGCAACCATATTTATCTACCAAGTGTGATGGAAATTTCAAATGTTCAATAATAGGTGGATTAGGAGTGTGGTTCCATATGATCTGAAACAAATCAACATCCAAAAAATGAATTATTAGCCAATGAATTGGTAAAAAATTCTTAATAAATCCACTTACATGGTTTATATCTGAAGAAGTGATGCACACAGTCACCCGAAATTGACTCAGTTGAGCTAAGAACGGTAATGGTTCTATAGGTCGATGATCAAGCTTACATAGTATAGTAAGAAAACAAGTAATAAAATCATCGACTCCGGAAGCATCGATTTCGACAACGATGCTGGACAACTGCGACCAACGAGACTTAATCTCTCGACGTTTATTAGTATTGACAATATTGTATTTATGTTTTTTTATAATCGTGCGTAATTGATTCGAGAGATGGAAACTCCGATATCAACTTCATAAGGGAATTGGAATTTTGTAGCACAATTTTAAAAAATATGTACCGTCAGTAGCCAAACACGTAAAAAAGTCCATAAATAGCACAATCTGACTGGCAGCCAGCGCTGCGCCAGCCAGATGGCGCTGCGCCACCCAGCTGGCGCAGCTCTGGCTGCCAGTCAGAAAATGTTACCGGCATAGCACCGTTAGGGTTTCCTCAATCCCATCTAGCTATGCGCTAGCTAGGAGGCGCAGCGCTGGCTGGGATTGAAAAACCCCTAAGCCGTCAATTTTTAGTATAAATACCCCCCTCTATGATGCAGTTTTGCACCACACACCTCCCTTGAAGCCCTAAACTTAGAATTTGTAGTAGGCAGCCGTAAACAAGCTTAGAATATGTCGTTCTTCAACTATGGCTCTAGGTCTCGCAAGAGCAAGCGTAAGTGAACTTCGTTTGGGTGCTTTGTACTTATCTTATTTATGCATTTAACGAATTCGTCTTGTGTACTAAGTACTGTTGTTCTGTAGTGACAGATACTGAGAGGGTAATGCACAAGTTGAAGGAGCCGGTGGAGGAGGACTTGTTCGTTTATGAGGCAAGTGTGGTGAACTGCTGGTGTGACTTAAGGGCGACTAGATCCGTTCGACCAAGTGATCTGGAACGCTATTTTGGCTGCCCTCGTGAGAGAGAGGTAAAAAAAGGGTCTGAATTTAATTATTTGCATTTTCGTAGTTCTCAAAACCCTCTACGTTTGCCTTATGATCTGTAGGAGAAGGGGTGTGGTTATTATGAAAAACTGGAGGTGCGGGAGGCCGTGGATGCTGCGATTAAGGAGAAGGACCAAATCATTCGGGCGAAGGACGAACAACTTGTTCGAGCGAATAGGGAGAAGGATGAAATTGTCGAGGAGAAGGACAACATTATTCGAGATATGAGGGAAGAAATTTCATGGTTGCACGTTTCAATCAATAGGTTGCTAAGGGAAGGGCCTCCCTCTCCACCACCCGGACATCGTCCTTACAATTGACATCCATGTTAGGCCTGTTGTTGTTGTTGTTGTTGTTGTTGTTGTTGTTATTGTTGTTGTTGTTGTTGTTGTTGTCGTTGTTGGCGTCATTATTGAAGTTAATAAAATGACTGGTCTGTAGTTGCAGTCACTTCTGAAGGATGGACTAATAAAAGTAACTTCACAGCACAACTTGAAACAAACATTACATTGAAAATGAAACATGAAATTGACAACCAAACATTTCAAATACAGATTACCAAACACAGACTACCGAACACATCATACTAAACATTTAATAGTTCAATTAACCGTTCCTTGTAGGGTTTGGATTCCTGCTGCTTCGCCTCGCACATCGGCACGTCCTCCTATTGTGCCCTTCTTGCTGGCAGTAACTGCAGTGCGGCTCAATATCTTCAACCCAGTCCATCTCGTTGCGTATGCGAGAATGTCGTGGTCGCCCCATCTCCCTGACCCTTCCTGGGTCCGGCATCAACTTAGGCCCTCCATGAGGCTCCCAGTCCTCTTTCGAGCCGATAGGGAGGAAACTCCGTCCATATATCTGTCGTACTGTTTCCAGCCTGTAATGGGCGTTGGCGTAGTATAACAGATCTTGATTGGCGGCGTTACATGCGGCCACGGCATGTGAACAAGGCATCTTCCACTGTTGGAACTTCCCGCAGGAGCAATGATCGTCCCCCCTCCTCGTAGTCCAAGCGAACTTCTTGCCTATTGTTTCCCTTCCCGTTGCTGCGATTTATCGCCGTCTGTATTTCGAATATCCCAGCATCATAATTGAATTGCCTCACTGTGTGGGAAGTGGCCTTATTCACTCTTTTTTCCAGGCGCTTAAGACACTTCTTCGTCCAGATTGCACTGGCCGCTTGTTCTTCTCGAACCCTCTTCCGTCGATCTTCGAAATACGTTTGCAGCCTGTAGAAAGTGGATTCCACCAAGGCTGCAACAGGGAGAGCCCGGATTGACTTGAATGCCCCATTCACGCTCTCCGCCATGTTTGATGTCAATTGGTTCCATCGTGCCCCGTCGTGCTGAGCGTCTACGGCTCTTGACCAATATAATTGATCTTCAAGCGCCCACTTTTGATTCACGGGGTCGTCCCTCGCGAATCTTGTTGCCCCCTTTGTGAACTTTCTCAAGGACCGTCGTTTAGCTTCAGGTAAGGGAGAATGGATTACAATGATATACGCTGAAATTGTTAAGTACTTGGTGGAGTGTGATGATACTTACCTAAATTCATAAGGCGGCTTTTCATTCTTGGGTTCTTGGCGGCTTTGTTGTAATTGCTTACATAGTGTCTGGCACACCACCGCCAATGCCATCCAAATTGGATTTTCTCCATTGCACTCACGATGCCCACATGTCGGTCGGATATGACACATACTCCACGTCTCTGTGTCACTCGCCGTTGTATGCAATCAAAGAACCATTCCCAAGTCGCGAGGCTTTCAACGTCCACAATTGCGAAAGCCACAGTGAAGATGTTCTTATTAGAACTAGCCATGAGTAGTGTGTGCTTGTATTTTCCTGTCATGAAGGTACCGTCGACGACGAGCACATGAGGACAATGTTTGAAACCTTCGATGGACGGAGCGAAACTCCAAAACACACGGTCGAATTGGGTGATTGTATCTCCATCATCCGTTGTGATTTCTTTCGTGACAAATTCAACTTCCGTCCCATAGTTCCGATCTTGTATTGCCTTCATTAGGGTAGGTAACTCGTTGTATGATTCCTCCCAATTACCATATATGCGTTCCATGGCGCGCTGTTTGCCGTTCCATGCCTTCTTGTACGAAATTTGTCGGGCGTACATAGTATGTATCTCTGTCCGAAGAAGTTTGATCCGAATATGGGGGCGTGCTTGGACAAAGGGCGTGACTGCATCAGCTATGACATTGACGTCCAGCTGGGTCGGACTGATGTTGTTCTGACTGCCCAAACACGTATGGGCCGGATTGAATTGTTTTACTGTCCACACATCGCTCTCATCTGTAGTGAGCCTTATCCTCCACGTGCATCCATTGCGTTGATATCAATGACATCGTTGCTCCAGCAACCATTTGGTAGATCGTGTCGTGCATAACATGCGGTTATTCTTGAGTGCATATTGCTTCAGACTAGTTTGAGCCACAAGTTTGCTTTCGAATTGTTGCCCAACCCCAAACCCTGGCCCGTCAATGTGCCACCGTGGAACGTTATGAACCCCGTACTCGTTGTTGCTTGTAGTCATCAGGTCACCGATATCTTCTGGTAAATGTGTGAAATGGTCCATCCCAAACTGACGCAGCACTCTATCAGGTCTATGCCACATAGCGCTGAACAAGCAGATGAGAGGTGCGACGACGCGATGGTTGGGGAAAGTCCCTGGACTGTAATGCTCACGGTCCGCCGAGTACGGACACCACTATATGAAACAAATGTGACAATTAGACAACTATGAAACCTAAACTATAAGGGAAAATGACATTGCCTTTATAAGAATACAATACCACGAATGGAGTCCCATCGTCAAACAGCTGGCGGTACCCCCCAACAAGGATGTATCTGGTCTTCGCGTGATACCATTCGGACCAGCCAAAAAAAATGCAGAATGAACCACGTCATTCATACAACTTGATCAGATGGAATAAACTATGAAAATGGAAGAAAAAGTCGAAGCCCGAACCTAGTCATACGTGGAATGGGGGAGTGCGTCGGTGCAATCTGTCGACTCTTGTGGACTCGACGAGCAATGGACGTAAATCTCTCCAGGGCCCACGCCTGAACTAATGCCATCCAACCTCCAATGTCACCTACGTGGTCGCGGGACGGGTTGCTCTCTATGCGGAAAGCACACCGGCCAAGCTCCCTATATAGCCATGAAAGTGCGGCAGCCCCCCAAGCGTAGTCGCCTACCTGGCTCATGTCCTCGAGCAGTGGAAGGAAGAAGAGTGAGGCGTGTGATCCTGACCGATCAGCAAAGATGCAGCTGCCGAAGAAGTCCAGAATGTATGCTCGACAGTGCTGCTCGATAGTCTCCTGATCGGCGTCATCCCTGATGGTGCCAAAGTGGTTACGCAACCACGTCATCTTCACTCTGCCAGCAGAAAGGTCAGCGGTAGATGGTTTCTTCCCAAGAAGGCGCTCAACGTAAATCTGCAGATCAGAATCCACAGTCGGAATGCGCCTCTGCGACTCCACAAGCACACCATCGATGCTCAGACCAGTGAGAAAGTGCACGTCCTCGAGTGTTATGGTTGCCTCACCGTGGTACAAGTGAAAAGTGCTCGTCTCGGGACGCCATCTCTCGACCAATGCGGTGATCAGCTCAGAATCAGGGGTAAAATCCAGGCAGGCACGCAACTGATCTAGACCTATGGGGGCAAGGTATGTCTCGAACCTAGGATCGTACTTCACGATCTTCTTAGAGAAGCGACAATTAAGCGTCATATGTGGGTCCTAATAGTTGGGGGAAGAAGATGTAACATAATTAATAACTAGTACTCAATTTCTGAGTGCACCCTAGACACTTAAATGTAATTAACATTCAAATATAATTAAACATTCAAATATAATTAACGATCAAATATAAATAACTTTAAAATATAACTAACATTTACATATAACAAACAGTTATATATAACTAACATTTCAAATATAAGTAACATTTGAATAATTACTATATACTTACATTCAAACATAAATACTATGTAAATTTAAATAACAAATAAATATAAATAACATTAAATTATAACTAACATTTCAAATGTACTAACCTGAGCTTCGAAAATTCCCGACGCTCGATGTCGGTCAGTATCACCCCATAAAATCGAAGGGTCCACGGGACTACCACTTCGAACCCCAACCGGCACCTCTCCAAACATGTAATCCATCTACAATTTAATATCCACAACCAATGTTAAGTACATATAAATTGGTAAAACATAATTCATTTGGATATAATTTATATCATTATACCTTTTCAGGGAGGGTTTAGGCTTTCTTCAAACGAAATTTCCTCGACGGCCAATTGCTACGAACCTACAAATAAAAAACGTCATTAGCGTACAATAATCCTAACTAGAAACTTATGACGAACAGAAACTATCATAAATAATACCTTAGAGACAATTGTATTTGAGAGAGTATGAGAGTATGAGAGGAGGTGTGAAGATGGTATGGGGGGAGGGGGTATTTATACAAAAAAAAATGGTAATATTGATCCCAGGTAGCGCTGCGCCACCCAGCCAGCGCAGCGCTGCCTGGGATCAATACTACCGTTAGTTAACGGATAGTAACGGCTAGTGTGCCACATGGCGCAGCGCTGCAACGGAAATAATCTGACTGTGCAGCCAGCGCTGCGCTGCCTGGGTGGCGCAGCGCCATCTGGCTGGCGCAGCGCTGGCTGCCAGTCAGATTGTGCTATTTCTGGACTTTTTTACGTGTTTGGCTACTGACGGTACATATTTTTAAAAATTGTGCTACAAAATTCCAATTCCCACTTCATAAGATCCTCATACTTGAAGTCTCCACCTAAAGCAAGAAAAGGATATTCATATTTTCGTGTGATATATAAAGGAAATCAGCTTGAAAGTATAGATAAGAGGGAAATAAGGATTCTTACTTTGAACATCAAGAACTTTGAGATTTGGTGTCGAAGAAATTCGAAAGCAACTCGGGGTAATGTCAGAAATCTTTAAGATTTCAAGAGAGTGAGCTCCTATGATCTCGAATTCATTTCGTTCAACTGTTACGGACTTCAAATTTGGGTGATTCACAACTTGAAATCCTCAATCAATTCGGCACAGCTTCAAAGTCTCCAATCGTGAGGCAGAAGCAATCATGGTGTCCAAGATTCAATCACTAGGGAATCCTACTGATTCAAGACAGAGCACTTTGAGAGAGATTCCCAAATCCTTGAGAGAGATTCCATCGGGGAAAGTGCAGTCTTTTAAGTTGAGGACTGTAAGGTGATGAAAAAGTTGGCCATGCAGACTCGTACGTAGGATTACGTATGAGTGTGCATGGATGTGAATCTCTCGAGGTGAAATCTTTGCAGTCAAGTCGAATATATAGTCGAGGAAACCGGTTAAGAAGATGGAATCATCGCACTCCCACCGCCAGTAACTGATATTGATTCGGACAGATTGCATCGGGAAGGTCGTGCAATTGCTGCTACGGAGTTGGAAGAACTTCTTAAAGGATTCGGCGGCTTTGATTCTCTCCTCCGGTTGCTTGTATATCAAGGAAACGTCTTTGAATTCCAAGATTGGGCATGAGAGCAATATCTGATTCCATCTTTTCGAGAGGATGGATAGTGTAAAAGGGTTACCGTATAGAGATCGATGAAAGCGGATGAGGATTTGATGAATGATGTCGTCCGGTAATGCTGAGATTCTGTCTGTTTTAACGGCGGCGGCGAAGGTGGCGATGACATCGACATCTGCACTTCTGATTTCGTGTTCCTCCATCGTTGTTGGCAGTAATCAAATCTTTCACGGCAGCGCTATTGTTTTAATTTTGGTTTAGGGTTTATATTTGTATTCAGGTCTTTGTGTTTGGTTTTTATTTAGGATAATAGGCCGGGAGGCTCATATAATATTGAAAGATAACAAACAGGCCCTCTTACAATTATTTGAGCAAAACACACCACCTACTTAGAACGCGTAGCAAAGAAGACCCTTACAATTATTTGCGCAAAACACACCCCTCTACTTAGAACGCCTAACAAAGAAGCCCTTCTGCTAGAATTTTGATAAACATCGTTAAGATTTTGCTGATAAATTATGCTGACTCAACTCGTAGGTTGTCAGATTTGACATCTCAACAAACCGAAATGACGTCGTTTTGCATTTTGGTTTATTTTTATTGAGAAGGGGATTTTCATGACTCCGGCTTGTCATCAAACAAATTTGGCTTCATTGATGGTGTCAAGGAACAATCTCAACTATTGATTCATTTTTCAGATCTAATGGTTTAAATTAAAAGGGTAAAAGGGTCATTTCACCATTTAATTTAATTTAAAATTTAAGTGGAATAAGCCGGTGACCGGAACTCCGGCGACTAGAGCTCCGTCAACTCCTCCGATGAATTTTCCAGACGATCGGAGCTCCGATTTCGAAAAAAATTTCGGCCACCGGACCACCGTCGTCGGGCCTATTTTTCTGGAATTTTTTTCGGTGACGTTTCGTACTCGTTTTTAATATGTGTACACATTTTTGTACATGTGTACGTGCACATATTTGTACATAAACTGTGTACTCATTTGCAAAGCTTTTTCGTACACATGTACTGCATGTGTACATGTTTCTATACATGTGTACATGTTTTGTACACGTTTTATACACGCACACGTTTATGTACTTACATTTTTGTATACATGTACACTTATCTTGTACACATGTACACACGGTGTACACGTGCACACACTCTTTGTACACGTGCACACACTCTTTGTACATGTGTACATATTTTGTATAAATCATGTGCACACTACTTAATAATGTAATGTGTGTACATGTAAACGCCTATTCGTACACGTGCAGACTTATTTTTTATACTAGTGTACACATACTTCATATTCATGTGCACATATTTTGTATAAATCATGTGCACAATACTTAATAAAATAATGTATGTACATCTGTACACATATTCCATACACGTGCATAATTATTTTTTACGCTAGTGTACACATACTTTGTACTCGTATCCACATATTTTGTATATATTATGTGCATACTACTTGATAAAATAATGTGTGTACATGTGTATTTTTATATACTAGTGTACACATACTTTATACTCGTGTGCACGTCTTTAGTACAAATCATGTACACACTACTTAATAAAAGAATTTTATTGTTGTATAATATCAGCAAGTGCTCAGTAGTGTAGTGGTAGGAGTTTGGATTTTAAAGAAAGAGGTCATGATTTCCAAACCCATAAAAAAATGTTTTTTAAATTATTTTATTGAGGGCAGTGGCGATGGAGGCACGCCGACAGCAACGGTGGCCGGCGGCGGAGGCACGACGGCAGTCAGGTGTCCGGCGATGGCGGAAGTCCAGCGAGGAGACGGCAGCGGAAGTCCGGCAAGAAGACGGCAGCGGAGGTTTGGCGGCTGTAGCAGAGGTCTGGTAGTGGCGATGGAGGCACGACGGCGACCACGGTGTCCGACGATGGTGGTGGCGGCAGAGGTCCGGCGACGGCGGAAGTCCGCCGAGGAGACGGCAGTGGAGGTCCGGCGGCTGTGGCGAAAGTCCGGCGGTGAGGGTCCGGCAACCGGCGGCGGAGGTTGATAATTAGTTGGATTACATTTTGAAATACCAAAAATATCCTTCCTTGATGGGATCAAAGAAATGAGTTCCTTGATCCCAAGTCGGACTCGATTTTCATCCCTTATCCTTTCTCTCCTAATCACCCAACCTCCACCATGGGCTCTCCACTACCGATCTTCAATTGGCAAACCTCGATAATCTATCTCCAATCGGAGATTTGACGATTGCAGATTGGAGGTTGAGAGCCCGTGGTGGAGGTCGGGTGATTATGAGAGAAAGGATGAGGAAATGAAAATTTTCTTCTCAGTAAAAATCAACCAAAAGACAAAACGACGTCATTTCGGTTTGCTGACATGTCAAATCTGACAACCTACGGCTTGAGTCAACATAACTTGTCAGCAAAATCATAACGACGTTTATAAAAAATCTAACGAAAGGGCTTCTTTGTTAGGCGTTCTAAGTAGAAGGGTGTGTTTTGCGTAAAATAATTGTAAGGGGGCTTCTTTGTTAAGCGTTCTAAGTAGAGGGGTGTGTTTTGCGCAATAATTGTAAGATGGCCTGTTTGTTATCTTTCAATAGTAACACGACAATGCAGGATAACAAAATCAAACAAACAAATACAAAGAAGCAAAAACTAAGACGGAAGGAAGTGAATAGATCGGTCCACTACTAAATGTTTTCTTAGGATTGAGAAAGTCCCCGGCAATGGCGCCAAAAACTTGACGTGTAACAATTAACTCACAACAATCAAGGTCGTATTTCCACGAGGGCTCTCTCAATTGCCACTACTCACACGGTTCATGGACGGTCTATTCATTTAAAAGGAGTTTGGTTTGAAAGTAACGAATTCAAAAACATAAACGAAACTAAAGCAAGAAAGTAAAGCGGTGCAAATCAAAGATAAAGGAGGTTCACTTGGAAAGATAGCTTCATCATGCTCAAGAGGAACAAATGCACAAATAAGCCAAACATGATCGAGGTTGCAATCGAATGACCACGCAAATCCCTTCTATAGACTCAATGCACTCTCGTAGCACTAAGTTCCTATCCTAGCACCACTCAACTTAGGCTCTCGCTCTCAAGCTAAGTGACTAAGGATGCATTAAATGTGTTTGATGAAATGCCAAGCTACAAAACCCTCTCCTATGACTCTATGACCACAAGGCTAGACATCACACTCTCATGTCAATGTTTTAACATTAAGAGAATCATCAAAAGACTAATCAAAGTTCAAATGAATGAAAAACCAAGTGCACACCAAGTGTTCGATAAAATGCACAAGAGAGAAATCATGCAACTGTGGTTGAATTGAGATGATCTAATCTCTTAGAACACACTCCCTTCAATCCCTAGACCTACAAACCATGTAATCTAAGCACTCTCATGCATTACATTACAAAGAATAGACCAATCAAGCAATCATAGCAATCAATGGAATTAACAACAAGTCTAGAGATCATCTTCTTACATCCAAGATCAATCATAGCATGTTTACATAATCATCCTCTATCATAGCACAACTATCTATCAATCCAAGGAAACCTAGGAAATCAGCCACACATGGCCAAGGAAATGAAGGAAAGGGAAAGAGAGATGATCACCAAGAACACCATGGCTTGGATCATTGGATAGTCTTCAATCCTCCACTTCTAGCTTCTCCTCCAAGGTTGTGGACTTCAATCCAAGCTCCTCTACTTTGAGTTGCACCTTGCTCTAGGGTTGTGGATTGGAGATGAGGAGAAAACAATTGAGAAGTTGAGAGAAAAGGGTTTTGTCGAAGGTGTTTTTTCTGAATATTGAATTGTCTATATCTTGTTTCTCCCGAAAATCCTCTTTAAATAGGTTGATGGAAAAGCCTAAAGTTTTCGGCGAAAACTTCTAAAGTTTTCGCCGAAAATTCCTTTGAAAACCACTGAGCCGGCCTTCACTTCTTTCACATGTTTTCGGCGAAAACTCTAAATGTTTTCACCGAAAATTTCTTCAAAAATCAGCTCCAGAATTCAGGACTTCTCCTGTTTGAAAGTGGACGAGAGTTCTCAGCGAGAACATAGAGTTCTCGCCGAAAACTTCTTCAGCAAAGCTGCATTTTTCTCGATTTTGCAACGGTCATATCTCCTCCGTCCTAGCTCCGATTGACCTCCCGTTTGCTCCTACGTGCTCCTTGTCATCCGTACTTGGAAGCCATAACCTGAAAATGCACGAAGAAAGATCCAATAGACCACGAATTTGGCTCCAAAGTGGCAACCGGACAACAAAAAGACACTTTGCACGAAACTTCAATAAAAGCACATAAGTCATGGCATTTCACGATCAAACACGGTCATTTCATAGGTCAATCATAAGCTCAAAATGCACTAAATAAAGTCGCATCACTCGACCACTCTATTTTGCTGAGGAGTGTCCGTGCAGCTCGTCCGAATAACAATCCCATGAGACTCATAATAATCAAGCAAACATCCAGTTTGAAACTCGCGTCCGTTGTCAGTTTGAATGCATTTGACTTGTTTTGAAAATTGAGTGTTGACCATCTCAATAAACATGAGGAGATAGCGTTCCAAATCCGACTTAAACCGCATCAAATAAACCCAAACTGACCTACTACAATCATCAACGATTGTAAGGAAATAATGTGAGCCATCATGTCACTACAAGAAAATACAAGTTTGGTCACTGTTTTTGAAACCGTGATTGATTGGTCACGGTTTTTAGAAACCGTGACAAATTAGTCATGGTTTGTATGTAAACCGTGACTAATTTGTCATGGTTTAAATACAAAACCGTGAGTAATGTACACTGCCACCCTGGCAATCCAGTTGAGCCTTGATTAATTGTACAATGCCCTCCTCACTTTCTGTGCCCAGTCCCTTCTCTTTCTTCCCTCTTTTTTCCCTCTTTTCTTTTTCTTCTTCGCGTCTTCTCCGTTCTCTTCAGTCTCCTTCTCCTCTTCTTCACTTCTTCTCCATTTTTAGTCCTTCACTTCTTCTCTTCTCAACAACACAACGCCGCCGCCTCTTCTTCCTCCAGCACCACACCGCCGCCTCTTCTTCCTCCAGCACCACGTCGTCGCCGCCGTCTTTCTCCAGCACCATGTCGTCACCGCCTTCCAACACCACGTCGTCGCCTTCTTCTTCCTCCAGCACCACGCCACCGCAACTCCAACAGAAGAAGCACCTCTGCCTCCTCTCGATCCCCTGATGTAGATCTAGATCCAACTCTGCGTCCTCTCGGTCCCCTAGTGTAGATCTAGATCCAACGCCGCCGCCGCAACTCCAACGGTGAGAAGCACCTCCGCCGCATCTGAAGGACCTCCGCAGCATCTGAAGGACCTCTACCGCATCTGAAGCACCTCCCCCGCATCTAATGAAGCACTAATTCATTAGTTAATTAGTATCTATAATTATATTCTTTAATTATTTCAATAATAATTATATTTTTAATGAACTTGTAGAACAATAATTAGAAAATTAGTGACCAGATAACAACAATAAAAAAGTTAAGTGACTTCCCATAAACGAAGAGGGATGAAACAGAAAAGCAAGATATGTTAGTGACCAGACAGTAATAATTAAAAATTTAAGTGACCGCCTGAAAATCAGGTGACTGATCAGTCACTAGAAAGTTTGAGCTCGCAATTTAGTCACTAGGATTTTTCACGGTTTATTAAAGAAACTGTGACTAACATTTGTCACGGTTTCATTATGAACCGTGACTAATATTAGTCACGGTTCCTTTTGAAACCGTGACAAAAAAAATAGTCACAGTTCATATAGAAACCGTGACAAAATTTGGTCGTTTTAGTCACGGTTTCTTAAATCATGACTAAATTTTGTAGTCACGGTTAAAACCGTGACTAATATGCGTTTTTCTTGTAGTGTGTGAAGCAACGTTGTATCCACCCAAATATCCAAATGTAACATTTCAAAACAAGAAGTAGTTCTAATAGAACTATGCGGAAAAGGTAATCTCGTTTGTTTTGCTTGTAAGCAAGAACCACACTTCAACTGTTCCTCGATGTAGAAAAGAATCCCCGAGATGACTCAGTTTCTTAGCCAAGGGATGTCCCAACCGTGAGTGCCAAAGTTCAGACTCCTCTTGCCTCGATCCCTGCGCCACAAGTGCTGTTGAACTCTTTAATCCAAAGAGGTTAAGATAATATAGACCATTCCTCAATCTACCGGCCCCAATCAGCTTCTTTGAATGTGAGTCCTGAATCACACAGAAGTCGCGAAGGAAGATCAGTACCACGTCAAAGTCATGTGTCGATCGGCTAACTGAAAGGAGGTTGCATTCAAAAGTGGGAATGCTCAAGACATTGCTGAGTTTAAGTCCTTGTAAATCAACAATTCCCATACTCTTCACTCATATAGAATCCCCATTGGGAATCTTAACTGGTAAAGCATGAGAGACACCCCTCTTATCCAGCAACAAGCTATCGTCATTCACAATGTACTCGTTACACCCAGAATCTTTAATCCAATCACGTGAAGAAGAGAACGTACAGGTCATATTTGCGACGGAGGGTGATTTATCATCCTTGATGGTCGTTGAACCGCCAAGATAAGTCATTAACGCCTGAAATTGAGTTGCGGAAAGACTAGGAATAGAGCTGCCCTCCCCAGACGTAACTTGTGCTTCCTTCGAGACACCCTTGTCACCACGCCGACCACCCCGATTCTTGGGGCGTTTCTCTGGGTATAACTGCCAGCAACGATCCACTGTATGCCCTAATTGCCGGAGCAGCATCGTTTGATGTAAGAGATGCTTGGAAGGCCGCTACATCAATTGTTGGACGCCGATTGGATGTGAGAAGACGTAGCTTTTCATTGTTAGCAACCAGCTGATATGCTTCGGTAAGAGATTGTGTGGGTTTCATCGCCAGTATTTGAGATTTCACTGTAGCAAACGCATCATCAAGCCCCATGAGAAAATCAAAAACTCGTTCGTTCTCCTTAGTCTCCCAAACTTGTTTCTCCAAATCACATGTACAACCAGCACAAGTGCACTTCGGCACAGAGCAATCGATTGAAGTTCCTCCCACAACCCACACAATTTGGTGTAGAAGCTAGAAACAATGAGCTTTTCTTGTCAAAGCAGCGCTACAGTGCTACGCAACTCATAGACACGAGGAGCACCACCTTTACCGAAACGTTCTTCAAGATCAACCCAGATTTCACGTGCCGTACGCGCAAAGCGGACACTGCTACGTACTTCCTTATTCATCGCAGTCTTCAACTATCCCTTTATCATAGCATCGCAACGAATCCACTCACCAAGTCGTTCATCATCGACATCCGGCTTTGTTCGTTTTCCATCTACAAAACCCATCTTGTTCTTGGCTAGAAGAACATTGGACATATCACCAAGCCATTCGCCATAATTCTGCTCGGTAAGGAGGTCACTAACATAGAGTTATCCAGGATTATCAGAAGGATGAATATAAAGGGGGCTGAGGGTAGAGTTGGAGGAGGTAGCTCCAGTCACGACAATCTTGGTTTCGTCACCGTCAACCATGATGTCGAGAAGGGAATAGGATAATCGGTGAAGAAGAAGAAGGAAGAGAACGGCGGAAGAAAAAAATTAGGATTTTAGGTGTTTAGCTCTGATACCATAAAGAGGAAAATAGTTTGCAGAAACTTGGTTTCTCATTAAGTATTAGTAGCCTTATATACAGAGACGGCTAATCAACAAATACAAAGAAAATGAAATAAAATATACATGTTTTATATTCCTATTAATAATCGTAATCTTTAATGATCTAATTAACAAACGGAAAAAAACTCACCTTGATTCCTTCAACATCTACTACTATTATATTTGGGTGGCATTACTTTATCGTCTATCAATCCGAGGATTTTAATGCTGAACTTTATCGTCTGTCAATCCGGAGATTCCAATGCTCTGTCAGCATGTTTCACTTTATATTTGAATTCATATATGCGTTTTATTGAGCAATCTGACTAATCTATTGTTGACGAAATTTGTCAGGTACCTCAATCGATGATCAATATTGGTATTAAATGTTCGAAAGTTGTTGTTGTTGCACTTCATCTGAAGGTCATTAGAGCGATGTCGAATAGACTCTGGAGATATGGTGAGCCGATATATGTACATTGATGCTTTCTCCGGATTTTTCCCTCAATGAGCTTCCATCCATAGAGACTTGCTTGTGACTGGATTCTTGCTAGGTTGTGTCATGTTCATGAGTTCATCACTATCTGTTGATGCTTTGTCGATGATATTACTTGGAATCGCTCTTACGGATTTGTCTCCTAAGGATAAACGGATTTGGTTACCTCTACGATATGAAAAATTGATTCATAACTTGTATAACATTTAGTTGATAAACTCATTCATAACTCAAACTTTTGCAAATGAAGAAATATTGAACCTTTGCAAAGCGGTTTGGTCCTTTAATGCCATGTCAAGTGAAACCGAACCTCGTCTCTTTCGACAAGAGAATATACTAACATATCTTTTGAAACATCAATTACTTTGTCTTCTCTAATGTTCCCATTCGCGAATCTCGTTACCAACTTCATATCTTTCAGCTGATTATGCCAACACTTATAAACATCACTTTCACATAGAATACAAACAGCTCTCTCCACCAACTTCTTGCATACACGCTATCATAGATGAAATACAAGAATTGCAATTAAAACGATGAAGAACAAATGAATATAGTAAACAAAAACAATAATGTCACTATTATAATGCATACATACCAGAAGACGTAACAAATCATTATTCTTTGATATTCAATCATTTTTATGAATGATGATATATATAAATACAACCAAAGCAACCTATACAAAGGCTGGAAGAGCAAATCAGGACACCCACACAAGTTTCCTAATCCCCTCGGCCAAACAAAAACATGAGCGCCAACCGCTCCCACTGACTAGGCCCCAAAAACGGCTCAACAGCCACAAAAACAAATCCCCCAATCGAAATAGGTCTGCCCAGAAAAAATCAACGAAAGCAAAAAACCTGCAAACCCAAAAGAACCAACCTAAATCAGAATCAACCCGGTTCAAAAACGCTAATCCATAAGGATAGCCACTTGTGGAACTCGTCTTTGGAAATAATCTCGCCGACTAGTAACCATCTTCCTATTGCTCTAGCCACTTTCCACACAATCAAATCACATGACCCCTCTCTATCCCTAAATATCTGATCGTTTCGCTCTCCCCAAATAAACCAAAGAACGTCATGAATAAGTCTCTCCCCAAACCTCCCTAAGTCACAACTAAAGTTCCTAGCCTGCCATTGCTTGATAACCTCCCGAATGTCAAATGACTAGGGCCCCAAATGGAAAGTTTGGAACTAAATGTGTACCAAACTTGCAAGGTAAAAGGACAGGATAAAAACAAGTGCGACACTGACTCAAGGTCAGCTCTACATAACACACAGACATTCGGACCTATGAATCCACTTTTCCGGAGATTCTCAAACGTGGAAATACTCTTGTGAAAAACCTGCCAGACAAAACCTGAAATCTTCGTCGGAATGTCAACACGCCAAATGAAGAAATTAGGAAATTCCTCGCATATCGGGGCCCTCTGCTACTGTATCATCCTAAAAAGGATCTAACTGAAAGACTCCTGAAGGATTAGGCTTCCAAAGCGGAGCTGGAGGACTCTGAGCGTTGCCCTTGAAGTCCAACCCCTCCAAAAAGGTCATCAAACTTGCTCTCTCAACCTCTGCCCCTCCCCGAAGAGTGATGTTTAGTGGAATGAGCCACCTCAACCTGTCAGACAAAAGAAAAGATTCATACAGCAAAGCATCCTGAGATTGGGCTACTGCCACAATCCTAGGAAACATAGACACCAAAACTCACCCCCGTACCAAGAGTCAAACCAAAAAGAGGCATCCCCCCCCCCCCTGGATCAATCGAAGCATAACTCCAAAAAAAGGAATTAGTCTTGACAATATCCCTCCAAACCGACCACCCCCCACTTTGCAGGTTCCAAACTAGCCTCCACTATGACACACCCACCCCACACTTTTCCACCATCAATCGCCTCCATCAAGCATTTCTCTCTAAGGCAAATATCCACCCCCACATCCACAGTAAGGCCAAATTCATCTTTCTAAGGTCCAACACCCCAAGGCCACCAGCATACTTCGGCTCTTTAACCAGCTCCCACCGAACCAAGTGGTGTTTTTTCACCCCTTCGCACCCTTCCCACAAGAATCTTCTCTGAATTCTCTCAATTTCGGTAATAACGGAGACCGGAGCTTTAAAGAGAGACATGAAGTAGATTGGAAGTTGCGACAAGACGCTCTTTAAAAGGGTGAGTTTCCATCCAAAAGAAAGAAATCTCGCCTTCCAAGAATCAAGTCTTTCTCTAACTAAGGAAATAACTAGCTCCCATAGTTGCTTAGCTGTCGTATGAGCAACGAGTGGGAACCCCAGATATGACGCGGGAAAAGACCCAAGAGCACACCCTAAGATGTTTGCAAGCCTTTGACCATTACCCACTTCACCAATCGTGTACATAGTGGATTTGTGTACATTGATTTTAAGACCTGAAATAGCTTCGAAGCAAACCAAAATGGCCAAGATTTGTTGAACCCGCTCTTCATTAGCCTCGCAGAAAACAACTGCATCATCCGCAAAAAGGATGTGGTTAACTTCCCCCAGGCGCTGGCCCTCATTCATGATGATCAAATTTGCCTCACGGGCCTTAACAAACAACTGTGAGAAAACCTCCATAACCAAAGTGAATAAGAAGGGAGAAAGGGAGTCTCCTGTCTAAGTCCTCTTGAGCTCAGAAAATAACCTTTTGCCTCCCCATTAACCAACACTGAGAAGGAAACCGAAGAAATACAGCTATAAATCCATTGAATCCACATAGCCGGGAAACCCATGACTTTCATCACTTCTCCTAAACAGCTCCAACTTACATGATCATATGCCTTTTCAATATCCAGTTTAATTACCAAGCCCGGTCTCCCCGACCTCCACCTCGAATCAATGATCTCATTGGCCACCAAAGATGCATCCAGAATTTGTCTTCCCTCTATAAAAGCACATTGGTTTGCAGAGATACATTGAGAAATTATATTTTTGAGCCTAAAAGCTAAAACTTTGGATTGGATCTTATAGAAAGAGTTAACCAAGCTAATCGGTCTTAGTTGTTTGATATCCTCCACCACCTCCACCTTAGGAATAAGGCACAAGAAGTTACTATTAATCGACCGTGGAAGTACCTGAAGGTCCACAAAATCCCTAATAGCCTTCATAATATCGCTCTTGACCAACTGCCAGTGCGTTTTGAAAAATTCATTGGAAAAACCATCTGGACCCGAAGCTTTATCGATTGCACATTTTCTAACCACCTCCCAAACCTCCTCTTCTAAGATTGGTTTCAAAAGTTCCCCACTCTCCTCCTGGTCAATTCTTTAAAAATTCACCCTTCGAGGAAAAGGTTGCACTCTTTCCGTCTCAGTGTACAACTCAGAATAGAACTGCACAATGGCCATGGACAAGCCATTAGCTTCCTCCCAAACTTGCTCCCCGATCCTGAGAGAAGAAATCATGTTGCGACGTCTGTATGATTTGCAACCTTGTGAAAAAATTTTGTATTTCTAACTCCTTCTTTCGTCCACTTATCCCTAGCTTTTTGTCTGCAAGAAATTTCCTCCCTTTCCATAATTTGTCTAAATCGCATTTCAAGAAACATCTCTCAACCCTATCTGATTCCGAAAGTTGTTGTCTTTCCTCGAGGATATCTAAGGCTGCAATCTTGTCTAAAGTTTCCTTAATTAAAACCTCTGTTTTCTTAAAGGAATTAACATTCCACAAAGCTAAGCCCTCCTTTAATTTTTTAAGCTTCCAAGCCAGCTTAAACAAACTATCGGAACCTGACCCCTCCGACTCCCACTCCCTCCACACCACCTCCTGAAAGTCTTGATCCTCTAACCATATCAACTCAAATCTCCACGATCCTCCAAGACACTATTCTAGGATTCATTAGTAGGGCTAAAGTGATCATATTGTGTTTTGCGTGTTGACTGAGAAGAAGGAGGGTTCATCACACTCCATTTTATTCTCTTCAGCTCCATCTCTTTCTTTGACTTCGGCCCCGATTGAGTTCTATGTAACAGCATTTTTGAAGTTGTTTCCTCCACTTTCGCCAAGACTTCTACTGCTGAGCAGTCACCCTTCATCTCCTTCGCCTGCATCGAAGACATCTGCGTCATCGGATCCGGTATGATTCGTTTTCCTTCTGCTACCATGGAGGAAAGGCTCAGTTCTTCCATCACTTGGATTTGAAATTCTGAACTTCTCCATTTCAACATTAAAATGTTTGGAATATGACCCTTCTTAGTCACCTTCAGTCTAATCACTGAGAAGTTTGTATTCCAACTCTCCAAAAAGCCCCCACAACGATTCCCAACTTCCTTGAACAAGGACTCCGATCGGAGATGCACCGATATTCCAAAAACCAGTATCCTCCTCCAATCACTGTGCTGACGTAGATTCAACTATCCGTCTTCCGAACACCAACGCTTAACTCTCACTGAAGCCTCTGAAGAACCAGCTCTCCCTACTAACTATATTGTCCACCACCTCTTCCGATTCACATTCCAGTAACCAAGATCCATCTTCCAGCTTTGCCTACCCCACGACTCCTGAATCCCCCACCATCTTCTCAACCACAACAAGAATCCTCCCCAAGCAATGTATCCCTTTTCTCTACAATCAAAATTGACTACTACCCAGCTCCTCAAATGAGTTATCCTTTCCTCTACCCCTGCATCCTCAATCAAAATTACAGCTTCATTTTCTCTTCCAACCTGCAAAATCTTTGTGAGACCCAACTTTCCCTGAATTGCTCTGAAATTTCTTGCTAATTAACACCTCTTCAAAAGATCTCTCCCCCATCAAATTCCTCCCTATGCCGACTCCACTTGCCTCACACAAGCTTTGAATAGATTTCAAACAAACACTCCATCCCACCTTACCTTCATCTGAAGGAATAGAAACAAAATACTTCTTCCCGTTGCTGCAAAATTCCATTATCCTCAAGAAAATCTCGTCTCGAAGCTCGTAACTCCCCAGATGCAAGGCCCTAGATCCATTGCGCTTGATAAGACCCTTTCTAACTATCCAACCTTTTTCCATTGATTCCTGAAGAACGTCCCTCGCCCTTTGAAGCAATGAATCATCAAGGAACACAAAATGTTCCTCTACGGAAGAAGAGACCGATAACCTAAAATGAGCATCAGTGAATCGATTTGAAGACGAAATCGAGCAGTCCCTACTTTTAAAGATATGCATCGACTGATCCCCTGGACTCTTTCTACCCCCCGAAAGAAAACCTAACCCAGCTCTCATCCTCTCGACCCCTCTCCCTCTCTCTTTCTAAACTTCTCTCTTATACCTAGTTTCTTATATTCGATCTTTTGATCTCGTAAAGGATATAAATTTAGGATGACACGTCTGAAGGGCACAGTCTAAAAAGTAACCATCTCTATCTATCGAGTATGATGGAACTTTCAAATGTTCAATAGATGGAGTTGGAGTTTGGCTCCATTGCATCTGAACAAATGGACATCCAAATAAATAAAACTACAAGAAAAAGGAGGTTTAACAGTGGATTTTTATTTAGTCTAACAGCGGATAGGCCGCTGTTAGCTATCCTAACGGCGGATAGTTATCCGCTGTTAGGTTGACTAACGTAAGGCTATCTAACAGCGGATACGCGTCCGCCGTTAAACCTAACAGCGGATATCTCTATATCCGCTGTTAAATGTAACAGCGGATTAAAATTATAACAGCGGATGTTATCCGCTGTTAAAGTTCCGATCAGAATTAAAAAAATTACAGAAACCTGCTCGCCGAAGCAAGTTCTGCATCCGGTCATCTTCTTCTTCTTCTTTATTCTTCTTCTATTTTCTTCGTTCGTTCTTCTTCTTTTCTTCTTCTTCTTCTTCTTGATTCTTCTTCTTCTTCTCTTCTTTCTTCTTCTTCTACTTTCTTCTTCTTCTTCTTCTTCTTCTTGACTCTTCTTCTTGACTCTTCTTCTTCTACTTTCTTCTTCTTCTTCTTCTTCTTCTTCTTGACTCTTCTTATTGACTCTTCTTCTTGACTCTTCTTCTCTTCTTTCTTCTTCTTCTTCTCTTCTTCTACTTTTCTTCTTCTTTCTTTTTCTTTTTCTTCATCTTCTTAAGCTTGATTCTTCTTCTCTTCCTTCTCTTCTTCTTCTTCTTCTTCTTCTTCTTCGGCCAAAGGAGAGGTCCAGCGGCGGAGGAGTGGTGAGAATGAGGAGGATTTATGGTTTAGAAGAAGGAAGAAGAGGAGATTTTTTAGGAGAAGGGCTTTTTGGATCTGGAAAAGAAGTAAAGAAAGCATTGGTTGGTGGTGGGCACACGGATCGCCACATCAGCAAAACTTAACAGCGGATAACCCAACAGCGGTTTTAATCCGCTGTTAGATTTTCCCTCAAAAATTCAACTTCCCGCGAAGGCGGGATATTTTGGCGCGTCCGTGAATTCAACGTTAACAGCGAAAAATAACAGCGGATATATGTCCACTGTTAGCTAACATCGGTTGTTTAAATATCCGCTGTTAGAATGTACAATCTCACAGCGGATTCCTGTCCGCTGTTAGCAATCTGATGTTAGAATTTATTTTTCTTGTAGTATAAGTTAATCATTCTTTACAAAACTAGCCAATAAAGTGACAAAAAAAATCTTACATTGTCATTATTGAAGTGTAGAGTCACCCGAAATTGTCTTAGTCCAGCTAGGAATGGTAGCAGATTTATGTGTATACGATCAAGCTTACATAGTATAGTAAGAAAACAATTAAAAAAATAATCCACCCCGGAAGCATCGATTTCGACGATGTTGGACGAGTGGAACCAACGAAACTCAATTTCTCGTCGTTTACTGACGATGTTAAATGTATTCTCATGATTGCCATACGTGACTGATTCGAGAGATGGAAACTCTGATATTAACTTCATAAGATCATGATACTCATAGCAGTCTCCATTATAGCTACCTGAAGCGAGAAAGGATACTTCTTTAAGATGAACTCCACGTTACAAGGGTTTTGTTGTTTTGGAACGATAATTTGATTACAATTTAGCCCAGACCTAGATGATACATTGTCGAACTATGTTCAAAATCGAACAAATGTGATGTATGGATGATACCACACCGATTGAGTGGAGCAGCGCAGCACTATGCCGCTACCTAGATTGATGAACCAACATTTGTTCAATTTTGGACATAATTTTACAATGTGCCCTCAAGGATAAATTGGGATTTTGGAATTTTGTAGCACATTATTCGTTACTATGTACCGTTAGTGACAAAACGTATGAAGATATCCAAAAATAAACAAATGTGACCTGCAGCCAGCTCAGCGCTGGTCAAATAATAATGAAAAGTGTAAGCTTCTGCCAAATAATGAAAAGCCAATGTGCAAATTTTGGAAAATTGCAAATTTTGGAAAATTGCAAATTTATCATTTTTCTTTACCTATTTTACATATAGATTATTATTATTATTATTAATTTGATAATATAAGTCGTACTTGATAAAATGATAATATATATAAGGTATGATTAATTAAAGAAAATTGTATTAGCCGACACAATCTCTTGAATTACGGATCTCGAAGTCACTTTTGGAGGCACAACAATCAAGGATCCATAATTTTAACTTTGAATTACGGATCCTGATTCATGTTTGTCGTGCCTCCAACAAACGTGACATAGGGATCCGTAATTCAAGAGATTGTGACGGTTAATAAAATTTTCTTTAATTAATCTAACTTATATATATTATCATTTTATAAGTATGACTTATATTATCAAATTAATATAATAATAATAATAACCTATTTGTAAAATAGGTAAAGAAAAGTGATCAATTTGTAATTTTCCAACATTTGCACATTGGGTTTTCAATATTTGGCAGAAGTAGCTTACACTTTTCATTATTATTTGACCAGCGATACGCTGGCTATGCGCTAGCTGCAGGTCACATTTGTCTATTTTTGGATATCTTCAGGCGTTTTGCTACTGACGGTATATAGCAACGAATAATGTGCTAGTAAATTCCAAAACCCCAGTTTTAACTGTGGCTAAAAAAATTAGTCACAGATTAAAATTTGTCACGGTTTTCCCCAAAACCGATGACGAAGGTTAGTCACAGTTCTGGGTCCCAACCGACGTCATAAACTCGGTTTGACCGACACTAATCACCCATTTTTTGTAGTGTGTTCAAAGGAATGTTGGTGGAGGAGAATGTTTCGGTGGTGGTGAAAAAGTTCATGAGGGAGAATCTGAAAGGGCAGGGAGAAGAAGAGAAGAGGAAAAAGAAATAGGAAAGAAGGAGAAAGGAGAAGGGGTTAGCGGAAGGGAGCGAAAATTGAGGAAGGGAAGAGGGAAGGCTTAATGTGGATTGCCAGCATGGAAGGACGTGCAAAATTAGTCACGTTATACATAAAAACAGTGAAAAATTAGCCAGGGTTCATTTAAACCGTGATTAACTTGTCACTATTTACAAACACAAATCGTGACAAATTAGTCACGACTACAAAATCAGTGACTAAAAGCCCGTGACAAATAACGGGTTGGTTACCTAAATAGTCACTGAACTTTGGCCAAATAACCCGGTAGTCACTAAACAAAAAAAATTGCTATTGACATTACCATACTTTGACTCATTATCCAAGAGGTCACTGTTAGCTACGGACATCCATTTTTCCGTCCATCCACCTATGTGGACTTGCCAACTCCACTGCCACGTCATTTAAAATGCCACATCAGATTCTATCTACCTAAAATTAACCCAAGCACCCAACCAATTATCAACCCAACCCAATTACCTAATCTAACCGAAAAACCAAATGAAAAACCAGATCTGGTCAGAAAACCAGATCTGAAACTCTCTTCCTTCCTCCTCCTTCTCCGAAATCACATAACCCTCGCCACCGCCGCTGCCGAGGCAGCTCCGCCGGCCACGGTGTCTGCAGAGCTCCTCTCCCAACTCTGCCTTCTTCCTCACGACTCTCACCGTGGCAGGGAAGAGGATGACAGGGGCAGGCCATTATCAGGGAAGAAGAAAGAGCACCTGGGAATCGTCTCCTCCGGTTGGAATCGTCTCCTCTAGTCGGCGAAGTGGGGAGCCTTCGACGGGAACCCCCTCCGCTACTCAAACCGTCGTCGCCAAACAGGTCCAATTTGAATTCACGTTTCAGCACTTGGCCAAGCCAATCGAATGATACTTCAGTTAGATAAATGAAAATTCAAAGCAGAATCGAATGATACTTACGCCCAAAATCAATCAATCCAAGTTCAATTTTACGCCAGAATTAAGTCAAACAAAGAACCAAATCCACTAGCTAGTTATCTACCAAGTGCAGCGGGACGGACCTTGGAGAACGTAAGCAATCTTAGAGGAATCGGAGTAGTGAGGGGGAGAAAAGCCGTGCTTCTGGAGGGAGAGCTTGGCGCCGCCGATGTTGTCGCGACGGAGCATGACGAAGTCATCGGGGCACCAAGCGTGGTAGGAGCCGGCATCGCCCTCGTAAAAGTTCACCGGGAACTTCGGCCTCGATCCCCGTGGAGAGGCGGATCGAATTCCTCGCCTCTTCCAGCTTGTCGAGGGAGCGGGCTAAGATGGAGACGCCGCTCCGGCCGGCTTTGAGGCAGAAGCAGAAGGAAGAGATGGGTGAGGATGGAGGAGGGAGAGAGAGAGAGGAGGAAGGATGTAATTTTTTGGTCAGATCTGATTGGGTTGGGGTTAATCGGATTGGGTTCTTTGGTCGGATGACTAGGCATGTTGGGAAAAATTAATATGATGTGGCAAACTTGTGTGACGTGGCAGTGGAGTTGGCAAGTCCACATAAGCGGATGGACGGATAAATGAATGTCCGTAGCTAACAGTGACCTCTTGGATAATTAGTCAAAGTATGGTAATGTCAATAGCAATTTTTTTTGTTAGTGACTTCCGGGTTATTTGGCCAAAGTTCAATGACTATTTAGGTAACCAACCCGACAAATAACCAATTTTCTTGCTGTGATATATGTGGATAGTATAGACTTAGGGAGCTTAGTTTCGGAGTTCGGGACAAGGTGTTCATGAAGGTTTCAACCATGGAAGTGGTTTGATGAGATCCGATAGAAAAGGGAAGTAAGCTCATCGATACTTTGGTCCATATGAAGTGTTGGCAAAGGCTGGTTCAGTTGGCTATGTTTTGGGGTTGCCTAGCAAGCTAGAGCGGATACACATTGTGTTTCATGTTAGCAAAGTTAAGTAGTACCATGTGGATCCCTCCCATGTGATACGACCGAAAGAGGTGGAGATCAAGCAAGACATGATGTATGCGGAGAGGCCGATGACTATCATGGATAGTCACGTTCGTGTGTTGGGGAATAAGCAAACTCATATGCTCAAAGTGGTTTGGAGGAACCAAGAGAGTGAAGCAGCGACTTGGGAAACCAAGGAGAGAATGAGGAAATGATACCCGGAACTTGTTGAGGTCTTGTTTCAGATACCTAGTCCGTTTTATGCTTTAATTATTTCCCATCTTGCCTTTCGATGTTTGGTTGAAATTGGTTGTGATGGGCGCGCGTGTTTGTGTTCGTTGGTAGTTTTTCTTGTAATCAATGAGTGAAACAAAAATCGAGAATTAAATGGTTAGACTCGGGAGATCGAAATACTAAGTTTTTTCATCGATCAGTTACAGCTTCTAGGAAACGTAACTTTATTGGGGATTTGTTGGATACCGAGGGTAATGTTTATTCTACAGAAAAGTATAAAGGACTTTTAGCTGCTTCCTATTTCCAAGATCTTTTCACTTCAGAGCATGATGGTACTCAGGAGTCGGTCTATGAAATTGGGTTTCAACCTTTGATTAGTACATCTTCAAATTGTGATCTTTTAGCCACAGTAACAGAGGATGAAATCAAACATGCAGTTTTTTATATTGGTCCTTATCAGGCCCCAAGTCCTGATGGATTCACTGGACTCTTCTTTCAGTGATATTGGTCAATTGTTTCCCGAGATGTTGTTTCTGCTGTGACAGACTTTTTTAGACGTGGTCATATGCTGCAAGCCTTGAATCATACATGGTTGACCTTGATTCCAAAAGTTTCAGAGGTATCCAACATGACTCAAGTTCACCCAATAGGTCTTTGCACAGTTTTTTATAAAATAATATCAAAGATAATTGCCTCCAGGCTGGCGGTGATTTTGCCACATTTTATTAACCCAGCTCAAAATGGTTTCATTCGTGGTCGATGTATTACTGATAATATTCTCATTGCCCACGAATTGATACATCATCTCCAAACGTACGACTCTGGTAAGAAACATTTCATGGCCATGAAAGTGGACATGGAGAAGGCATATGATAGAGTAGAGTGGGACTATTTATTCCCACTTCTTTTAAGGTTAGGTTTTGACCCCAGTTGGGTATCCTTAGTTCACAATTGCCTGTCATCTGCCACAATGGCAGTGTTATTAAATGGTACCCCTGAGGGGTTTTTTTCCCCCTCTCGTGGCTTACGGCAAGGAGATCCGTTATCTCCTCTACTTTTTGCTATTTGCTCTGAAGGTCTTTCTCATCTCATTGGGTTAGAGCTTCAAAAGAATACCTTGCAGGGTATCAAGCTCAATGGTCATTGCCCCATGATTACCCATTTAATGTTTGCTGATGATACATGATTTTCATTTGCGTTACTAGACCTTCTTTGGTCCATTTACGTTCAGTTTTTACTAGATATCAGCTTCTTAGTGGACAACGAATTAATTATGCGAAAAGTTCTTTACTTTTTAGTAAAAATGTTCCTGATGACCTAATTAAGGAATATTCAGATTTTCTTCAAATAAACTCTTCTTTACACACTGCTTCTTATCTGGGTGCCCCCTGTGTTGTCCTAAAATCTAAAAAGGAGACCTTTTCGTTTCTAGAAGACAAAGTGACAACCCGCTTACACAGCTGGAAAAGGACTTCACGTTCTCCCGCAGGGGTTCATACTCTTCTTACTTCAGTCATTGCGGGTCTTCTAGTGCATATCATGTCTTGTTACAGGGTAAGTAATGCTGTTTGTGAAGAACTGGACTCCCGTATGGCTAAATTTTGGTGGGGAGAAGTTGGGGATCAAAAACGGATTCGTTGGCGCAGTTGGTCAAAACTCTGTTTACCAAAAGAAGAGGGGGGATTGGGGTTCAGAGATTTTAAAGCCTTTAATCAAGCTTTCCTTGTTAAACAATGTTGGAGGATTTTGATGGATCCAGACTTACTTCTTTCTCGCCTGTTAAAAGGGAAATACTTTCTATCCCAATGTTTTCTTAATGCCTCGAAAAGGTCTAACTCTTCTTGGGGTTGGCAAAGCATTCTCCATGGTCGGGAACTTCTTCTTCAAGGGTTACTTTGGAGGATAGGTGCTCCGTCCACCCTATCAATTTTTGAACGTCCCTGGATCCCTAGAAATGGGATTCCATCCTTTCCAGTTTTATTGTGCCCGGTTCCCCAAAGTCCTGGAATTCTAATTTCATCATTTATTTCTCAAGGTGAGTGGGATGTGCGTCGTCTATCGTCCTTTTTTGATGAGGAATCTATCTGTTTTATCTTAAACATTCCCCTACCCCGAACTTGTCAGCTGGACCACCCATTTGGTTTTTCTCTGCTAGTGGGTTTTATTCAACTTCATATGGGTATTCGTTGGCTCTGCGACTGAGACCAGTCAAGAAAACTCCCCCTTCCCTCGCTGATCCTTCTTGCCCGGTGCTTTGGCGTTCGATCTGGGATTTACAAATTCAACCTAAGCTCCGGTTTTTCCTCTGGAGGTTATGCCATAGGATATTACCCACTATCGAAGGATTGAACTCTAGAGGGATGTCACTTCCTATTACTTGTCATTGTTGTTTGCGGGGACCAGAGACCTTAGAACACTTTCTTTATCATTGCATTGTCGCGCGACGATTGATGAGGGTTTTAAATTTGGGTCTAGAATCAATCCCACACACTCATCCGGCTGTCACCTGGAGGTTTATTCAAACAACTCGTCCACTGGAAGGTCCTCGATGGGTTCTAGCTTGGTGGAGATTATGGAAATCCAGAAACTGGGTTGTTTTTGAGAAATTCCAAAAATCAAATCCAGCCCTTCACAGACAATTCTCCTTGGATGTTGATAACCTGTCTTTCCTTTCTGCCCCTGTCATCCAGCTCCTCCTCTCTTCCCCAATCGCCCAGCTGTATGGTCCCCTCCTCCGTTTCCAAGACTCAAGATCAATGTTGATGGGGCCATGTTGGCTAATCTAGGTGGTGCTTGCGGCTTGGTGGTTCGGGATTACCTCGGGGGAATCCTCTTTGCAACAGGTATTTCTTATCCAGGTATTTCTAATCCTTTTTTGGTTGAGTTGTTAGCTGTTCGAGATGCTTGCGTCCTTTGTCGGAACTTGGGTTGGCGTGAAGTGGATATTGAAGGTGATGCCACGGAAGTCTTGCGGGTTGTTTCAAGGACGTCTCCTCCTTTCAAGAGATGGGGGTTCTCTCATTTCTGACATTTGTAGTCTGCTCGACTCTCTACCGCTAATCAAGCTTCAGGTGATGCCTCGTCAAGCAAATATGACAACCCATTATGTGGCTCGTCAAGCGCTTCGTAGCCTCCCAAGCCGAGGAGTGGTAAACCTTACGGCTTGGGTGTGCCCTTAATTTTTTTGAATGCATGGTTATCTCCAGCGCTCCTGCGGGAGTTATCTTCGGGAAAAAAAATGAGTGGTGGCTATAGCTTGTTATGGTTGTGTGGTTGGAAGGATTTTCCGTTGTGGTTGAAGTAGTTTTGAGTGTGTTGTTGCTTGGGGCTTTAGGGTTGTAAGTTTCGGGTTTGGGGAGTGTGCTTGGGACAAATTGTGCTGCAATTTTGTTGCGTTCTTGCTGCACATTTGGAAGATGAGTTAAGTTATGATTTCATGGTGAAATTCTTTGAAGTTGTGGAGAGTGGTAACATCCTCGTCCAATCAGATGTTCAAAGACTCAAGTTCGGTTGATCTAAGGCATCGGAAACGATATCTAAAGAGTTTTATCAAAGTTTGAGGGGTTGGTTACTTAAATAGTCACCAAACTTTGGCCAAATAACCCGGAAGTCACTAAACAAAAAAATTTCTATTGACATTACCAAACTTTGGCTCATTATCCAAGAGGTCACTGTTAGCTACGGACATCCATTTTTTCATCCATCCGCCTACGTGGACTTGCCAACTCCACTGCCACGTCACACAAGTTTGCCACATCCTATTAATTTTTCCCAACATGCCTAGTCATCCGACCAAAGAACCCAACCCGATTAAACCCCAACCCAATCAGATCTGACCGAAAAATTCAATCCTTCCTTCTCCTCTCTCTCCCTCCTCCATCTTCTTCTTTCCTCACCCATCTCTTCCTTCTGTTGATTTAGGAGGCGGCGGCGGCAAAGGTGGCGACGGCGAACGTGGAGGAGGCGGCGACGGCTGCGGATCTGAGCGGCGGCGGATCCCATTTCCAAGCTCAACCTGGCAAAATCCCAGATCCGCAACTTTAGGCCTCGTGGACAATGACGGCCACGACATTCACACCTCCACCACCGCCGTCGACGAAGCCAGCCTCCTCCCTTCTCGTTCTCGTTCTCGATCTCTTCAATCCCCTGTTTCGACTTCAAACGAGAACCTCTGCCTCCGGGGAAGTTTCGTGAAAACTCCTCTTCCTCCACCTCCGCTGCCCACAACCTACCTCTCCGCCTACTGGAGTCCATTACCGACAACCATTCCCACGCCAATCAGCACAAGAACAGCGCCATAGAGCTGAATCGCGAGCCTGGCGAAGAGGAGGACGAGCGTGAGAGGAGCACAAGAACGCCATCGCTCCGAATCGGATTCAGTCCAGTAACCGGTCGATTAGTGAGGCGGATCCACCGCCGCCGCTGAGCTTGGAAATGGGATTTTGCCAGGTTGAGCTTGGAAATGGGATCCGCTGCCGCTGCCGCTCAGATCCGCACGCCGCCGCCGCCTCCACGTTCGCCATCGCCACCTTTGCCGCCGCCGCCTCCTAAATCAACAGAAGGAAGAGATGGGTGAGGAAAGAAGAAGATGGAGGAGGGAGAGAGAGGAGAAGAAAGGATTGAATTTTTCGGTCAGATCTGATTGGGATGGGGTTTAATCGGGTTGGGTTCTTTGGTCGGATGACTAGGCATGTTGGGAAAAATTAATATGATGTGGCAAACTTGTGTGACGTGGCAGTGGAGTTGGCAAGTCCACGTAGGCGGATGGACGGAAAAATGGATGTCCGTAGCTAACAGTGACCTCTTGGATAATGAGCCAAAGTTTGGTAATATCAATAGCAATTTTTTTTGTTTAGTGACTTCCGGGTTATTTGGCCAAAGTTTGGTGACTATTTAAGTAACCAACCCGAAGTTTGAGTCATTTGAGATTCAAAGGTGAATTGAGTTTGCAATCCGACTTATGTTCCTAATACACGACGTATTTCACAGATAGTCGTAGTCTTAGTGTTTTTAGCTCTCTCGGAACCTGATGGCCAATCATTTAGTTCTAAGCTAGTCTCCTCCAGACCTTGTGTTATTGCTTCTTGGATTTGGACTATGTCTCATGAGTTGATTATTGTGATTAACTCATTTAAAGATGTTATGATATGAACTGATCTGTTAAAACCACGTAGAAGTGGAGATTTATAATGTGATTAAGGGCACCTCCTACCATGCCTTCAAGTCACTAAAAATACAAGGTTTAGCAGGTCATGTTACGTAAGAAACCACTGTTGTTACATAAGCCTTACGTAACAGATGAGTATCTTACGTAACAGTTGTAAATGATTGTTATGTAAGCCTTACGTAACAAGCTTAATTTAATCCTTTACGTAAGAAATAACAACCGTTACATAAGGCTTACGTAACAAAAGTTTGTCTTACATAACAGTTGTAAGTGATTGTTACGTAATTTTTACGTAACGATAGTTTGTCTTACGTAACAAGCTTAATTTAATCATTTACGTAAGAAATTACTGTCGTTACGTAAGGCTTACGTAACAACAATTTGTCTTACGTAACAGTTGTAAGTGATTGTTACGTAAGCCCTATGTAACGATAGTTTGTCTTACGTAACAAGCTTAATTTAATCATTTACGTAAGAAATAACTGTCGTTACGTAAGGCTTACGTAAAAACAGTTTGTCTTACGTAACAGTTGTAAGTGATTGTTACGTAAACCTTACGTAACGACAGTTTGTCTTACGTAACAAGTTTAATTTAATCCCATACGTAAGAAATAACTGTCGTTACGTAAGGCTTACGTAACAACAGTTTGTCTTACGTAACAGTTGAAAGTGATTGTTACGTAAGCCTTACGTAACGACAGTTTGTCTTACGTAACAAGCTTAATTTTATATTTTACGTAAGAAATAAATGTAGTTACGTAAGCCTTACGTAACAGATGAGTATCTTACGTAACAGTTGTAAATGATTGTTACGTAATGCTTATGTAACGACAGTTAGGCTTACGTAACCACAGTTGGTCTTACATAATAGTTGTAAATTATAAGTTCAAATTAAGGCGCAAATTAAACTGTTAGTTCAACTATTTTCCGTTAGGTGATCAAATTGCAATATCAACCATAGACCTGACTACATGTAAGGGTTAATCCAATAACTGTTTAAAATAGAGTAATTTAATGGATAAATTCAAGAAATTACTCCTTAAATCAACCGACCTATTAATTAAGTCAATTAACTTAAAATTCGGTTTTGTAGCTTGTAACGGGTTGAAATAGTAACTATAAAGGAGTTTCACAATTGTTAGACAAGTTTGTACTAACGGATAAAATTAGTTGGGCCAGATATGTCAACATTTAGAAGTTTAGGACCACTTTGGTATATAAAACAAAATGAAGTACTGAATGGTTACCTAGAAAATCGAGGGATCAGTTTGCAACTACCCAAAAGTTAGTTTCCAGATTAAGTTTTATTTTTCAAACTTTTTGCAGATTAAGTTAATTAAAAACATTTTATTGAATTAATTCCTAACTAATTTGCACCACGTTTGCCTTCCTCCCTACAAAATAGGTTTTTTTTTTGCAGACTATTTTTTTTTGGCTGGATGGTTGTATAGGTCTCCGGTAATTCATTTTTTTTCTTTTTTTTATTATAAATTTTAATCAAAGGCTCTAATTTATTAATGACATTTTTAACGGTTCAGATTTTTTCTTCATGAACTTCAAGTAACCTTACTTGAAGTTAAGTCAAGTCATTGTAGGAGATACCTGTGATAAAGACACGTAAAAGTTAACATGAAGTGTCAAACTAATACCAATTGTTTGAAGTGGCTGACAAAATAACTACTTGGCAATCTACCAAATCAAAGTCCAAATCGAACTATTGTCTTTTGTAAACCATTATTATCCAAAGAAAGTAAAAGTGAAGAGTCAATTAGAATGAAAAAAATGGGGCTGGTTTGGTTTGAGTCAAACCAAACCGTTTGACAGTGAAGGAATTGACCAGACGAAATCTAATTAATATCAAAATGATAGTTTTGTCAGGGAGTTGTTGACTTTCTGAAAGAGAAATAAGAGAGATCTGTTTGACTTTTCAATTTATTTTCCACACGATCAAACTAGCTTATGGCTCAGTCAAAATTTAATTATGTATTAGCTGATGGCTCTTCATTTTTACGTCATTAGATTCTGTCTACAATCTTGAATTTGATAGCACTTAACATAGAATTGAGTTTTTATTTGTCAGTTTAGGGTGGTCAAGAATTGATATTTCTTCTAGAGACTCTACGTAGCATAGAGATTGTGGATAATAGTAGGTGATAAATGAGGGATTTTGTGGCGACGATTCAAAGTCTTTTGCAACGTGACTGGTAAGTCACTATTTCACATGTCTACAGAGAAAGTATCTTGCGAGCATTGGACATGAATTACCACGGAGGAATTACTCAATCTCCATTTCGGAGTGTAAACTTGATTATTATCTTCGGTATGACTGTATGGGTATTTGTGAACCCATAACTATTCCTAGTCAATTGAAGCACTTTGTGCAATTTTCCCAAAAAAAAATAGAAATTTTGTCACTATTACAAACTTAGATCTCAATTATTGGATCAGTAAAAAATAAATCTAATAGCATACAAAATTAGTATATAATAATTATTTACGGTCTTTGAATTTTACATTCCATAGATATCTAGAGTTTAGGTTTTACCCCTTCCCCCCCAAAGCTCCCGACAGAACAAAGCCTCTCCTCGACTACGTCGGAGCTCGGAGTCCATTAGGTGACATAATAAAAATTATTTCACCATAATATAACCCAATTACAAATTTCTATTTAATATTATTTCATTTTTATTTTATTATTTAATCTTGTATTAATTATCCCTCCTTAATCATTACTTATACAAATATTTCTGTTTTTTCTCTCACCTCCATGTTTTTCTCATTATAAGAATCATTATCATAATAAAAATAGGTAATTGTTCGCAAAGTAAATTCAAAATTCCCAATTAATAAAACCATTTTTTTAGGAAGAAATCATTGCCCAAATACTAGTATTAAGATTTCAGATCTACATATGGAGGAAGAAGAAGTGGGGAAGAAAGAACAAAATGTTAGATTAGAATGAATTATTGGGTTTTGGGTTTGATTAGGTTGGATGGTCAAATAGGTTGCATGTAGGGTGGATTGGGTGACGTGACAATAGGTGAAGTGAAAAAAAATACTGAGTTAGCTTGTTTTTTTTTTTTTGGTGAAAAAGAGCGCAGAGCGCCTTCAATTAACTACGAATAACTCTGGGTTCGGAGATACCCATACAATCACGACGAAGAAAATAACAAAGAGTACAATCCGACACATCGATCGGGTGGGTACCCGGAGGAAAGCCATGCCCGATATCTGCCAAGTAATCTGCCACATAATTCCCCTCTCTATATAGATATGTGATATAGTGACTTCCCAGTCACGTTTGAGACGCTCGTGAATTGCCACAACTTTGCTCGCGTGCTGATGCATGGGTTCCTCATTACCTGAGACAAGCTTAATAGCTGCCTGTGAATCTACCTGAACAACCACTTTCCGGATACCAACCTCCCAAGCAACATCGAGTCCCACCAAAATCCATCGAAGCTCCGCCCGAGTAATAGAGCACCGACCCAGATTGACAGTAAAGGCACTAGTACATCTGCCAACTGAGTCGCAGAGGTGGCCCCCCAGCCGTTGCGCTCCCAGAATCAGGAAGGACTGAGCCATCCGTATTAAGCACAAACCAATCCAAAGGTCTCCAATTCCCAAGCGATCTCCACTTTTTGCCGGTTCAGCTTCGCAACCTCAGACTGCACATCCCCAAGGAAAGCTTCTTTCACTGTTGAGGATCAGCTCTTAATTTTAGCAGCCACAGCATCCGGAGACTGATTAACATTGTTGAATATACTTTCATTACGACTCTTCCATAAGTACCAGCACATAATTCCAATCTCCGTCGATCTCTTATGCTGGAGCACAAGCCGAAGCCACTGATCAATTCTTCCACAGGTCCTTAAGGCGTCCGTTTGTTGGAACTCAAGCAAGTCTCACACTCGACCAGCGAATCCACAGTCCCTAAGCACATGGAGAATCGATTCATCCCGACCTGTGCATCGGCAGCAGCTTGCCTCGACCGCAATGTGGCGATGCTTTCTTTCAAGATTTGTCAGGAGCTTTTCATGCGCCACCAACCACAATAAGTGTTGCACTCTACTAGGCCCGGACCACTTCCAAACAAGAAAGTGCTGAGTTAGCTTGTTGATATCACTACTTAACAAAAAACTTGAATGAAGATTAATGACCACATCAAAAAAATTAATAATTACTATTGTAACAAACGAGGTGTTAACTTTTTTGGTACTTAACGTTTCGGCGGATTTCATTTTGGTACACATCGTTCCAAAAATTTCATTTCAGTAATTAACGTTTCAGAAAATCTCGAAACGGTATTTTCGTCCAATTCCATCCAAATTTTCTGTTAAGTGCTGACGTGGCAGCTGATTCACACATCCCAGTCAGCTAAAATATTAATAAAATAATAATTTTATTATTTTAATATTAAAAATAAAAAATTTATTAAAATAATTATTTTTTAATTAATTTTTTTGAAAAAAAAATTTCCCAAATTTTTTCTCTCCTCTCACCTCGAAAAATACATATCTAAACGTTTTCAGGGTTTCAATACTCAACGTTTCACCACTTTTTCATTTTGGTAGTTTTTGTTTGTAGATCTAAACTTGTTGGTACTTTTTGTTTGTAGATCTAAGTTTTTTGGTATGTTTTTCACCTCCGACCCTCCTTCTCTATTCCTCCCTTCTTTCTTATACTTCCTCCTCCTTCCGTCTCTCCTCTCTCCCTTCTCTCCCATGCTTCCCCTACTTCCTCCCTTCACCTCTCCTCTCTCCCTTCTCCCCTCTGTTTTCTCGGGAATTGGAATTTTGTAGCCTAATTTAAAATTTTATGTACCGTCAGTAGCCAATTGCGTAAAATAGGTAAAGAAAGTGACTAAATTGCTATTTGTCAATATTTGATATTTCACCTGTTCCAAAAGGAATTCCTTATCTGTTGTCTACGCTAGCTAGCCAGCGCTGGCTAGCTGGCCAGCTATGTGCTGGCTGGCCAGCAACGCGCTGGTTGGCTGGCTACGCGCTGGCTGCCAGTCAGATTGTGCTAGTTTTGGACATAGTTACGCAATTGGCTACTGACGCTACATAAAATTTTAAATTAGGCTACAAAATTCCAATTCCCTGTTTTCTCTTACCTCCTCCTCCCTCTTCTTCATTTCCTCTACTTCCACCTCTGCTTTCCTCCGCCTTTCCTCTATCCTCCCTTCCCCCTCCTCCTAAAAAAACATATATGAGTTTCTGAGGAAAGGAGGAAGAGAGTAGAGAGGACATGCAGAGGAAGACAGAGGAAAACAGAGGGAAGGAGGAAGAGATCAGGAGAGCGGAGGGAGGATGTAGGAGGAAGCAGAGGAGAGACGAATGGAGAAAGTAGTAGGAAGTAGGAGGAAGCATAGGGGAGAAGGATGAGAGAACAGGCGGATGGAGGAGGAAGTATAGGAAAGAAGGGAGGAACAGAGAAGGAGGGTCGGAGGTGGAAAACATACTAAAAACTTAGATCTACAAACAAAAACTACCAAAATGAAAAAGTGGCGAAACGTTGAGTACTGAAACCCTGAAACGTTTGGATATGTATTTTCTAGGTGAGAGGAGAGAGAAAAGGAGGAGAGAAAAATAATTGGAAAAAAACATTTTTTTTTAATTTTTAATTAAAAAATTAATTATTTTAATAAAAACTTAAATTTTAATATTAAAATAATAAAATTATTATTTATTAATATTTAAGATGACTGGGATGTGTGACTCAGCTGCCACGTCATCACTTAACAGAAAATTTGGACGGAATTGGACGGAAATACCATTTTGAGATTTTTTGAAACGTTAATGACTGACATTAAATTTTTGGAACTATGTATACCAAAATGAGGTTTCGTCCAAACGTTAAGTACCAATAAAGTTAACACCTCTGTAACAAACCTATATATTAATAATAAAAAATAGGATCAAATACTTAAAAACTATAGGGCGGGTTACAAACTCGTCCTAAAATTTTAATTTGTTACAGAGTAGTCCTATTACTATGAAATGTGTTACAGATTAGTCCTAATGACGTCATCAATGTACTTTTTCAGCCATTTCACCACATCACCGTTGACATGTCATCAAAAACATAATTTAATTCAAAAACCTAATTCATATCTAAATTTAAACTCATCTAACTTATAAAATCTGGTTCAAAACTAAATTTAGTGAGTCAGATTGATTTAATTTTAAATTTTAATCAGTTTTAGATGAATTTTAAATCATATTTTTAATGACATGTCAATGTTGACGTGGCAAAATGGCTGGAAAAGTACACCGATGACGTCATTAGGACTACTTTGTAACCCATTTCAAAGTAATAGGACCACCTGTAACAGATTAAAGTTTAAGGACAAATTTGTAACACGTCCCATAGTTTCAGGACGTTTTAAGTATTTGGCCCATAAAAAAATAGATATCAAGTCTTATTAATTTAAAGCTAAATGGAAGAAAAAAAAAACATAGACCACCATGAATTTGATGAAAAAGTAGCAAATTAATTATGGTCTAAAGTTTGACCACACTTATTTTTCCTTCCAAGCCTTTACTTTGACTGTGTCCTTTGGTATTGTGCCCTGCCCCCCATTAAACAAGTTCAATCTTCAATCCAATCCCTTCCATTTCTTCATTCTTTCTCCCTTTTCAGTTTAAATACCCTCCCCCAGCTTCATTCTCTGAATTCAACAACTCCATTCTCAAAAAAAAAACCCTTCTTTAATTCCACACATCCCCATTACCCCTTTTCAATGAACACGGCCGGAGCAGGGGAGCTGACGGAAGACCAGATTGAAGAGTTCCGAGAAGCCTTCTGTTTGATCGACAAGAACGGCGACGGTAATTAATAACAAATCTTGGGAAATGTTGGTTGAATTGAATCTCATTTTGGAACATGGTCACAACTGAGTTAAGTATCCCCTGTTTTTTTCCAGGTCTGATTACGGTGGAAGAACTGACGACGGTAATCCAGTCAACCGACGGACACTCGAGCGAGGAGGAAATTCGTGACATGATATCGGAAGTCGACTTGCTTGGCGATGGAGCCATTGGTTTCGATGAGTTCTTGACCATAATGTCTAGGAAAATGCAGGTTTGGTGATTAATTAGGGTTTGGATTATTATTAGTTGATGTTAATTACTTAATTACCATTCATTTGTTTGTTGACTGATGATTAGTTATTTATGAATGATGATTTAGGAATATGTTGGGGACGAACTGAAAGAAGCTTTCAAAGTGTTTGACACAGATCAAGACGGCTTCATTTCTCCCAACGACGTGAGTTTTCATCTCTAAAGATTCTGTGTCGAGATTCTAGAACATAATGACATAATGTAGCTGTAATTAAATTTGATAAATTCGCCATGGCAGCTATGGCAGGTGATGATAAACATGGGAGAAAGGCTAACGGAGGAAGAAGCAGAGCAAATGATAAGGGAGGCTGATTTGGACGGTGACGGCAGGGTTAGTTACGACGATTTTGCTAATATGATGACGGCTTCTTAACGGCGGACAAACAGAAAACACTCAAAGGATGAGTGCTTGTTTGTAATTGGGGAAAATTTGCAGCCCAGCTTTGTAATGGATACAACTAAGAATAATGTCCATGTAAATTTTGATTACAATAATTTTTTAGGAAAAATGGTAATACTGTTTTTTCTTTCTAGTAAATAGCTCCTTACAATATGAAATGCTCAATTTATGGCCTTATACTATAACAAACTTAACAATCCAGTTCTTATGTTGGAATTTCCGTTACTCTACCGTTAGGAAATACCCAATCAACTTGACATGTCAGATACACATCCAATGTGGCTGCTGACTCCTATGTACATAATTTTTTTTCATTATAATTACAGATACATCATTTTACCACTATTATTTTAAAAGAATTATTAAAAATATCACATGCCCTATTAATTCAACTTTATTCTCTACATATGTATCGAGGGTAAACATTGAGTCGTTACTCTTACACCGTAGCTCTAAACATTAATCTTTAAAGTATAAACCAATACTATTAGTCTTAAACCCTAAACTTTATTAAAGTAAATGTATCAAGTTTAAACCTATATTAGCCTTCATTTTTAGAGTTTAAACCTTAATTCTATAGTCTAAACTAAAATCATTATTCTTAAATTCTAAATCTTATTGACCTAAATATATCAAATATAAACCTAAATCTCATATTAACCCTTAAAATCATTGAGCCTATAATTGAGCTTATTCACGAGCTCTTAATCGAGCTTTTAACGGGCTAGCTCGCATGTGATCTTACTCGAGCCAACTCGCAAGGCGTGAATGAGCTAGAAAATGAGTCAGCTCGCGAGCGTAGCGAGCTAAGCCATGGTAGGCTCGGACTCGGCTCATATACTATGAAGCTGGTTCGCGAGCCAACTTGTGAATTTCGAGCGAACTATTTAAATTCTTTTTCAAGCCGAACTCCGAGTTGCTTACAAACGGCTTGGCTCGTCAACCACCCTACTTCTAAGTTCTAAGTTCTAATAATAGAAAAAGCCTCCATGCCTTTTCCAAGACCATTAGAATCCTGTAATTAATAAACCAAAGCCCATATCTTAAGAAATAAAAGCCCACCAAAGACATATCAATCAGGCAACAACGTTAGCCCAATCATTTGGGTTATTCATTTAATCAACGCATTTAAGGGAAAAGGCCCAAGTACCAAATCGTTGACAGATACCTTATAGTGCTTCCCAACGGATCCCATTGTTTAATTTTTGGCAAAATTTCCCTGAATTGCACAACCTATATTGAAATACTTTGTTTGTACATAATATTTTATGATATACTCAATTAAAACCAATTGAGCATCTTCCAATTTTAGCATATTGTCAATGTCCGTCATGAATTGTTAGTCTGACGTGGAGGAAATGCCTACGTGTCAGAAAAGTTGGAAACGTGGATAAATGGGAGTTGCCTCGTCATCTTCATTTATTGACGTGTCAATATGGACAAAAAATCCATCCAGCATCCCCTGTCGGTACCCCACAGGCACACAAACCATATCTTCTCATCGTTTCCCTCTATTTCCTACATCGAAACCCTACACAAACCTTATCGTCTCCTCGTTTCCCTCTTCATCGTTTCTCTGCTACGAACTTCCATCTTCATCTTTTTTTCTGGGGAAAATTTCCATTTTCATCGTTTTTGTAACCGCGAATCGCAGAAGAGAAATAGAGCAATCGAAATGAGTAGTGGGTCTGAAACATACAAAAGGTATGAGTCCTTTGCATCTTCCCATTATTTTCTTATGCACTGAGATTTTGTGGTCCACGATGTAGGGACTGCAACACATGTGTTCATTCTTTTTTGCTGTTTCTAGGTTTGTCAACTTCGATTTTATTATTTACCAGGGCCGACGGAAGGAGGAATGGAGTTGTGGTCGAATATTTTTAGACGATATGCTCCATCAGAAAAATGTATCGGGGTCATATATGTCGGCGGAAGGGTTCCAAATGGGGGTGTGTGAATTAGTGGAGGGGGCACAAGAGTGGGGAGGTTGGTTCCATGTATACCCTAAACCCTAAAATGTTGGCAACCACGTCATTCAAGTTAAACGGCGTTATCCTTGCTGGTACAAATTCATGACAGACACTGACGACATGCTAAAATCGGAAGACGCTCAAATAGATGTTGTCAATTGAGTATATCGTAAAACATTATGTACAAACAAAGTATTTCGATATAGGTTGTGCCATTCCGGAATTTCGCCTTAATTTTTTTAGTACATGGGTATTAATTTTAGGTATCAATTTTTTCATAGTAAATACACAATTTGAAATTTTAAGTATCAATAATTCAATATTAATAATATGTACTTAATTTATTAATTTTTTAAATAAATTTTAGTGTTGTTATGGTGACAACAAAAAAGTATTGTCACCACAGAAAATTATCATTTATCCAAATACAGATTGTGTCATTATACTTAAGATTCTGCATTAGGTGTCAATATAGTAATTGTTACATGCATAAATCATGTTTACGCCAAATTAATACTCCAAATCAACTCTCATTTTCTGGTCAATAAATTCCTAACTAATCAAGGAGTGGTAAACTTTTCGACTAGGTGTGCACTTAATTTTTTTTTATGTCTAGTAATCTCTTTTTTTCTGGCGAGAATTATCTAAGGTAAAAACATACTATTATTACTCAATCAAGTCACCTCTCAAACAAAAAAAAGAAAAATCGAATTAATTAAACATGAACCTACTTGGTTCACTAATAAAGTAACAATTAACCCTAACCTAACTCCGTTGTTAGGCTTAACATCTATGGTGGATTTTGTTTATGATATCTATCTTGTGTTATGTACTCTTTTATAATACAAGTTTTTGGTCATTCATTAATACTAAGAAGCAACAACTGGAGTCAATTGTTTTAATTATAATATATCTAGTGGTAGTTGGATTAACGAGCTCATTAGTTAGCAGGGGCGGATCCAGGATGAATCAAAACACTGGGTCATTTCATATGTACTGGGCTCAATCTAAAAAATCACTGGGCCAGTCTACTTATACATACAAAAATATACATAGTTTTGTAGCTTTAGACCCAAGAGTGGGGTGGGCCGTGGCCGGGAAACCCCACCCCAGATCCGCCCCTGTTAGTTAGTTACCTTGGGAATTTTGGATGATGACTAAGTAAGGAAGACTTAAAAACAGAAACGACATGTCAGCGGAAAACGTACAAATGGCCACATTTTCATGATGACGTCATCACCATGATGAGGGCTTTATCTCTCTTTGATGGCCTCATCAACTCTCCCACGCTTGTCCAAGGGAAAGTCAAAACCTACCGCAATATTAACAAAGAGACGTCTTCGGCAAAAAAAATTTTTTGTAAGATAGTGCCACCATCTTTGAGGAGATGTCCCATCGAAGACTTAGGCCAAAACTTGTCTAGTGTGACGCGTGTGACCGAGATCGTGGTGGATGACCACTTATCATAGTAAACCTGAGGGATTCATTTTTTCCTTGCTTCAAATTCTAGAATACGAACATGTTGTTCTTTGATGGCTCTTTAACCCGTGAATTTGATCACTAAAAGGTTTGCAAAATCGTCTCAGCTCATGATGACGACTTCTAGGAGATTTATGTACCACTCCAACGCTAAGCCTCTGAAGGTGCTTGGAAAAGCCCTATAGTACGCGACATCTGAAATTTTGAGCATTTGTCCAAGTGATCGTCGGGGATTCCCTTCCCTTGCTATACTCCCATCAGCTGCGGGTTGAAGGTCTGTGGCAACTTTTTTGCCATTAGAGCCCTGGCCAAGGGTTGTCGAAGGCTCGAAGCACTCTCTAACGAACGTCGAGTTGATGGGAGGGGAGGAACAACCTTATCATCTCATCTGCATCGACTATCTCTTGCGAGGATTGGAACATAGGCAAACTCCCCTTTGAGTTATTTCTAGTCAAAAACAGTTTTACAATTGCATCTATTTTCTCGTTTTGCTTCTAGAGTGAGGCAACTTGCTTAGCTAGCTCTTGTGTGGAGTTTGTTGTCTCTGATGATGAAGCGACGTCCACCAGGGCGACGGGCGTTGCCGTATGGATAGTAGGTGTGAACACAGGATGTTTGAGGGGCAAACGACTTCTATGTTCACCAGCCCAGTCCTCAGCATCCTCATCGTCTTCATTGTTTGCGGGGTTTGTTGTCTCTGATGATAAATCCAACTGAGAACTAATCTGAGCCATTGAAGGATTAAGCGCCGAGTTGGGCTCCCGACTCCTGAAACCCCTAGGTCATGTGCTTGGTCACCGCGTGTTTAGTGGGCCGTCGATGAACCAGTGTGTCTCTTCTATTCAGGCTTGGGCCCAAAGAGGCCGGGCTTATCACTTACCAATTTGACATTGAGGGGTCGTTTGGTACAGGGGATTGAGAATAAGGGGAAATATGAGAATAGGAGAATGGTGGGAAAATGTTTGTTAAAAGTTGGAGGATGTTACATTACATTGTTTGGTATGTATATTGGGTAAAGAAAATAGTAGGGGAAAACAGTGGGACCCATTATTCTATTTGGGGGAAGTCAGAATTTCTAATAAAAGTAGAAATTGTCAGAATACACATTCTGGAGACAATCAAAAGCTCTGGGTATCTGAAATACAAAACCCCAGCTCCATTAGACAGTAAACAAACAATGATATCTCAGAATACAGAGTTTTCAAGAAACACAGCTGAATTTCTCCTATACCAAACGACCCCTGAAACAATTCTAAAAAAACCCTATTAAAATCTTGAATGGAGAGTAGTCAAAGTAACGGCAACATAAAGAAATGAATTCATTAAAATAATCAACCTCTAATTGACGGCAAAGTAGTTGGAAAAGGGTAAATAAAGAGAAGATAACAAGATAAGAACATTAGAAATGAGGCTGCTCTGTTTCCTATAGTATCTGGCTGATGGTGATGTTGCTTCTTGCCTACTTCCTGCAATAGTGTCGGCTGCCTGAAAGCAGCCATTAACGATTTCACATTCTTGCATTGTGTTACTGTTTCATTGCTTATTCAACTTTCCTTTTTATACTGTTGGATGTCGACGACGCTGCAACTAAATTAGGTTTCTACTTTGTAGCAGTACGTGGGTATCACACTCTAATGTATACGCGGGGTTGGGTTTGATTCAGTTTAATTCATAGCTAAGTTACAGTTACTCTACCAATCAAAGTCACGCGCTTACTTATTAATTATTAGGGAAAATATCACTTTGCCCCCTACTTTTCCAACTTAACAGATAGACCCCTATATTATAAATTTATCTTTTTGCCCCCTCCTACTTTGATCATTTTGCTGTTTGGGTCCCTCCGTTCCAAATTTCGTCTTCGTAATGTTAATTGATGCACATTCAGTACACCATATTAGCTTCAATACTCATGTATTAGCTTACTAAGAATTTTTTAATTGGTATTATAAGTATATATAGGATGAAATCGATGAATAACATGTGTGGTTTTAAAACCCTTCGTATTTCATCATACTCTTCGTGATACCTCCCCAATTTACCCCCTAGCCAACTCTTCATCTCCTACCTCAGATATCACTCTTTGTCGGTGTGTGGATGTGTCCAGATTTAATGTTAAGGATACAAAAGTTGAAACAGAAGGACCAAAACGGCAAAGTAGTCGAATTAGGAGGGGTAAAAAGAGCAATTTATAGTATAGGGGTTATCTGTTAAGTTGGCACAGTAAAGGAAGACTATTTGTTAAGTTGGCAAAGTAGAGGGAATCAAATTGCTATTTTCCCTAATCACTATTATTGTTCTGTTTATATTTCTGTAACAACTTTCAAATTACGTTCTAACTATACAAACACGCATGTCATGAGCTTCCGTTCCGGGATCTACTGGGGTGATGACACCCCTTAGTGTCATCATATCATGACACCCTTTAGAACCGTAGGATTAGAAGGTAGATCTAATGGCCTAAATTAATCTGGACAAAATAGTAATTTGAAATTCCTATATATACTAAATCATATTAGGGTTTCACAAACCCTAATTCTATTTTCATCTCTCCCTTCAAAGTTACAGCCGCCGTGCTCTAGACTCGCCGCCGCAAGCTCGCTGCCGCCAACCTCGCTCGCCCCGCCTGCCGCGCTCGCCGCCCGCTAGCCGCCGCTCCGCCGCTCAGCCGCCCGCCTAGCCGCCGCTCGCCGCCCGCCTAGCCGCCGCTCGCCCGCCCTCAGCCGTCGCCTCGCCGCCCGCCTAGCCGTCGCTCGCCTCCCGCCTAGCCGCGCCCGCCTCGCAGCAGGCAGCCTCGCCGCCGGCCGCCTAACAACCGCCATCCTCGCCGCCGCACACCAGAAAACCGCCTCATCAGATCTGCCGCCATCATCAGATCTACCGTCGCATCAGATCTGCCCCCACGCAGCATCAGATCCGCCGCCACGCCACTACATAAGATCCGCCGCCACCATCATCAGATCTGCCACTGCGCTCTAGCCCCGCTGCCGTCATCAGATCCGCCGCCGCCATCATCAGATTTGCCCCCCACGCTGCCACTTCTTCATTCTTCCTCCCTCGTTTCTGTGCAACTTCCCCCTCTTACCACGTTGTTCCATTTTGATGATTTAGGAACATGTTTGTATTGTTCCATATAGCTACTTATGGAACAGAAAGCTGATATTATTGTTCCATTTTCAATTTGATTCAAGATTTTATGATTTTTTGTGTTCCGATTTTGTATAATCGATTTTCAACACGTTCCATTACATTTGAGATTGTTCCTAAATATGAAAATGGAACAAAATCCTAACCTAATTCTAAGTATGAATGTTCCTAAAAAACAGAAAAAGGAACAATAAACAGTAATATTATACAATGACTGTCTATAAGATTGTTCCTAAATATGAAAACGGAACAATGCATAAAACTAATTTTTCTTATGAAATGTTCCTAAAATGAAAAGGGAACAGTGAAAACAAGTTCCGCCGCCGAGAAGAAACCAAAATTAGGAAAACGGAGATATTTATATAATTAAAAATAAAAAGAAATCAATTTTAATTAGGTAACTGCCAAAAATCCGGGAAATAACTGTCATAAAATCATTTATGTTAAAAAGGAAAAAAATATATTTAATATGAATATGCAAATTAATAGATGCAATTACCCTTTTATCCATTTGATAAGGACCATTAGATCAAAACTAAAAAATGGAGGGTGGATATTGGTGTCATCATATGAAGGACACTTCATGTGTCATGATGGTAGGAATTCCCTTTTGTTCCATACGTGACACCAATCCTTTTCCGTTACAAAATAAAATTTAAAATCGAAATAGCATTTTGCCCTTTTTGCCAACTTAATAGATAGCCCTCGTATTATAAGTTGATTTGGATGGATTATGGGTTATAGATCACAAGATGCAATATTTGAAAAATTGATCCTAACCACGGGTGAAGATAGGGTTGGCTACTCCGGCCCCGGACCCAAATAGCTAAAATATATGTATTTTTTCGTAAAAAATATATGCGACACAATGTATTTATGTATCAGACTCAAGGTCTACTAAGAATTCTGACTTCGCCACTAATCCTAACTCTAAAAGACTTAACTGCAATCATTGAATTTGTTGAATCCAAATCATTTTGATTTCTAGTGTTGAAATAACAAACTCAACTCTAAACTTTCAAATGAATTCAAATCGGTTTATGCATTGGCAGGGGCGGAACTGCCCGGCTCACCCCATTTTCGATTCCGAGCGTTTAATCCGAGTATAAATTTGTGATTTTTTTGAATCCGGCTCAGTGCAAAATTTAAATTCGGCTCAGTGTTATTTTAATTCGGCTCAGTTCATTGTTATAATTTCAAACTTAACAACTAAATATATTCTAATACCTTTGTCTGTTAAAAAAAACCCTAATATAGTTAATATACTCAATCATATTATTCATACCCTTCCCTAATGCTAATGTTTCGTCAACATGTGTAGAGAGTTGAGTAAGCCCAGTACCATTTTATCTCGACTTATGAATGAGTAAAAATACAATATTTGATAATAAATCGTTCAAATTAATAAAAAATCATCGGTAGCACATTCTAATTTCATTTTTTCAAGAGTAATACTAATAATCTTAAGAACAAACATATCGGGCGCAATGCTCTAATGACAAATAGCATTATTATATATTAAAAGTAAAATAATATATGTAACGTAATATATATTCTAGTAATAAATTTCGGCTAAGGCATTCTCTAATCCTGGTTCCGTGCATTGGTTGGAAATTTCCACGCATTATCGCAAATTATCCATTACTGTACAGCCAGGTTATAAAAAATTCATTGCTAATTCCGTTATTGTTTACGTTTTGAAATATCTTACATGACAAGGCAAATAAGAATCCAATACCAACCTTCTCATTCCAAACGTAACAAACCAATAAATTAAAGAAAGAATTATAAATCATTGACTCACAATCACATCCCCTCATAAGTAAACGCGTAATTTCAGTCGGCTCCAATTCTCTACATATATATATCTCCCCTTCTTCCCAACTTAACTTATTACTTCAATTCAATCCTTAACTCCCAATTTTCCCGCCTTCCCACAAAAACCCATTTCTCCAATTTACCAACAATCATAACTATGAACTCAGATTTTCCATCATCACCTGGAAAAGCATTCCTCAGCATCCGAGCTCACAAAAGATGGCGTCTTGCTTACAGTGCAATCCGCTCAATAAGAGCAATGCTCTCCCTTGTCAGAGAGATTGTCATAGTCCATCACCCACTTCCTTACTCCCTCCTCCAAATCGAACCAACCGAATTGACTCCCAACCTGAAACCCACCATCAAATCACTCGACCCGACTAAATTGGCAGAGATGGTGAAAGAAAAAGACAAGGTCAGTCTAAGAAGCCTCGGAGGAGTCAGAGGAATCGCTGCTTCTCTCGGAACAGATGATTCCATGTCCGGGGTATCGAGTAGCAATGTTGAGAAGAGGAAGGAGATGTTCGGATCAAACACTTATCCCAAGGCGCCCTCAAAAGGGTTGATTTCTTTCATGCTGGAAGCTGTGAATGACACCACGATTCTGATCTTGCTAGCTTGTGCTGCTCTGTCTCTTGGGTTCGGCATTAAGCAGGATGGTCTGAAGGAAGGGTGGTATGAAGGTGGGAGCATCATTGTGGCGGTGATGTTGGTTGTGATCATCTCGGCTTTGAGTAATTACAGGCAAGGGAGGCAGTTCGAGAAGCTGTCGAAAATCGGGAACGATATTGGGGTGGAAGTTGTTAGAGATGGTGGGAGGAGGCAGAAAGTTTCGATCTTTGACGTTGTTGTGGGAGACATTGTGTGCTTGAAGATTGGCGATCAGATTCCGGCTGATGGGTTGTTTTTGGATGGACATTCGTTGCAAATCGATGAGTCGAGCATGACTGGAGAGAGTGATCATGTTGAGGTTGATTCAGTTGAGAATCCTTTCATGTTCTCCGGGTGTAAAGTTGCGAATGGGTATGGGAGAATGGTGGTGACAGCCGTGGGGATGAACACTTCGTGGGGCGAAATGATGGGCTCGATCTCAAAGCACGAGGAGGAATCGACACCGTTGCAAGCTAGACTTAACAAGCTGACATCTTCAATTGGGAAGGTAGGACTTGCTGTTGCATTTATTGTCTTGGTAGTAATGTTAGTTCGTTACTTCACGGGGCATACTACCAAGGATCGATTCGTAGCTGGGAAGACGAAAACCGGGGATGTAATGGATGCAGTTGTTAGGATTGTTGCAGCTGCTGTGACCATTGTTGTGGTGGCTATTCCTGAAGGGTTGCCATTGGCAGTTACTCTGACGCTTGCGTATTCCATGAAGCGAATGATGGCTGATCAATCCATGGTGAGAAAGCTGTCAGCTTGTGAAACAATGGGATCAGCTACTGTGGTTTGCACGGACAAGACTGGGACTTTGACTCTGAATCAGATGAAGGTCACCAAGTTATCACTTGGGCTACAACTCATTGACCAAGTGCAAGTCGCTTTTTCCACTACATCATCAGTTGCTGCTGAGCTGCTGAAGCAAGGAATTGGGTTGAATACAACTGGCAGCGTGTTTAAAGGAGCATCAGATTCCAAGCCAGAGATTTCAGGGAGTCCAACTGAGAAGGCTATTCTGTCATGGGGGGTTACTGAATTGGGTATGGATATGGAAGACCTAACCAAAAGCTTTGATGTTCTCCAAGTTGAGACCTTCAATTCAGAGAAGAAAAGGAGCGGGGTTTGTGTTAAAACAAGAGTCAATGATGGTATGACAGTTGTACATTGGAAGGGAGCTGCGGAGATGATCGTAAGGATGTGTTCGAGTTATCTCGAAATTGATGGGACAGTGAAGTCCCTAGATGATGGTGGAGAATCAAGAAGCAGAGTTGACAGCATAATCCAAGGCATGGCAGCCAGCAGCTTAAGGTGCATTGCATTTGGTTACAAGGAAGTAACAATTGTGGGAATGCCTGAAGATGGCTTGACATTGCTCGGGATAGTTGGTCTGAAGGATCCATGTCGTCCAGGAGCGAAAGAAGCTGTTGAGCTATGCAGATCAGCAGGAGTTCAGGTGAAAATGATAACAGGAGACAATGTTTTCACAGCAAGAGCCATAGCAACAGAATGCGGGATACTCAACATGGACTATGATCACCAATCCGTTGTGGAAGGTTCCGAGTTTAGAAACTACAGCCACGAGGAGAGAATGGAAAAAGTTGATAGGATCCTAGTGATGGCTAGATCTTCACCATTTGACAAGCTACTAATGGTACAATGCTTGAAACAGAAAGGCCATGTGGTTGCAGTCACGGGAGATGGCACGAACGACGCTCCAGCTATGAAAGAGGCAGACGTAGGTCTTTCGATGGGGATCCAAGGGACTGAGGTGGCCAAAGAGAGCTCAGACATTGTGATTTTGGACGACAACTTCGCATCAGTCACGACAGTTTTGAAATGGGGGAGATGTGTCTACAACAACATACAGAAGTTCATCCAGTTCCAGCTAACTGTGAATGTAGCAGCACTTGTGATCAACTTCATAGCAGCAGTATCATCCGGTGAGGTTCCATTAACAGCGGTACAGCTCTTGTGGGTCAATCTGATTATGGACACATTGGGAGCTCTAGCACTAGCTACGGATCGTCCCACAGATGAGCTCATGAAGAGCCCTCCCGTGGGAAGATCACAACCCTTGATCACAAACATCATGTGGAGGAATCTGATGGCTCAAGCTGCTTACCAGGTAACAGTGCTGTTGGTATTGGAGTTTGAAGGTGAGTCCATATTTAATGTGACATCTGAGGTGAAGAACACTTTGGTGTTCAACACATTTGTGATGTGTCAAGTGTTCAACGAGTTCAATTCGAGGAAGTTGGAGAAGATGAACGTGTTCGAAGGCGTGTTGCAGAATCGTCTGTTTGTTGGGATCATTGGAGTGACGATTGTTCTACAGGTAGTGATGGTTGAGTTCTTGGGTAAGTTTGCTGATACAGAGAGGTTGAATGGTTTGGAATGGGGTGTTTGCATTTTGATTGCAGCAGTTTCATGGCCAATTGGGTTTTGTGTGAAGTTGGTTCCTGTTCCTCAGAAGCCTTTCTTTAGTTACCTGAAGAGTCCATCTTCCATGTTCAAGAAAATGTTTGCTTCTGACCGAAGAAAGCCATCATCTTCTTCAGCAACAAGCAGTGTGTGATTTACTGATTTACAGCTTTAGATTTCAGATGAAGAGTTTCATGTTCATATAGATAGGTTAATTAATTTTCCTAACAAGGTTTGAATGTTTATCTTTGATGTAAAGTTCAATGTTTATTATTATTACTGAATATATAAAAGTAAATTTGTTTCATACTTACATGTGAGCAACAGTTTCTATCTAACTTACGATGATATTAGGTCGTTTGGTTTCTGTGATTTGGAAATAGTGTATTTAAGCCAGAGAAAACAAATAAATATTTTTCTATTTTTTTAGTCCTAAGATTTCTTGAACTTTAAGATACTGAGAAGGCAGGAAAATATGGGGTGTTTGAATTTTCAACACAATGCGAGTCATTAAATATAATTGAATCTTTGACTAATTAAAAGCTCTAATGGTAGATAGATTTTTTTTTCTAAAGGCCTAAACATCTCGATCAAGGTCCAACCCTTACCAAGAGTTAAAACACATGAACTCTCATCTTAACTACTAGATCAATTTTGATATTTTGATCAATCTAATGGTCTAAATTGTTAGGAGTAGTTAGGATATTTAATAAACATTTCTTAAAATACTCAATCATTTCGTTGACCTGCTGGCGAGACTACAACTATCGACGGTGAGACTCTGTCGAATTTTTTGGTGAGAGTCTCCAATGGATTTTCTAGCAAGACTAGTGATTTTTCCAGCGGTCGTTTGACAATCTCCGATGACTTGTTAACAGAACTAGATATCTCTAGTGTTAATATGTTAACTGAACGGTAACAAGACTTTTTGGTTAACTAGTTATCATGATCAGGTAACAAGTTATTTGAACTAAGGGTGGCAATTCAGTTAAGTATAATGGTTAAAATCGATTAACCAATCAAAATTGGTTAACCATTGATTAACTGATTGATCCATCGGTCAAGGGGCGGTTAACCATTTTTTATCAAGGAGGTCAATGGTTAAAATACGGTTAATCATCAGTTAACCGACCTTGATCGAAACAATAATGGAATTTTAATCTTAAAATAATCTATGGGAGATCATCACATTCTTTTTGCCACATAGGACAATGTTATTCTCTCAATTTTCCACCTCATCTACAAATTTTAAATCAAAAATAAAATTTATATCAACTCTTAATAAATGCTCTCACATTAAGAGCTAATTAATAATTTGGTTGATAATATTTTTTTATCATTCAAGTTAAGGCAATCTTATCATATTGGTCATTTAAACTTTCATCTTTAACACACCAATGACTCAAGTTTGATTTAGGAAGAGATTGATATTTCGTCCACTGTTGTTCAATTTTCCATCCAAAATATTACGGGCGACCACGTCAACTAAAATAATAAATTTTAAAATTCCATGTCATCAAACACTCAGTCATTAGATCCAACTCATTTCCATCCAACCATAAACCCCTTTTAGCATGACTGGAGATTTTTTTTTCTCTATCTCCTTCATCTATAACCTCATCTTTAGTAGGCTCCATTCCTACTCGAGTTTAATATGTAAAGTAATACGTTTATCATTCTCCCATCTCCAAACATCACAATATATGACGAGTCAAAATTTGGTGACTCGAATCTCTGCAATGAGAGAGATCGAGCCATTATGTCCATCACTCAATACTAATATTCAAGATTGTTTTGGCCATGGCATCCAAGACAGCAACAATGACTCCATTGGGTTTGCAGTAATTGACTCCATGGAATTGTCAAAAAAATCTCCATGGATAACCATTTAAATCAAGAGTACCAACAATTCAAAGATCCACTACCAACTTTAGCAGCTTCATGACCAATGATTTCACCTCCTTCGTCGTGTTATGACAATTGGATGTGTATATGAACACCTTATAGACTAAGTTTGGAACTTCATAAGGAAGAGTTTTTGTGATGACAGAGATAAGTGAGTGTAATATTTGAGATGACTAGAGGACGAAGATGACAATATTTTTATGGATACATTGATGGTATCGTGATATATGGTTCTTTGTGAACTTTATAATATCTCATTTATAGTTCATATATATTGTCTATATAAAATGTTATGTTATATTTTATATATCACCCATTTATTCTTTCAAAATCGCATGAACTTAACAATAAAATATTTGTATACATAAATTTGTCAATATATATTAATGAGTATCAACTAGGTTTTTCGTAACAATATTTTTTCGGTGACGCACTATACCAGTAAGTGACGAAAGTGCGATCATAATTATTTGTTGTCAAGAAGTTTTGCGGACTACATATGAGCTTTCTATTTATAATGAAATTTTCCATTCTCAAAGATTACGTTTCCTATATTTGATTGACGTATTTCTGAATAAGTTATTGTTTCGAACTTAGCGTTTAGGATTTTCATCACCAACTTACCTCTCAGTAACCTTTAGGATATGAATGAAGTTTATGAAAATATTGAGTTTGATAACAAACTAGCTGAATAAATGAAGTCTGGATAAGGTTAAATTGGTTTTTAAAATTACTTTATTTTATTCAATTAAATAGAATATACAGTTAATAAAATCTAAGATTATTAAGAAAAAATGGTTAAAATATATATTTCCAAAGTCTAAGAGAAAATATTGATAAATACCTTTGACCTATGACTATAAATTTGGGAATGTAAACATATTATTTCAATGTAAAAATACATAATAAAATAATCATAGTCAAACTAATCTCTAAATCAATACATAAGTAATATTACAATATTTTGTGTTGAAATTGTGAGTAATAATACAATGACTAGAAATTTAAGAATAAATAATAATAATTAAATGTATTTGAATTTTTTTGTTCTTATTATGATCAAACAGATGGGTGAAACAGCACCGCCCATAGGGCGGTAGGTACAAAAACTAGTAATGAGTCTAATGCAAGTGCTTATTTACACGTGTATAATTTATGATATTATTTAATTTGCAAGAAATTTTAATATAAGGTTAGAAGTAGGTTAAATCGGTCAAATTCGGTCATAAATAGTTAATTGGGTCAAAACATGAAATTATTTCGGTACAAAAATTTTGGTTAAACCATGTGTTAAAAGGATACGATTAATTTTTTATTGACCGAATTTTGATTGGTTTTTTATAGATTTTTTGTTGGCCGGTCATCAGTCAAACCTTCTTCGAGGTCAGTTAACCCATTACCGTAGAAAATTCATGTGACGAAAAACTTTTTGTTTACCAAAAATTCCCTCTATACCTACTATCCACTCACCATCTTATTTTTTTTACAGAAATCAGTTTCATTAACCGAACAAGAGAGTACAAAGTGGGTCAAAGACTCAAAGCCCATGAAAGAAAATACAGAGAGTAACACGCTCCACCAATTTATTTCACCACCAATTTTTCTTAGTGTCCCAATCGACGACCATATACTCTTTTTCTCGATCCATCCCATCTTTCCGCCGCCAAGAAGTCACTCCAACTTCACTTCTCCAGTCCCCACTGCCGAGTAGAGTTCTGTAATAATGGATCAGTTTTGTTGCATCTAATGCAACAATCAGTTCCTTCACTTAGATCTTAGTTCTTTCATCTTATGGTTTCAATTCATTGTTTATAACTTTAAGATATTTTAGTTTTTTGAAGTTTCATCTCATTTTTTTCACAAAAAAGTTTCCACACAAATTTCTCATAACACAAGTTTCCGTTAACAGGAATTTTTCCACCTACGTGATCACCGTAATTAGATCTATGTTTCTGGAAAAACATAATATTTTTTCTCACATTTTTTACTACGACTAGTCGTACAGTTTGTATGCGGCTTGTATAAACTTTATACAATTCGTATTGATGTTTGTATAAGTTGTACAGTCTATATTTATGTTTGTATAGTCTATACTGGAGGTGTATACAAACTGTATATACTTTGTATGAGTTGTACACTATATATTTATTTTTGTACAGTCTGTAGTGGAGTTGTGTACAAACTGTATACACTTCGTAAGGGATTAATACACTATATATTTATTTTTGTACAATCTGTACAGGAGTTGTATACACTCTGTATTTTTTTCATACGTAGGGTTGTAAACAATACATACAAACTGTATACACTCTCTATGAACTCCGTACACTTTTTATAACAATCATACAACCTATATACAACGTACACTCTGCATGGAGTTTGTACAGACTGTATTGGCAAAATAATAAAGCGTGTCATCATCGACGAAGCCTCCAAGTAGAAACGATGTCCCAAAAATTTAAATCTTTCTCTTACCAATTTTTCCTTCGATCGAAAAAATAATTGGAAAAAGAAAAACCTATTCATACGAGTTGGGGAAGAAGGAAGGAACAAGTGAGAGATGAGGACTGTAAATTAGATGGATGGCTAGGATTGTTACTGGTTTGGAGACACTGGAACTGTAGTCCCGTCGTCACCTATTTTCGCTGCATTAATAAAAACGCCTATCCAGTTTCAAATAATTTGAAACTGAGACAAAGGGGAGCCGGGCCGAGCCCCAGCTCACCCCACTTTCGGCCCCTATCGTTAAAATTATGTATAAATTTATTATTATTTCGGCCCTCAGCTTAGTGCGAATTTTAGTTTTGGTTTAGTGTTACATGAACTCGCCAGAGTCATTGCTATAATTTCAAACTTGAAAGCTAAATACAATTTTAAAATTCTTGTCATTTTAAGAAAATGTAATATATAGGCAGCCTTCAAGGCTTCAACGCAGCTTGGGTCAAAATCAGTAAAGAGATATGTTGGGGAGAAACCATCTCGAAACGCATCTCGGAGCATGGCGCCTTCACTGGAGCCACTTTCTTCTTCTTCTTCTTTAGATCATTGTATCTTCAAGACTCCAAAGATTTTGATCAAAAAAAAAAAAAAAAAGACTCCAAAGATGCGCTGCTTCTTTCAGAGGAAGAAGAAGAAAAGAAAAACATGGTTGGCTAGGAAGAAAGGGGTTTAGAAGTGCCGAGGGGGGACTAGCTAGAAGACGTCGTGCTATTCAAAATAGGGCGTATTTAAAAGAATTTCTAGAGGCAAAGAGACATACATGAACTGGTTGACATCTGGTTTGGTTTGAAGTCTTGGAAGATCAAAAAGAGGTGACTCACAAGTCAATTTTTTTTGTGCTGGCCCATTAAATCGTCCGCCGGGACGGACACGCTAATCTAGCTACTCATTTAATGGCAGATGTATTAAATGACTGAAATAAGAAATGGTTTCATTCCTTTATTTTTTTTGTTTTGTTTGTAATTTTCTCACTATTTCTCTCCACTACTGCAAAATCTATTTCTTCCTTTTTCACTCTCTCTCTTCATATTAATTAAATCATTCAACTTCAATCCTTCTCTCTTCCTATTAATTAAATAATTCAACTCCGTTCCTTTTCTCTTCTCTTTCTCCCACAAAATGAAAGAAATTGTAGTTGTTATTGAAACAATAGTTAAATCATCCACCAAATTCACATTAGATCCAATATTCTGCCTTATAATCTCTTTCTCCTCCGAATTACTCGACGACAACTTAATCTACATTACCCCCAAACACCATAATGACAAAGACACAAAGTTTCAGAAGCCACCGCAGTTTTACTGGTTATTTGGGTGTTACTTGAATTCATGGTATTTGGCCTTTCGAATGGTGTCGTACTGGTTTATCTGGGTGTTACTAGAGTTTTACTTGTATTTTACTTGAGGTAAAACTCTGATAACACTTGAGTAGCTTTCAAGTAACTTATTATAAGGATGTTACTCGAGAGTTACTCATGTGTTATTTGAGTTTTACCTCAAATAACACTCCAATAAAACTCGAGTAACACTCTAGTAACACACAAATAACCAGTACAACACCAATATATAAAGACAAACACTAGACACATACATATCATCTACAATATGACCTCGATTCCCTAAAATACCAACATAATAGGATGTGAGATGCACAAAAGTAGTTGGGTTCTCGAGTTCTGGTTTGGGGTTCTAGCGATTGTCGGCCACGACGACAGTGATCTAAAAGGAAGTTTCAATTTGACATTTGCAACACTATAAATCGGGAGAGGAAGAGAGAGATGGAAGAAGGAGAAAGAGGATTACACCTACAAATTAGAAGATAAAAGAAGAAAAAAGAAATAAAGGAAAAAGAAAGAGAGTCTTAACACTTTAAATTATGAGAGAGAAATAGAGAGAGGGGTTGAATGATTTAATTAAATATAAATAGAGAGAGAAAAGAAATAATCTCCATGAAGAAAAAATGAGAGAAAAATTAAAACAAACTAACAAAAATGACAAAAGTAGTTAGGGTTTCGAGTTCTTTGGGTTCTACGATTGTCGGCCACGACTACAGTGATCTAAAAGAGTTCAATTTACATTTGCAACACTAAAAAATCGGGTGAGGAAGAGAAGATGGAAGAATAGAAGAGGATTACACCTACAAATTTGAATAAAGAGATAAAAGAAATTAAGGAAAAGAAAAGAGTTTTAAACACTTTAAAGTTGATGAGAAGAATAGAAGAGGGTGTTGATGATTTAATTATAATATAAATTAGGAGAGAAAAGAAAGTGAATCTCCATGAAGAGAAAAATGGAGAAAAATTAAAAACAAAACACAAAAATAATAAAATAATACCCATTTTCATCTCAGCCATTTAATACACCTGCCATTAAATGAATGGTTAGATTAGTGTGCCCGACGGACGATTTAAGGGGCCAGCACCCTAAAAAATTGCTGACAGGTAAGGCGATTGCTATGGAAAACCTACGGAGAGAAGTTGAGTGTATGCTCTATAGGTTTAGAGAGATAAGTAGCATGAGGGAAATGACTAAAAACGGGTGTATTTATAATGGTGATGTAGGCAACTGAAGTGTCGCTCCACCTAGGCAATGATAGATATCGTCCCATTTTGACAAAATTTGTACCAAAATGAAGTTTGAAATTATTCAAGCGCAAAGATTTAGAACCTTTAAATGAGACCCCAAAACGCTCATTGGGGCCACACAAGAGAGAAAGGCTCGTTAGGACAAGGAAAGGGAGATGCTTGGAGGGGCAAGACGAGAGAAACACCAGCATAGGCAAGACAAAAAGAAGCACTCTGTTGAGGCATCACAAGCAAGCAAAGCGCCTAGTCAAGGTGACCGTAACAGTTGTTTGATTCAAAAGTTATCGACACGCTAGACTTCTGAATCATACTCAAGGACAATTGAAGGTCTTAGCCTAGGCGATAATCGAACCATTCTAGTCGACCCAACAGTCCAAAATCAACTCCTAATGCACAATGGTGACTCACGCACTTAGCACCTAGGGTTTTAGCTCAAGACCGTCCTAGCCCATCATAGCTAGATGATCAGTCATCGACTCTAAACTGAATCACCAATCCACCAATGACACATGACAACCCCAACCCAAATCACAAAGACCTATAAATAAGAGCATTTCACCACCAATATTGATGAAATATAACCTAACAACGGACAACATAAGCCTTAACCTCAACACATCCACTCAATTGCGCATTTAAGGTTATCACATCCGCCCTACACAAACTAATGACCATCCAAGCTAAACTTTTTATGGAATCAATTAGACCAATCGTATTCAAAGATATATATAATAATAAATAATATTTACACTTGCAAGTTATATTGTTTCAATAAAAAAATGACCTCATTCTCTAAATCTCTCAAGTGTTCAACTAAGAATAAATTCATGTAAAAAAATGATTAGATAATTTCATGAATCTAAACAAATGAACTCCTCGGTTAGTTTAAAATACAGAAGTCACGCTTATACGTATAATACACAATCCTACATATATAATTCAATTATCAAAATACCACCACGAATCTTTTGAATTAACTGAAACTGCCATCTATCAAACTGCATATTATATACTAACAAAGATAGAACAAACTGGTCTCCTTAGATCTTGGAGCTTCCCTTTTCATCATTTCCAATAACATAACATATCAACACACAATGCTGTTTCAACTTTCTCAATGTCAAGTCTGATGAATCGAGGCTGAATCTTCTTGGTTTGAATCAAACACATTGTTTGGTCTCTCGAATCTTCTAAATCCATCTTTCAACCATTGAGCTATCGTTGATATTGTTCTTCAACACACTAACGATGACAACAAAAAAGCAGGCAAATGATAGCTTTAGAATCGAATATTGGACAATGCATTAACTAACTGATGCAAAACAGTGGGAAAATAATAATAACTAGTTGAAAGTAAACGCATGCTAGATAACACCATAGAAATTCTTGAAAGGAGGTTTAAAAGAAAGGAATATACTTACAGTGATTTGTTATTCTACTGGTTTTCTTTTCTGTCTCATTCAAACAAAGACTTGCCAAAGTGACTGAAAGGGTGTGAAAGAAGAGAATCTTCGGCTACTGGGTCCACCAAAATAGGGAAGGAATGAGGCTGTCAGAGCATGACCTAGCTAGGGTTAGCTATCTGTTCCCACTTACTCATTGCAACTATCCAAAGCTAGATAGATCATGCTGGCAGCTTCACTTCTTCCCTTGTGGACATTTGTTTTCTCCTTCATCATCTACGTCCATCTGGCTTTTCAGTTTAAGAATAGAACATACGAGAACCAAAAGTTTGTCTTTTGCGAATGACTATGGCTTAATGTAGTAGTCTGTATGAACAACGGGTAGAGCATTTTTCTTCTAATAAAAACTCTGAACTCGTCAAAATATCAGAAACCTAAACCTAAACCACATCTGCTCGTGAACATATCCAAAAACAAAATAAAAAGCATGCAACTTTATCAGCTAAAACGAAAAATGAAAGCAGTTTTGGAATGAGTCAAAGATGCAAGCTTTTCATGAAACCGCAAAATAAACCAGAACCAGGAAATCAGTTCAGAAATCATACCATACTTGCTTGTACTAAAGAAGTAAATAGAAACACTGCTTGCTGCTAGAGTGACATAAATTTGGAAAAGAAACACAATATCAAACCAGAATAGGATCTTAAACCTCCTATTCGTCTATAACTGTTTGAAATGAAAACAGGCAAACAATGTAAAAGAGATGCATTTTTTAAAGTATGAAGACACAGAAGATCAAAGAGATGAGAAATGCGAGAAGTTAGGATTGTCATTTTGAAAAGCAAACTAGAATTGTATTGCAAATGAGAAAGGGAGGTGTGTAGAAGTGGATGAAGGGTTTGAGTAAAATATATAGAGGAAGAAGGGTGCAGTTGACACAGGTGTTAAAAGGAGTTGGATGAAAAAACAATAAAGGCATTAACCCACCTCTTGGAACAGTAAATTAAAAGAAAGCACCACGCGGATAGACAGCTAGGCGGAAAGAGACCCAGAGAGAGAAGAGAAAGGTAAACATAGCTTAACTAGCTGCTCAGAAGGCTACAGACATAGATGTATCATAAGCAGCAGCATTAAGCAAGAGTGTTACAGAAACACAGCTGGTGGTGCTGGTGGAAATATAGGGCGGCATGGCAGTTGCAGTCTTGCAGAGAGAAAGGAGATAACTCAGGGAAAAGGAAGAAGCACCCGCTCTTTCTCTCTCTCTCTCTCTCTGTCGTGCCTAAACCCTCACCAAGCATTGCTGTGTATTGACTGCTGTGCTAAGACCTAATAGGTAAAGAGGATCCATACACCTTAGCCATCCACAAGCATTGTACTATAAAAAACCTACCCCTTTTTCAAAAACCATATTGACCGTTGTTGCTCAGTTGACAGAAGAAAGAAAGACTAGTCATTGCATTGCCAGCCTGCCCCTGCAATTATTGGCTTCAGAAACTAGTGCTTGTAATTGGGGTTTTTGGAATTTTAATGCATTATTATTTTGTAATTACATGGCTATTAAAAGAACAAGAGGTGAGGATGGACGGTACTACTTTCATTTCTCTTTCAATATGTGTACTCCTCCAGAATTCAGTTGTCAATTCATGTTAGCATGTGTTTTCAATGCTATGCTTTCTTCCCACAGAGAAAAAAACAAAATGAGAGGCAGACTCCATAGTCCTTTCTCTCCCTCACCATGTATTCTCTTACATTATAGTATTATTATACTACTACTCCCTAGCTTTTTTTTGTCATTATGGTTAAAGAAAGACAAGTTCTCTTGTCCTAGCATATAGTAGTTGGCTGATGAGAACAAATAGAAGACGACTAAAGGCATATGATAAGGAGGGGCTGCTGTTTTTGGTTCACAGGAGTTGCATGTGAATTGGGTTTCTGTTTCTTTCACAAAGAGAGTTGGGTTTAAGAAAAGATCATGTGCTATGATGATGAGTGGGTTGAGAAAGAGAAAGAGAGAGTGAAGAGAGGGAGGAATCTCGATTTATGTGTGATCGTTGTTTATGTTGTTATGCCTCTTTCCAGAGTCTACTGTCTACCCACCCTTCCCTACTTACTTTCTTTAGGTTAGCTTTTCTCCTTCTGACCTTGCCTTGAAGCGCTACTAGACAATTTCTTTCTACTAGACAATTCAATTTAGCTAGCAGACAATGACTTTAACTTGTATGTTGCAGACAAAAAAATTAAACACAAAAACAAGACATAAAATTTAACAAATATATTTTTTTGGTTAACAAATATATACAATCTAAGATTATAGGATTTTTTATTCAAATTTAAGTTGAATCTAACCTATGTGTTTATTGATTTGTGAATGATAATTTGATAAATGATAATGTCAAAAGAAAGGCAGCAACCCTGTTAGTATTTTTTTTTTTTTGAAAAGGTGAGACGCTTCTTCATTAATACTGTGGTACACGTAAATCTAGGAATGAGGGACCATTTTCCACCCAATCGGGTGGAAGTGTCCCCTGCCTAGCTTGTTTAGCTACCCAATCTGCTTGAGAATTAAGATTCCTACGAATAAACTTGAATGACACATGTGGGTATGTGCGAAGAATTCTGGATAGGGATCCAAGAGTTCCATAACATTCCCAAGGCCAGCGACTTTCAGGTCCTCGGATACAGTTGATGAGGGTCAAGCAGTCGGAGAGAATCACACAATGAAGGGGAGACGAAGCTGCATACAAGGTGGCTTCCAGAAGGGTACGTGCCTCAGAGGCAACGGGAGAGGCGCTCGGGAAGCGTCCAGATCGTCTGTCGCAAACGATTCCATCAGAGTTGGTGACAACAATACCGAAAGGCGCCATCTGAGATATGCTCTGGAACGAGCCATCACAGTAAACCATTAAATGGGTTCCTGGCGGTGGATTGGTTGGAGGATGAGGATGGGGGATCTGGGGCCGAGTCGAGACAGATGTAGAGGTGATCGAGGCAACGGGCGTCCGGGTGAGGGTACCCCAATCTGTTGTATTATGGGCGATGGCCTCGGAGGTAATAGAGTCATTCGGTGTCTGGTTCCTGAAGATGAGAGCATTTCGGGCTTTCCATATATTCCAACACTTCGCTGCTATTTTCCTCATTCCATCAGGCCCCGGGTCGTCCTGCAATTTGAAAAACCAATCCGCAAAGGAGTGAGAGGGGTCAGGGAGGTTAGTGGAAGGGCAGGTACGGGTGCAGATACTTCTGGCGTGAGCACAGAAAAAAATACAGTGAAGGATAGATTCTTCCTGTAGAATGCAGATTTCGGATTAGGGAGCAATGCCTTCTGTGCAGATTGCTTTGTGTTGAGAGGATCTCCTGAGCGCATCTCCAGAAGAAGAACCGAATTTTTGGAGGGAGGGATAGGTTCCAGAGCCAGTTCCACTGCTTAGCATTGATGGCCCTTAAGTTCCTGCGGGGAACCCTAGTACTGTTCTGGCTCTTTCTGCCAGCATGGTAGGCTGTTTCGACCGAGAAGGTCTCGTCAGTCATAAATTTCCATTTCCACCCGTCTTCCAGCTCAGGAGGGCCGATCGGGTCTTGAGCCCTTTTGCAACTTTATCTTTTCCAACTTTTCTAACCTCCATTTTCAAGATAACCCCTTTACTTGACGCAACTGCCAGGAAGGTACTCGTGTCTGGCTCGACCACATTTTGGCTAATCAGACTTGTCGAGTTGAGTTTGATAAGGCCCTGATTTTCCACGAACCTCCCATCGGTTAATTTCACCCTATTAGTTGGGGCAACTACGACACAAAGTAATTTTGTAGATTATGGCAATATGTCTAAAGAAGTGGATGCTCTCTCCCACCTCAAAAATGCAAGCTACTTTAACCGAGGTCGTCTCATGAAGATAATATCATAGTTGTCTATGAAGTTCTTCACACATTCAAAATAAGGAAAAAAGAAATGTGCACGACATCTGAAGCTGAATATGCGAAAAGCCTACAATCTTGTGGACAGGACATGTCTGCATCAAATCCAACGAAGCTTCGGCTTAGACCACCTTTGGAGAGTGGATTCGGTCTTGCACTTGCACTGTTAGGTTTGACGTCCTCTTCAACAGTCAATCTACTAGTTTCTTCTCCCCGTCAAGGGAAATCTGTTAGGGAGACCCTCTCTCTTCTTTTCTTTTTATCATTATGTCTAATACGTTATCTTTTCTAATTAAACCTCTAAGTATCTTCATGGCATTCGCCTCTCCCACCAAGGTCCTCTACTATCTCAATGCGTTTTCGCAGATGACACTATTGTTTTTGGGAAGGCAACAAAGGAAGAAGTAGAACGAATTATTGAGGTTATTTATGAGTATAGTAAAATGTTTGGACAAGAAGTAAACCAAGAGAAATCACATGTCTTCTTCAGTGTCAATGTCGCGTCTCAGTTTTAGTTGACTATCTTGGGTCGGATTGGCTTTTCATGCTCTAATCATCATTCGAAATAGAATTAAACCATCTTCACGATCCTCAATTGCCATGTCTCGATTTCCATAAGTTTAAAAGTTGTAGATTGTAGTCGCATTGCGTTGAAGTTATACGATTTGTTGGTGATGAAGGTCCCCACCACACATAATCGAAAATCCTCTACCGGTGCATCTACCAACACCTCCGACACGCAACACATCTTCGTCGTCCTCCAGAAGAGCAAGCTGCCTCATTTGTGCTTTCATTGTCGTAGCCAATGTTCGAAAAGGCGGGCCTAGGCCGCCTAGCGTGCCTAGGCGCTAGGCGGCCGCCGACCGCCTCGCCTTTGCCTTAAGCGGCGAGTAAGGCGTCGGAGCGCCTCGGCGACGATCAGCGGCGACTAGGCGGCGCCCAGGCGGTTTAAATTAATTAGGCGCCGCTTTTTTTTTTAATTTAATAATTTATTAATTAAAATAAATTAGGGTTCAGTAACTAAATCCAATCTTCTTTCTTCGAATCTTCTTTCTTCTCAACGCCGACACTTTCTTCTTCCTTTCTTCCTTTCATCTTATTCGACGTCGCTGACTGAAGCCGCTGTCGCCGTCGCCACCGGACGTCGCCGCCGCTCCTCTTCTCTTCTCCTTCGGCGGCCGCGGCCCACGCCGCCACTCTTCCTTCCTTCCAGCAAAGCCTCTTCCTCTTCCTCTTCTGAGTCGGCTGCCTTCCTTCCAGCAAAGTCGGCCGCCACTCCTCCTTCCAGCAAAGTCGGCCGCCGCCGCTCCTCCTTCCAGCAAAGTCGGCCGAGTCGGCCGCTCCTCCTTCCAGCAAAGTCGGTCGAGTCCAGCAGCAGCCCTCTGTTCCAGCACCACACTCTCACCTCCAATTCCAGCACCCTTAGATTCTGTTCCAGCAGCCCTCCAAGTTCCAGCAAGGCAAGTCATCTTTTCATTAATTTGGTGACTCCTTGTGCTATCTGCTGAAATGGCAGAAACTAACAGCCATTGCTGAATTGGTGTGTTGGTTGTTATATCGTTTAGGTTCGATATAATGGACGAAGATAATACAACGGCAGCGACGAATAATGACTCTGTGAATGTTCTCAAGAGAAAGTCGGATGATATAGAGTGGCAATATGGGACTCTTGCTGATCCTCTCAACAACAAGGACAAGGTGAGATGCAATTTCTGCACCAAAGTGAGCATGGGTGGTGTATACCGTTTAAAGCAACACATATCTGGCTATGGAAGTTCGGTGAAAACATGCACCAAAGCTCCCCCTGAAGCTATCCTAGGAATTTAATCAATATTGGTAGAACGCTAGGCTCGCCTAGGCGAGCTAGGCGCTAGGCAAGCGTCACCGCCTGCCTACGCCTAGCGCTTTCTTGAACCTTGGTCGTAGCATTAGTTGCCATGATTACAAAAGCAATGCCGTCATCTGAGTTGAGTATTTTGCGAAGTGATGTTAAGGGTAAGAGTATTTTGCAAGTAGAATTTTGGTTTTACCTTACCTTACCTTACCCTTACTCTTATTCAATGTTCAACTAGGGTGATACTCTTACCATAAGGTTGGAGAACGGGACGGGTCTGAGTACCAAACCCAAACTTTGAGGGCAACCTAACCCGTAAAAGACTAAAAACCCATCACGTACTCCAAACCCGTTTGAGTACACACTACACGGGTACTCTAGCCCTGAAGTGGGGTTAAGGGTAAGAGTAGGATTTTGGTTTTACCTTTACCTTTACCTTACCCTTACTATTATTCAATATTTTAAACTATGGTGATACTCTTACCCTACCTTACCTATAGGGCCGGAGAATGGGGCGTACGAGTACTAAACCCAAACTTTGCGGGTACCCTAACCCGTAAGATACTAAAAACTCATCCCGTACATCGAACCTATTCGGGTACACGGGCACTCTAACCCGAAGTGGGGTTAAGGGTAAAAGTATTTTACAAGTAGGGTTTTGATCTTACCCTTACTCCTATTCAATATTTTCAATTCAATTAGGGTGATACTCTTACCTACCTTACCCATAAAGCTGAAGAATGGGGCGAGTCCGAGTACCAAACCCAAACTTTGTGGGTAGCCGAACCCGTAAGATACTAAAAACTCACCCCGTACTCTGAACTTGTTCGGATACACGGGTACTCTAACCCCGAATAGGTACGGGTTTGGGTATCCTAGCAACAACAATTTCAAGGTTGAAATGCAGCTATTGTTTGTAGCAACTCCTGCTATTGTTTCCCTACGGAGTTAGTCAAATGCTGTTATTGTTTCCATAACCTGAACTTGTACAAGGTTCAAGTACCTAAAACCCATGTTACACTATCCGTTTGATCGAGTACGGTAGAGTTCAAACTATCATCTCTACTCATGGTCGGTTGATTCAATTCACTGATGTTAACCAATTGATGCAATTGGTCTGATAATAACCTGATTGATCCATATTTCACTAATATTTTTATATCCTAAGCAAACAGTGATGGATCATAACTTTTGAGTACTATGTTACCAGGTGTGTTAGAAGTTGTTTGTTCTGTTGATGAGGGATATCATATCAAATTTGTATTTGATAATAATAAAGGTATATGCAACAGAAAAAAACAACATACAGGTAACTATAAATCTAATTGCAATCCCTATTCAAGGCAATGTTATATTATAAATACTATACTATACTACAAGGTTAGTATGTAAAATCAAATAATACCTGGGGTGAGCATGAGTAGTCACAGAGTTTTCCAACTTAAGACCATCTAAGCCCAGAAGAGCCCATGCTCTGCTCAGCAGGCTTTAACATATGCCCATCTGAAATGTACCACAACAGTTAGCAGCAACCAAATAGTAGCTAGATTCAAGAAAATTGAGCAACAATCATTATCTACCTAAATTATTTTTAAAATATTCATGTCCTCAAGTTCACAACAGACCTACCTACCCAGTCAAGACCAAGAAATTGATGAAGCAGCTGTGATGTAAAGATAAGGTTATTTTGTTCAGGAGTCCAGACACTCTCGGGTTCATATGGACAATCTCCGTGTCTCCTGAACATCCCAAGGACACCTTCAAGATTACAATTATGTCTTTCTAAAGGTGCTAGGAGTGGTCCCTTTCTGACAGGATAAAGCCGTCTCTCTAAGATATTGAGATATATCTTCTTGCCCATGAATTTTTCTCTCAAGCAAAGGCATGTTATTATAATTAAAAAAGCTAGGCGGGTAAGAAACAGAGTGTGTTACCACTAAATGATGGGCTACATTCGCTTGAGTCATCCCAGATTCATCATGCGAACTGCGAAGTTGTTATATCACTTGAGCTACATTTCAGTTGTCTCCAATTGATGAATGAACGCCCAACGATTTCTTGCCTCTTAATGAGTTGCTGTAGAAATGGAAAAAAGACTTGAAATATTATCAGCAGAATGAATCGATAAAAGATCAGATTGTCAACCACGTTTATAAAAAAAAAACTTGTCAGCCTATGAAAAGGGTTATGGGAGGCAAAAGGAAATCATACCATAGCCGTTAAAAATTAAAATAGATACAATAGCTTCAAAATAATTATTTATTTTAGCATATAGACATCCTGAATTAACACAGTGGATGCTTGAATCCATTGAACAACTGCTTTGAGGGAGAAGTCACATAATGTACAACATGCATTTCTTTAGAGGAAACTGAGGCTTTTTCTGCAACTAATGATCTTCTCATGTTAACCTTGAGGTTGCTGTACATTCCCCTGTAAACATGTGATTCAATGAAGTTTTGAGTTATAAGACACTACATGTAAAACATGCCTGTCAGAATGAATCTTCAAATCAACAATGTCTCATACAAAATTTACATACTTATCTCAATTTCTGTTAAGTCCCTTCAATTTTCACCGATCAAACATCCTCCTGAGATTCCCTGTGAGATTTGGCGGCGCATTTGTTTCTCTGCGTATAACAGACAGAAAACCTGCCGCAAAACTTAGAGGTCTATCCCTGCAGCTCAATCTGAGAATGTACATGCAATACTGCTATCATCGGCACAAGTTTCCTTCAGAGCACTGATGGGCAGAATGGTGTTTATTTACAATAACACATTGTCCCAATTGGATCTTCCTGAAAGTGTTTCTGATTGGAACAGAAACTTTCATGAAAGTGATTCCATCTCAAACCAATAGGCAGAGATATCAAGCAAGTCATGTTTTCTATTGCACCAATGTCATTTCACCAGAAATCGGCACAAGAGCAGACACCATCCTGAAAATGATGAAATCTACTGGCATCCCTGATTACTAGTATACGATCATATAATTTTGACACTAATCTACAGAAAGCATGGCAATCATCACATATCCTAAGGTTCTTTGTAATCCTAATTGGGGTACCTTCAGAAGTGCTTAACAAACCATAACTTATAGCCAGTCGTTCACTATGACCATGCAGAATCTGTATTTTCTCTTGCTCCGCTACATTATGCAAGACTGACTTTGTTTGGGTCACATAGCCTCCTTCATTCTCCAACTTCTCAGTAATGTGAGTCAATTTTTTATAAATCTTATGAGAATCTGGATGAGACTTGTCTCTAGCAATGAATGTATGAACCTTATGTCCTACCTCCATCCAACTACATCCTGGTGTCTTCTTCAACCCACCTTCTTTCATTCTCATTCTAACTTCTCGGACATCTTTCCAACGACTTTCAGCAGCAAACAAATTGGATACCAATACATAATTTCCTGGATTTTCTGTGTTCGACTCCAAAAGCTTCTGCGCCACCTTTTCTCCAAGTTCCTTACTGGAGTGAACTTGGCAAGCAGCTAAGAGGGCACACCAAACTTCAGCTTCAGGTTCAAGATTCATGCCCGTGACAAATTGGAATGCCTCTTCCAAGCGGTTTGCACGACCCAGAAGATCAACCAAACAAGCATAATGTTCCGGCCAGGGCTCTAGTTGATACTTGTACTTCATAACATCAAGAAAACTTTTACCTTCATCAATCAATCCTGAATGACTACATGCATACAGAAGTGTCAAGAAGGTAATGTGATCAGGAATCAGCTTTTGATTCTCCATGCTACTAAATAATTCAACTGCTTCTTTGCCTTTACCATGCATTCCATATGCATTAATCATAGTAGTCCATGTAATAAGACTTTTATTTCTTATACAATCAAATACCTTGTATGCATTCTCTAGATTCCCACAGCGAGCATACATATCAACAAGCGAGTTTGCTAGCGAATCTTCTAACAGAAAGATCTTCCTCGTTAGGAAACCATGAATTTCTTTCCCTTTGTTCAAGGATGATAAGTTAGCGATAGCAGAGAGTAGGCTCACCAGAGTAACAGAATCAGGTTGGACTGCAGTCTCCTCATCAAGTGGAAAACTTCAAGAGCTTCAGCTCCTTGACCATTACTGACACATGACGAAATCATGCTCGTCCAAGAGACAACATCCTTCTCTTCAATTAACTCGAACACTCGAGCAGCATAATCAAGTCGTCCACATTCTCCATACACATCAATCAAAGTATTTCTCAGCATACGATCAGCTAGACTGTGCCTTATCATGTAACCATGAACTTCTTTTACTTTTAAAAAGTATTTCAATCCACTGCAAGCCAGCAGAATGCTACCAATCATCATTGCATCCGCACACATCCCTTCCATTTGTGCTTGCCTAGTCAATTCTAAGGCCTCAAGATGAAGATTGTTCTGAGCATAGCCAGCCACAATCGTCGTCCAAGAAACGAAATCTTTGCCAGGCATCATCTTAAAAGCACGGTCCATGTAACTCACATAAGAACACTTGCTATACATATCAATAATTGTGTTTCCAACATGCAAGTGAGAACCATACCCCATCTTTATTGCGTAAGCATGACTTTCTTTTCCATTTAACAGATAACCCAATCTTCCACATGCTCCAATGATGCTCGTGAGAGATACCTCGTCAGGTCTTATACCAGAATCAAGCAAATCATGGGCAAATTTCAAAGCTTCAGCGAATAGACCATTCTGGATAAAGCCATTCAGCAAGGAATTCCACGTGACATTATCCTTTCCATCTACCTTACTGAAAATTCTGGCTGCCTCAACCATCATCCCCTGCCTCACATACATAGCTATCAGCGCGTTTGCCACATAGGCATCACGAAAATGACTTGATCTTAACGTAGCAGCGTGGATTTCCCTTCCCAGTTTACTAGAAGAGTCCTGACAAGCTTGAAGGGCAGCAACAAATGTGTAAGTGCTAGGAGAAACACCAACCATCCTCATTTTTCTAAGAACTTCCAATGCCTCTAAGTACTGAAAATTTTCAGAGTATGCAGATATCATCGAGTTCCACAACACATCATCGTCTCTTCCGTTGACCCTGTCAAACAATTTCCTTGCGCTTTCCAAATCCTTGCACTTCGCATACATAGCAACAACAGCATTAGCAACAAACGCTACAGAAGCACACCCACATTTGATGGCGAGTCCATGAACTTCCTCCCCAGAACGAAGATCTTCAACTGCTCCACAGGCTTTCAAAACACAAGGAAAAGTACAAGAATCAGGACAAGAACCAAAAACCCGCATCTCTCTGTACAATCGGAGAGCTTGTAGAGCTTGTCCATTCGAGACATAAGCACCCATCATAGCATTCCAAGTGAAGACAGTTCTCTCAGGCATTTCGTCGAACACCTTGTGTGAATCACAAGCATACCCACATTTCCCGTACATAAACACAAGCTTCGTGCTCAAGAAAGCAGGGTCCGACGCCGTAACACCAGTTTTCAGGACATGGGCATGAATCTGTCGGCCCTGTGATAAAGCCTTCCTCGTGGCACAGAGCTCGAGTAATGGCGCGTAAACCTCGTCTGGGTTAGCCAGAAGTGAGCTACGATCGTGAGTCAACAATGTGGTAAAAGAGGAGAAAGCTTCTTTGAGGCTTCCTTGCTTGCATAGATCCCGAAGAGAAACGACTGCTTGTGTAGAATTGGGTTTCAGCATTACTGCGGGCTGGGAGGTGTGGAGATTATTACACAGCGGGAAAGTCGTGGCAGCCATTGCAGGAAATTTGAATGAGGCGCGCATACAACAACGGAATTGATTGCATAGCCCAATCGATTACCTTCGTTTCGTTAAGTGTAGGGTTCAAATTCAGTAGAAGTTACGGAGTAGAAAGGGGATAAAGCAAGATGAACCAAATGGGGCTGCAAAAAAATTTAATTCAAATAGGGTGGTCTATAAGTAATTTTTAAATCTAGAGTGATTTTTGTTAACAGGAGATTGTTTTTTTTAAGTAAGATAGCTCCGTGAGAAGAATCGAGATAGTATAAGCAGTAAATTAGCTACAATCTACCCAGTAAGGGATAACTACCGAAAACACCCATGGTAGATATGTAAGAGCCAGACGTGCCACAGAATGGGCGTCTATGTTTACTGAGCGTCGAACCGAGAACAGCCTGAAATTTGGGTTGACTACCAGTGGCCGAGTTACTTCTTGAACGATGATCCCACCACTAGCTCTAGTTCCTTCATTGTGACGGACTGCCTTAGCTACTATCTCTGCATCTTCTTCAATGTCTACTTGGAAAAAACCCGAGGACAAACACCACGAAATTGCATCTCTAACATCCAATAATTCTAGAATGAATCAAAGTCGATATAGTTTGTCGCTCACAATAAAGGCAACCAATGTGCCAAGTGAGCAATGTTAGACCACTGTGTAAGAGGAAATTCAGTTGTTGGCTTTTCATAATTTTTAGGTGAGTAGGGATTGAGTTTTCGGGTTAAAAATTCTTGCCGGAAGCAAGAACCAGATACAACAGTTCTTTGAGGCCAGAGAACCTATCCAGTTGAGTTTTCTACTCAACTTGATAAATTAGTGCATTTATCTTCACTATTTACTCGTGATGGTTACATCAAAGACTGATACAATCGATAACCACCACTTCAAGTGTGGAATCAAGGACTCATACGTAGAAACAAGTGTACAAATCATTTAAATTCAATGGCCGAAAAAAGATATTGCCTCCACAGCTAAATTTGGGAAGCACTATCTTTTTTTTCACCAGAGTTCTTTTATTAATTATTATACAGCAGATTCATTTTTGGAAAGATCATGGCTTGTAGGTTTGTAGGTGTGAAGCATGTAGTTGCAGGCTCCCACAGCTTCTCCAACTGTCAAGAAGAACCATTCCGACCCGATTTTGTCCATGAACTTGGCCTTGTTTAGCTTCTTCGTCACCTCTGCTCCTGGATTAGCCAACACCAACTTGTGCGAAAAAGAGAGAAATCACGAAATCTTAGTCCACCATTTTCGGGGTTATCATAACGAAATAAAGTAGTTAATTAGTCACATACTTTAAGCCCTCTTCTATCAGTCACTTTCTTAACTTCCTCAAGCATGCTTATCCCACTTGTGTCAATGTTGCCAACAGCTGCAACCACCATCCCAACCATAGGTTACATAAATCAATATATAATACAATGTCTAATTTTAAATGTGACAGCGAAATTCTGATGCATACGTACCTCCCATGTCTAGAATAACATATTGGAGGCTAGCTTCCCCTGATGTTTTCAATCTATCTTCTTCGTCATCAATCCACCTCGCGATCCTGTATCATCACGAACCAACAATCATGGTTAATTAATCGACACAAATCTACTAAAAATGATTCAACAAAGGTCGACATTTACGCGTACCTCTCTCTCAAATAGGACGAGTTTGCAAAGTAAATCGGAGCATCGATCTCAAGCACAAGGACACCAGGAACTGTGGCTGCATTGGGATACTGTTCAACGTTTCTGTAGATTCCTGAGTTAGGAATGTTTCCTAGGATGAATGTCTTTGGTCTTGCCACAAACAATAGCACCCTAAGTACTGAGATTCCCACCTGTCACCAACATTAAAGCAAAACAGTCACCAAATGTTTTTTTTCTTACAAGTAATGCTGATCCCCAAAATTCGAGGCTTACCGCAACAACCAAGCCAATCTCGACACTGGCGAAAACCACCCCAATGTAGGCACTCATGCAAACGAGGAAATCGAACTTGTCAATGTTCCATAAATGGATGACGGCCTCGTAGTCAATGAGGCCAAGCATTGCTGAGATGATAATCGAGGATAGGACCACGAGGGGAGTGTAGTGGAACAGAGGTGTCAGGAAAAGCAGAGTTAGCATCACTGCTAATGCCATCACTATGTTCGATACCGCTGTCTTGCATCCAGCGTTGAAGTTCACCGCGGACCTCGAAAATGGGCCTATACACAAAGCCAAGTAAATAAATAAATGTCAGAATCTCTAAGTCAAAGATTGTACTACGTTTCAAGTAGTACAAAAATTTAGTATTGAAGGGTATTTTTTGGAAATACCGGTGGTGAGGTAACATGAAGCGCATGAGCCGACGATGTTCATGGTACCAATAGCGATCATCTCTTTGTTTCCGTCAATGTGGTAATTTTTGTACATGGCGAAGCTTCTCCCCACGGCGATACCTTCCTGTAAAAATATTTTTTAACAGTTTAATCCTCTATTACATGTGAGGTAAAATTTGGAAGAATAGTGGTAAAATGGTAATTACGGCAAGTGCGATGATGCCAGTGATGATTCCTGTCTTGATGGCAATGGAGAGATAAGGTGACACGAATACAAGATCACCAAACGACAGCGGATTGAGTCCCTTCTTCAGCTCTCCGATCTACAGTTAATTTAATAACAAACGAACATTTATTAAAAAAAACATTGAGGAGGGGATAAGAAACTAGTGGGCCTACAGGCCCACCATCGGCATTATTGGTGAGGCCCACCGAAATGACTGGTGATAAATTATTTGTCTAACAAGATAAAGCCCAATTGTGTAACTCGTGGAGCTTTTCAGTTAAGAATGGTTTTAATTAATTAGGAAAATAACATTTTAGCCCCTCTACTTTGACAACTTAACAGATATCCCCTTACTATAAATCAATTTTTTTACCCCTCCTACTTCGACTACTTTGTCATTTTGGTCCTCCAGTTTCAACTTTCGTCTTCTTAACATTAAATCTGGACACATCCACACACTGACAAAGAGAGATATCAGAGGTAGAAGATGAAGATTTGGTTAGCAAGGTAAATTGGGGAGATATTACGAAGAGTATGGTGAAATACGAAGGATTTTAAAGCCACATTATTCGTCGATATCATCCTAACTAATTATATAAACAAGAATACTTACGACTTGGACGCCATGTTTTTCAGCGTGGGTGAAATAAACGAGAACGCTTCCGAGGATGACTGAAGTGAGAGGGGCCAGTGCTGATATCCAGAAGAACTTTGGTCGTTTCTTGCTCTGCCAAACTCAATTTGTTAATATAAAAAGATAACATGATTGAATTTGTAGAATATAAATAAATATACAGAGAAGGTTGAAAATAGATGAACAAGACTTGACTAGATATTTCTTTCTGTGTTTCTAAATGTATGGATCTTTAATTCTTTATATGGCCGAAAGAAGACAGAGCAAAGGTAGTCTGAAAACATACCATGTATTGGAGAATAACGATTAAAAAAGGTTCGAGGGAGCAGGTTAATAGTACCAATAATTCACATATAAGTGTATAAATTTCTAGCTAATTAATTTCAATTATCTAGAATATAATGACACAATCTAGTGATTGAGTAGTGTAAACAAATAATTATATTATTATTTATTTCTCCTATGATTTTTTTTTTTATTAGGTGATTGTTGATGTTTTGTTTGAATCTGATGGGTCATAGTTATTTTGATAATATTTAATGACGCATGTATGATTCACATAAGTCATCTATATATACTACTGAGCCATCAATGACATATACCAATTCGGACACATGTCATCAATTAGAGGCATGACACATGGTATCTTGACTCTGATCTCAAGATTCTATAAAAGAAAGGGATGCCACTCTTGTAGAGCAATGAATATTGTGCTAGCTATCGTATTGATCTCACCATTAATACACCTAAAGGGCTTCTAATATTACTTATGTATTTCCTAGCTACTTCTTACCCATTGCTCCTTGTACTCACTACATCATTCTTTGTACTACGATTTCTCGTACGCCTCGTATGATACCCGTTTAATTAAGACAATCGATCCCCACTATTATTATTAGGTAAACTAATTGAGCAGACGTAATTAACTTATTTTTACTTAATTCTTTAGATAAAATATTTACCACCCCACTCAAACACACGAGTTGTAACACGAAATCAACTCGGAAAAGAGTAATGCTTAACTTTTTTTTTTGTTTCACACTAAACTTGTAATGATCATACCCAAACCCAAAATGTGGAAACCATTATAAAGCAAAAGCAAACAAGTTGGAAAAAAGGGGAAAGGAAATATAGAAGGAAGGTAACTTACAAATTGTTTGGTAACAAGGAGGAAGAAGAGGAAGCAAAATCCCAATACAGCACTTTCCCACCTCCACTGCATAACAATTAACAACCCCCCAAATTCAACATCAGCCGTTAGATTAGGCCACCAAAAACATACGGTACTGATTATACTAATTAATTAACTGATATAATACAATATAAAATTCCTAGTTGGAAGAAAGTAAATCGTCTTTTTTCTTATCAAATCCACTTTGCATATATATATATGAACACTAAGGAGTCAAAAAGCACCCAATTATGTGAAACTAATCGACTTGATTATTCTATTTAGTACACAGAGGAGGGTGCTGACTGCTGACTGCTGAGTCATGTATATGTAATTGATTAATGAATGAATGAATGGTTAATTAAAGGAGAAAAGTTAAAGTATAAACCTGATGGGTCTGGGAGAAGACGGAGCGCAAAACAGAGACTAGATCGGTGGAACGAGTAAAATGTTCCAAGCCAAGTATCCCTTTTAGCTGTTGTAGTATTACCACTGTAGCTGCCCCTGCCATGAACCCTACTATCGTCGCGTGTGATAGAAAGTCCACTATGAATCCTAACCTGCACTCTCACCATTTTCGTTCATAGTTCATTAACTCCTCTCAAAACTCAATGCTACGCTTCTTGATAATAATAATTATAAGTTTGCATGTGTACACCAAGTCTGGTACAAGTGAAATAGTTATATTGACAAAAGAAAATATTTTCACCATAGAGATTGGCACTTAATTATAAAATAAGATTATTTACTTCTTCTTTAAGGGTTGTGTTGGGTGTGAAGTTTTGAGAGGAGATTTGGAGTCAATTCTCTTCTCTATCCAAAGTAATTTTGAAAAAAATAACTCGTCTGGTTCATTAAATATCCTAAAAATTCGGGACAACTGAAATCTTCTCAATGAGTCGAGTGAAAATCTTCCACGTACACTAAAATTATTTTAAAATAGGCGCGGTTTTAAGTAGAAGAGGTGAAATTGTATTTTTTTTTTTTTTTCACTCTCATTAAAAAAATCTAAACATCTAAACAATTAGGGTGTTATAGACTCTTTGTGGGGATCTTTGTAAATTTATAATCTGAGTCTCTCCAAATCACTGTACAATCTATTTGTCAAATAGTAGAATCAATCTCTTTCATTTTTATTCCAAAACCACCCTTAGACCTTAGTTATTCCCATTATTGATTGAACAGTACATCTCTTTTGGAAATTCGAAATGGAATTTATGGATCAACTTGATGCCTATCTTTCTGTCCCTTGTGTCTTATTTACAAGGGCGGATCTGGGCGTGAGGCCCACCCCACTTCGAGTTTAAAGCTACTAGTACTATATATATTTTCATGTCCATGAATGAATTGACCCAATATCATAATCTATCATGGATCCACCACCGCTTATTTATCATTTTATCTGATCATCCAATCTTGTCTGCTTACTAATTCCTTACACTGACACAATAATGAAGGACAATCATACTACTATGATCCATTGGCATTGGGTATTAACTTATTCACTCATACTGCCAAAACGACAGACAATGACAAAAACGACACACATCTCACTCTCCTCACGGACACGGACATAGTCAAGTGGCTGATCCCTAATATTTATTAGCGCTTACCATTATTGTACGTGAAAAAGCGCTCAACGTGATTATTAATTAACCTGTCTTCGCTAAATAAGAAAATGGTCACACAACACTGTCTGACGTGGCCGTCAACACAAAAAAAAGACTGTATGACGTGGCCCGAATAATTTTGACTTTTCAATCCCCCCATGTTTCTATTTCTGGTAAGTCGATGATTAATTAATTAATTGATTAACTGATTAAAAGTACCTTAACAGGCCGAGAGCTGCTTGGAAAATTCCGGCGAAGAATGTTGCGGTGAAGGCCAGGTGGAGGTACAGTTTTGGGTTGTCGACGGCGCTAACTTCACTCCCTAACATGGATGCCGTCAGCAGTGAGGCCACGGCCACCGTCCCCACCGCTAAATCTCTAGAGCTCCCCATCATTGCGTATACTAGCGGCGGAATGAAGCTTGAATCTGTTTCACCCATACGGATAGTAAGTCAATTTTCGTTTTTATTTTTATTTACAGGTTATAAATATAGTGTAACAAATTGTTATTTTACTTTTAAACTGCGACAACCGACAAACAAGATGTCTGTGTTAGATATTTGAGATCAGAATTTCGCGCTCGAATTACAGCCCTAAAGATTTCACTTAAATCACTTGTTTTGGCCACAGAAATATATGAAGACTTGGGTAGCAAATCTCTCAGATCGAGAGACATTTTAAAATTATCACGGTTGAGTAAGGATTTGAGAAGTTTGGAAGAGATTTGAGACAATTTTACTGAGTTGTCCTTAACTAATTCCGTTATCACAGTTGTAATGAAAAATATTTTAATCAAATGTAATTTTTAGTTTCTTATTTTATGAATTCCTTAATCAATAATTACTCAAATTACTCAACTGAATTATCTATTTTTCAAAGGATAAGGGCACCGTAATTGCTCTCTAATTTCTGGGTATCTAAAATCAGTTCCACCCAAATTTATAACGCAATCATCTCCTCAATTTTTTTTTGGAAGGATACTTACAGAGGCCGAGAATTGGGGGGAGGTTGGCGAGTTTGGCGTAGCTGATACCCTGTGGGATTGCCAGACTAGCTATGGTGACGCCGGAGATGACGTCAGATTTCAGGAACTCCAAAGTGTATCTTGACCCCCACTCGAAGATGGGGAAGAAGTACTGCAACCCGAGCACAAACTTCCGGGTCGGACGCTGGTTCTTGAACTGACGAAGCGGGTCGTCGGGGAAGAACGTCTCCTTCAGGTTGTACTTCAGGGACTTGAAAAACGGCTGCGGCGGCGGAATCGCCACCTTGTGGGAGTTGTACTCCTCCGCCGACGATGCCGATGACGCGTTCACCGGCGGTGGGTATCCGTAGTCCGTGTTACCCATGTAATTAATTGTTTTTTTGACAATTTAGTTAGGGGATTAGATAATGTGCGGCGGCGGCGGATGAGGAGGAGGAGTTAGAGAAGGAGGCGGTGGGGGGAGTTGCAGAGTGAAGGGGGAGGAAGTGCGGTGGCCGGGGATTTATAGCGGTTAAAGATTGGTATCTGGTGGGGCCCATCTGGAGACCTCTCTCACTCCTAGCTTATTCAGTGCTTATAGGGACCCACATTGGAGGACACGTCATGGATGCTAAAAAGTTGTATTTCTTTGAATTTTCATTTCATCTAATTGACACGCTTCCTTATTATTATTTTTTTTTACATAGGCAGCTTCTTTCGGAGATACGGAGTCAGCAAACACAAACAAGGAATTGAACATCAAGTCCCAACCCGGGAAGTCATGTCTACCTCCACGACTCCCAGGAGGTTAATCAGGGCCATACGAGCCACATAATGGGCGGTCCTGTTACCTGAATGGCGAACCGTCATAAAGCGCCAAGAGGGGGCTCGACGGTGCATCTGAAGGACCTCCTCTATAATAGCTCCGCCTGGATTTGCTCTGATTTGACCTGCCAGCAGCCGTGTCGAGACAAGTTCGGCATCCCCTTCAATATCCACCTGCAAAACACCAGTCCACAGACACCAAGTGCAAGCATCGCGAAATGCCAACAACTCTAATACAAATAGATCGAAAATACCTGGATATGTTGCCGCCATTGCCCGAAGAACAACACCAACGGAATTACGAAGGACCCATCCAGCAGAACCGCCTAAACCCGGTCTTACGGCTCCGTCGACATTGATCTTTAAACGAGAAGGGTGAGGAGGAATCCAGGAAACTAAAGGTTGGGGAGGGGTGGGAATGAGGATGGGCGACGGCCAGTAGATAAGACTATGTTCCCGCCACTGACTCTGAAAGTACTGGAATAAGATCTCCAACCGTGTCTGAGCACGATCAAACACCACTCTATTCCGTCCTTTCATGATTCCTTCATTATTTACTGGTTTTATTTATCGTGCTAATAATAAGAATAAAAATACCTCAGAAAAAAGAATAAAAATGTTACAATAACTCTTTTTCATAAAGCGGCAAGGGACATTATCAGTTATCACGATAGATTGAACTGGTGTTTTTTTATCTCTTAGTAATTATAACAATGCAAATACCCAAATTACAATCAGACACATCAATGTTATGTATTTCAATAAGAAGTCCATATATCACTACAAGAAAATACCAATTTAGTCACGGTTATTTAGTCACGGTTTATGAAACTGTGACTAATTTGTCACGGTTCATATGGAACCGTGACTGGTTTGTCACGGTTTCAAAAGAACCGTGACTGATTTGTCACGGTTTCAAAAGAACCGTGACTGATTTGTCACGATTTCAAAAAAACCGTGACTGGTTTGTCACGATTTCTAAAGAACAGTGACTAAACTGGTCACGGTTCTTTGAGGAACCGTGACAAAATTGCCAGGCTGGCAATAAACGTTGAACATACCTTTTTTTTTTACCAATCCGCTTCTTTCTCTTCTCTTCTTCAAGCTCCTTCCTCTTCTCAATCTTCTTCCTCTTATCTCCTGAACCTTCTCTCCCCAAACAAACCCATCACCATTCTTCCTCCTCTTCCTCTTCCCTCTCCAGATCCATTCTTCCCTCGACGGCGGGGAGCTGTGGAGCACGGGTCGACGGGAACTGTGGCGGCGCTGCTCACGGCTGTGGGAATCGAGGCGGCGACGACCGGCGGTGGAATCGAAGGCGGCGACGGAATCGAAGGTGGCGGCGGAATCGAAGGCGGCGACGAAATCGAAGGCGGCGGCAGGAATCCCTCTATCTTCTTCTCCGTCAATCACTTCCGCCACTCCAGTCGTCGTTCAGATCCAAAGCTGTAGAAGCGACGACGATGCTGTGGTGGAGAGGCGTTTGACGACGGCGGTGACAGTGAGGCGTTTGACGGCGACGACGAGGAAGCGAAGGAATTTTGTATTTGTTATGTAATTTTTGTTAATTATTGTATTCACACAATAAATAAATTAAATGGAGTGACTAGTTCGTAATTTTCAAATTTTACCTTTGCAGTCACTAACTGTGAGTTTGCTTCAAATGAAGCACATGGTGTTATCTGGGACCTTTTGTTAACATTTTAAATTTATGGACCAGTTTGCATAATGGAAGGAGTTGAGGATCAGTTTGTACAACGAAAATGACATTTTGGGTCACTGGAAAATTCGTAAAAACAGTTTGGTCACTGGATTAGTCATCGTGACTAAATTGATCATTTTTTGTCACGGTTTTTATATAAACCGTGACTAATATTTGTCACGGTTTTTATATAAATCGTGACTAATATTAGTTACGGTTTATATAAAAACCGTGACAAATATTAGTCACGGTTCCTTTAGAAACCGTGACAAACAAAATTAGCACGGTTTATACAAAAACCGTGACAAAAAATGATCCATTTAGTCACGGTTTTATAAACCGTGACTAATTTTTTTTGTCACGGTAAAAACCATGACTAAAGGCAAAAAAAAACTGTGACTAATGTGCTGTTTTCTTGTAGTGTATAGCCGCGACTGGCCACAACCCTCAAAGTTAATGTTGATGGTGCGGTACTAAAAGCATGTGGAGGTGCCACATGATGGGTCTTGTGATATTATATAGGTGCAATTTTGCGTGTTATAGGAACGCCTTATTCATGTACGTATTACATACTCTTTCTTCTTGTAATTGTTAGATTATCAGGATGTTGTGTCTATGACCTGCTTTCAAGTTTCATGCAGGTGGATTTTGAAGGAGATGAGAATTTTAGGGTTAATAATTATTTCGAAATACCCAAACTCCTCCTCCATTCTGAAAAACCTTCTCTTCTCTTGTTGTCCCCCTTCTCTCCTCTGTTGATCCTTAAGCTTTCTCTCCTCCGCTTTTCCTCTGCCAATCCTTAAACCTTCTCTTCTTCACCGTCGGTCTATCTCAACCCTCAAGTCACCGATCATCAAATGATCGACGCCATCGCCCTCACATCCTCATGGGCGTCCACGATCCCCCACCCCCAACTCCAACAACGATCATATCGAAGGCATTGCTTGGTTCTCCGTCGACGAGCACAACAAGAAGGATGTTAGTTTTTTTGGTTGATCGATCAAATCGCTCTCTCGTTATACACTATGATGTTATTAGGTAGTATGGAAAGTTTTAATTGGATTACCCCGATCAGCAGCCTATAACTATGGTCAATTCATAATTATATTAATATTATACATAATTATAATTGAGATAAAATAATACCTAAAGATCTTGGTTTGTAAGTTGTAACTTTAATGAAGAAAAAATTAATCAGATATTGTAATCTGAATCTGAGGATATGTCGGCTTAAGGATCCTTAGCTGGGATTTGCATAATGGGATGGTGAAATAATCATCCTATCTAATCAGATTCTCAATTTTTTTTGGAAAACTTCCGTTATAAAGGACCATAGATTATGCACCATCTAACTAAAAAGAAGAAAAAGGAAAAAAAGAGGAACAAGATTGTGGTGGGATAGGAGTGTGGGGTTGATTTAAAGGACAAAAATAAACCTAAGGTTAAATCCTTAGTTTTGATTTTGAAATGCAAAGAGAGTAAGATTATGCATACAGAAACCATGCTGCATAAAGTTAAGTGCAAATTTGACTACATCATGTGCATTTGAATTTCTTATTCTTTTAATGGTTTTGTAAATCACCTAGACATCCTTTTAAGAAGAGTTCAAATTTCCTGGATAACAATTCCTGCCAAAGGGTGAGATTTGTTGGGATCAAAAACTCGTCCATGTACCTGTTCAACATCGCCTTCTATTATTAAATTCTGTAAATTGAGGTTCTTATCCATAGTAGAGCCGTTCTAACTTTCAAGGCTTCAATTGTGAAAGGATCATAAATAAAAGGAAAACATTGGCCACCTGCAAAAAGAATGTTCCAGTGGAAATCTCTTACCACCATGCCTATAACACCACCTTTGTTTTTTAGGATTGCCCCATCCACATTAACTCTGAACCAATTCATGGCTGGTAACAATCCGTAATTATTTATTTTTGTGGGAAGCTGTTGTAAGGGTTCTGTTTTTGTCAGATTATTGGCCGATACTTGTTCTTTTAGGTGGGCCTCAAAACATTCCTTTAGAATCCGTGGATGTATTTGTTTAAAGTTGAAAACAACCTCACTTCTAGATTTTCATATTCGTCACCAAAAGATCAGTACCTTTTGAGGAGAAACTAATTTTTTCCGCAATATTTCGCGCCATGTTATAATAATATTTTGGCCTTGAAAAGAGCTTAGCGGGATTCTAGTAAGATCTGCCAATTTCGTCGCCAGAATACAATACATTAACAAGTGATCAATTAATTTTTCATGATCCCAACAAACTGGATATAAATCTGGGATGTCTTTCATTTTTTCCTTAGAATCTTCCTTGTGGAATAACTTCCAGAAGAAATTTTTTAGTTTTGGTTGGATCTCAAGATTCCAAACTGCCTTCCATAAGTTTTCGTCAATTGGAGACGGACCAATTTCCTCCTCAATAGATGGGATGCTGAAATATTATCACCATACTTAAGAGTGATCAATGAGAAAACTAAAGTTTTTCATAAGGTTTATAAGAGAAACCAATGTATGATGATCATTTAGTAAGTGAGTATTTTATGAATACCATTTAGCAAGTGACTTTTTTTATGAACATCATTTAGTAAGTGATTTGGTGTACTATATGGACTCTAGCTCAACTACTGGTCAGATTTTTTCGGTCAACCCAATAACTAGGAAACTAGTATCGAAGACCTAATAAGGGCTCATATGCTGGACACCTAGGGTTTAAACTCATGTGATCACAACACTTTGTAGATCAAGATATTCTCTAAGCAAATCACCAATAAAACGCCAATGACACATGGTGTCACGACCTGCTCAAGATCCTATAAATACGGACTTGACCCCAACATGGACGAGACATGACCTAATACTCGACACCATATGACTTAAGCTCAACATTCCCACTCATTGACACATTTAAAGCACCACAAATATGTCCTTAGGGGTACACCTGATATTTCTCTGTTTCACACTCAAATAGGCATTTTCTCCCTCTTACTTATATCTGAGCACTTACTATACTATTGTCTCTTATACGCCTTGCGAGGAACACTTGTGGACTCCAAGGCGCTTCATCTCACTCAAACCAACTACCCTCTATGTTGAACCTCTTATTGAACCAACCATGCGAATTGGGCAGAAAAATTGGGGCGCCAGATAGGGGGCTAAGCACATTTAGTTGCATAAAATCACCACTTAGAAGAAACAACATGGATGTTACACCAACTAGCTAGCAATACAGGGAATCTGATGGCTAATGGAACCGATGGAAAACAACCACCTTATAGGAAATCGTGATAGTAGGACTCCACCCTTTTCTTGACCTAGATGCTCCTGAATTCCAAGAGTGGGTAGATTATGACGAAACAAAAGTTGATCGCCACTGAAGGGTAATGTTGAAGCAACCTATGTTTACCCAGGGAAATTCCCAAACCATCCAAGCTAGTGGGGGCCCACTCATATGGTGTCTTCAACCACAAACCATTTAGACAAACAAGTAGTGGCACTTCAGAAGAAAAACAACAACATGGTCACCCTTATTCAAGCGCTTTGTGTCAGGGAGAGCTTTACGAGGGACTCGCATGTGTTCGTCCCCTCGCAAGAGATAGTAAACATTAAGGAGATCGTTAGACTATTACTTCCTTCACATCAAGCTAGAGAACGCCAGCTACCCTTACGCCAACCATTGGCCAGGGAGCTTCTGGCCAAAGAAATCCCCAACAACTTTTCCCTCCTCTTACACACAAAGAGACAAGCCCAGACAATTACTTGGCAACCTTTATAATCGCCATGCAGATGTACGAAGTGACAAACGTCGCTTACTGTAGGGAATTTCTAGGAACCTTTGAAGGAAGAGCTTTGGAATTGTATATGGTGCTTCATGAGGGTGTAATCAAGAATTGAGAGGACTTTGCAAGACTATTTTTAGCCAAATTCTCAAATCAAAGAACAATCAAGGACAACATGTCCATATATTTTGAAATTCCAAGCGAGGAAAGAATGAATCACTCAGGGATTATTATAAGGGGTCGAAGGCAATGTCGTCCGTGGTGGACGTCACATTGGAGATGGTAACTCAACACATCAAGTCAACTACCAAAAATGTTGTGTTGATAAAGTCAATCTCTATGGGTAAGTCCTACGTCACATTGTGATTTAGAATCCAAAAGTGCATTAAAGTGGAAGAAAGTTTAGACTCCTTAAAAGATGACTCTCAAGGCTCCTAGAATGAAGAAGATCGGGGGCGATCCAGCTATCAGAAGCCCATGAAGGATGAAAAGATAGATTGCGATTTGATAGTGCTGAAGGAGACAAAAAAGATTCTGAAAGCAAGGTGTATCAACATCATCATATGTATACCCATATGGTCGATCCAAAAAGGAAGTTATTTGCGCTTATGATTCAAGCAAAGTATGACATACGATGGCTTGAGGCAATTAAGGGCGGATAAAGAAACAGGGATCTCTCTAAATGGTGTGAATCGCACATGCAACCTGAACATTATATTGATGATTGTCAGGAGTTGAGAGATGAAACCAAAAGGTTGCTAGAGAAAGAAAAGTTGAGAGAGTACATCCTCCAAAATAGGTGTGACATAGAAAAAGTTGAACCACAATCGCCAAGTTAGGCACGTGGGAACGTTGGAAGGAATATGGGTCTACTCAGCACAAAGACTTTGATAAAGACGTTAGGAGAAAGAAGAGGCATTGTCTTCGGTAGAAATAGGATGCCCATTGAGCAAGACAATAATCAAGAAAATTAGAAATGGTTCAAAGAAACAGTCACCGCCATTCATGGGGGATAAGTAGACAAGATGCTCGGGGGGTCGGAGAGTGTTCGCTGGCCAATGAATGAAAGCTTTTCCGCCCATTGTTTTTGGAGAAAGTGACATTATGAAGTTAGGGGGTCCAAACACAGAGGCCATGGTAATTCGAGTAATCATTGAAGAATCCTGAGTAGAGTGTCTGAGTGTGTGCTTATCAACGAGGGAAGCTCGACAGATATCATGTCTGTCGATGTGTTTGAAAAATTCAATTTCATTCCTACAAATTAAGTCGAAGGCGTATCAACACAGCAATAGCCGATTTTATAGGGAATGACGTCGCAATGCTTGGAATAATTGTGCTAGGTGTAACTATTTAAGACGAAGAGTATAACCACCAAAGAATTAAAGTTTCATGTGACTAAGTGTGCTCCGACGTATAATATATATCATCCTCCACCTAGCCTAGCACGGTTTCAGGCAATTTCATCTCCGATGCACCAAGTAATGAAATTTTTGGCATATGAATTGCTCGAGGAAACCCAAACCTAGATGGGAAGTGCCATGATGTCGACCTGAAGAGGAAGGAAGCGTGTTTTGTGGTATACACAAGAGAATTCGAGGGAGAATGCCTAGAGCCGACATAGACTGATGGGGAGATCCCTTTGGATTCGTATGCCTCTCAGCTCATGCATTCCCAGAGTTGAAGGACCGTTATTGCCTTATTAAGGGAGTACATCGAGTTGTTTGCTTGGATGTCGCAAGACATGCCAAGCTTGGATGCCCAGGTCATGGAACACCGACTAGCAGTAACCCTGGGCAAAAAACCAGTGCAACAAAATCGCCAAAGGGTGGACTAAACAAGGAAGGAAGCTTTTGAAGACAAACGACGAGTTTATATGAGGAGTACACTGCCAAGAATGGTTGGCAAATGCGGTCTTGGTGAAGAAGGAAAATGGATAGTGGCGGATGTGCATTAATTTCACAAACCTTAATAACGTCGACGACACTTGGTGACCCGACTCGAATCTCGAGGTCTTATAAATACAAACCCGACCCATTGATGGGACATGACCTAATACTCAACACCATACGCCTTAAGCTCAACACGCCCACTCCTTGGCATGCTTAGGGCACCACAAATACGCCCTTAGGGGTACACCCCGATATTTCTCCGTCTTACAGTTAAATACCTCTTTTCCCCCTCTTACTTATACTTGAGCGCTTACTATTATCTCTTATATGCCTTGCGAGGAACATAGGTAGACTCCAAGGCACTTCATCTCATTGAAACCGACTATATTCTCTAGATTAAACCTATTATTAAACCGACCAAGCGGAGCAATATCCGATCATACAGGTTCTAACTGTATTACACAGGTTCCGATTCTCAATTAATTTTAATAAAGAAGAAGATGAAAACAAGAGGTGTTAACTTTTTTGGTGCCTTATGTTTGACCGAAATCTCATTTTGGTACACTACGTTACAAAAGTTACAATTCAGTCACGATCGTTTCAAGAAATTTCAAAATGATATTTCCGTCCATCTCCATCCAAAATTTCCGTTAAATGCTGACGTGGCAGCTAAGTCACACATCCCAGTCACCTAAATAGTAATAAATAATAATTTTATTAATTTAATATTATAATTAAATTTTAAATTTAAATAATTACATTTTTCAACTAAAATAATTATTTTTAGAAAAAATAATTTCTAAACCCTCTCTCTCCTCCCTCTTCTCCTCCTCCCCCCACCTCTCCTCTCCCCCCACCTCCCCTCCACCTTCGACCCAGGGGCGGATCTAGGGGTGGGGTTCCCCAGGCCACGACCCACCCCACTCCTGGGTCTAGATCTAAGAAACTATAGATATTTTCGTATGTGTAAGTAGACTAGCCCAGTGATTTTGTAGATTGAGCCCAGTACATATGAAATGGCCCAGTGTCTTGATCCATCCTGGATCCGCCACTGTTCGACCATCCTCCCTCTTCCCCCTACCTTCCACCGTCCTCCCTCCTCCTTCTCCCCTCCACCTCCTCCTCACCCTCTCCTACCTTCGGCCGTCCTCGCTCCTCCCCTCCACCTCCGATCCTCCTCCCTCAAACCGTTCTCCATCCTCCCTTCAACCTTCGACCATCCTCTCTCCTCCCCCTACCTTCTGCCGTCCTCCCTCCTCCCCTCCCCTCCTTCTCCTTCTCCCCTCCACCTCCTCCTCCTATTCCTCATCGAAAACAAAAGTATTGAAATGTTTAGATCTACAACAAAAAGTACCAAAATAAAAAAGTGGCGAAACGTTTAGTACTAAATATTTAGATCTAGATTTTCGAATGAAAATTTTCGAGGAGGAAGAAGACAAATGAGGAGGGAGGAGGAGGAGAAGGGAGAGGGAGGAGGGTGAAGGAGGAGAGAAAAGAGGCGAAGGAAAATGAGGTAGGAGAAGGGAGGAGGAAGAAGAGGGGGGGGGGGGGGGGGGAGGACGAACAGAGGTGGAGGGAGAGGGAAGACGGTCGAGGTGGATGGGAGGAGGAGGAGGAAGGGAGGAGGAGGTGGAGGGGAGGAGGGAGGAGAGAAATGAGGTTTAGAAAATATATATATATTTTTAACATAATTATTTTAATTTAAAAATATTATAATATTAATTTAATAAAATTATTATTTTATTAATATTTTGGCTGACTGGGATTTGTGACTCAGCTACCACGTCATCACTTAACATAAAATTTGGGATGGAGTTGGATGAAAATACTATTTCGAAATTTCCTGAAATGATCATGATTGAATTGTAACTTATGTAACGTAGTGTACCAAAATAGATTTCAGCCAAACTTAAGGTGCCAAAAAAGTTAACACCTCATGCAAACAAAGATACTATTCCTCTGTGGACGATCCCATTTTTGACTATAATAGTGAGAAATGACGTGGCATTTGGCAAACAAGAACAACGTTAACTCCCCCCCCTACCTCTTTCTCTTTTATGATGCCAGAAGTTGCATTGCAATTTGATCCAAACATGACTGGGCAGTTATTGATGTGGATGTGAAGTGGACACGTGGTAGTTGATGAGCCCTAGTTTGGGTGTCGACTCAACAATATATATCAATATAAACAACAAATTATATATATAATGGCAAGCGCTCCGGTACCCACGGGGTACCGGTACCCTACCACTCTAAATTCACATTTTTAAATGCTTAATCAAATAATAGTCATAATCATTGAATAATCATGAGATAATGAATAAGCTTACCCCTTAAACACTAAATTTTGACCCTCAAATACTACTTAATAAACTCAAATCCTAAATCGTATGTAAAACTCTAACTTTTGACCAAAAGTCCAAATTAAAATATCATAAACCACAAAAATAAACTCGAAAAACCCAAACACTATATCCTTACACCTGAACACTAAACTAAGACCCTCAAAATTTAAAATACAAACATAATTGTGATGAAATTTTAGTGATAGGGTACCGGTACCCCGTGGTATCGGAGCGTTTGCCATTATATATATATCATTACATTACATATGTGTATTTGATTTAAATGAATTAATAATTAGTTGTTTTCAAGGCTTTAGAGATGAGCCTAACGCAGCCTAAATCGTGGGTTGATATTTATGGTGGAGGGGTCAACAACCAAAAAATGATCGGCCGACTTAACTTAGTGCTGAAATCAAATTAAGCTACTTAATTGAATAGTCATCGTCGCAGATGTTTCCTCTGCCGCCTGCACCTGGCCAAGCTTTTATATTATCAACTTGCTTGCCCTTTTTAAATTGTCGACCAACTTGTTATTTGCATTTTTCACAACTTCTGAATACAATATTTCACATCAAGAATCGTTGCATCTCAATAATTCGAGTTGTTGAGATACAATGATCTTTAACATGATATTATATTGATATCGAATTATAATTTATCTTTCGTAAGACTTGATGAACCCTTGCAAACTTATTTCGTTTCAGGGGACGTGTTAATAACTAATATAAAAACTAATCTGAACTGTCTCACAACAACTTGAATTATCGAGATGTAATGGTTCTTGACATTTCATAAGTTTATTTTTTATTTTGGTGTACATTTATAATATGTTTGATCCTTTGACTCTTGCATTGTTCATCTTCGGAAGCCTATTAGGAGACTTGACACTAATTATAATTATGAGTTAAAATATTGAGCGATGAGAGTTTGTACTATGCTAAAGTGGTGCTCAAAATTCGATGATGAATATTAATTAGTTTTATAATCATACGTGTTTAAAAATTTAAATGAAAAATTCGGGTCCGATGATCCGAATTTAGTCCCTTGGCTCTAAGCCAAATACTCATAAGGGTGTTGGATCAAAGTTGAATATACTTACAGAAAAAAGTAATTTTATCGCAGATTATCTTATTTTTTGTGATATTTTTTACCATTCAGTATACTATATATGATGTTTCAGTTTAGAATTCTTCATTACTGATTATGTTTAATTTTTAATTAAATATTTACAAAAAAAAACTACATAAACCTGATGAATTTGTCTAGTTATATGATTAGGTATGGATTTAAAATTGTGACTTCTTTTATGAAGGTGTAGTTATTTTACCAGTAGACCATAAGCTGCCTCTAGTATTTGTGCATATGTATATGTAAATGCATATAATAAGTGACAATACATATATATGCAATTTTTATATATATTTAATTTAATAATATTGTTCAGCCATAGTAACGAAAAAATTACCGAAACGTGGTCGAGTCACTTTTCCCCTAAAGGAACTAATAATAAATATCTGTGTTGGCAGGTAAAACATGCATAAAAGGGTTAATATTATATGAATCTATTGTTTATATATTTACGTAGAAGAGGCAAAGTAACGATGAAAACGTGTTAAGAGCACAAGTTTTACCAATTAAAGTGCCAAACCGGTATTTTAGTAGGAAATATTTTCCCAATACGTCCAATTTCTTTTTCTATATTCTCATTGCACCAAACACTGTTCCATCAACTTGAACTTACTATTCCCTGTTCTATGATACGAGGTGACTTGGACTCGGCTAGGCGACCCAAGCAAGTCCCAGGTACCAATGCATCTCTATCCTCGTTGCGCAGACGACATGACTCGAATAATAGGAGCACCAGTTAGGGGCGAGATTACTTGAAAACATTCTCAAGAGTAGGCAATATGAAGTGTTAGAGTAGGCAATATGGGCTGGAATCATTTTAAAAATTCCAGGGGAGTTATGCATGAAGTAGACATGCACTCCCCGTTGCCTAGAACAAACAATGCAGCAAAGTACGGGGTAGTGGAAACAAGCATAAGGATAGCTAAGAGCATGAGAATAACCAGTGTAAAAGTCTTTTTCGACTCTGCCGTTGTGAAAATAAGTTAAATGAAGGATTCAAAGTAAATGAAGAATCAATGCTACCTTACTTTGATGAGAAAAAATTGATTATCTAAGAGTTCAAGAAAATAGATATAGTTCAAATCGCTAGGGAGGAAATTAATTGTCATGTTGGCGCCTTTTCAAACCTAGCCACGACAACGAATTTTGAGGAAGGAAAAATTGTGACAGTAGAAAAGAGGCGAAGGCAAACACATTCTTCCAAATAGACACAATGCTAGAGGAAGAGGACTGACAGTCGCCTACAATTTGGTTTCTATTAGGACAAGTTCTAGAAGACCTTGATCAAGCTACAAAGGTTAGGCGAATTGACAGAGAGCTATATAGAAAATCAACAGTGAGACCGTATCTTCGAAACCTTAGTCTAACTGGTGCAGACTACTCTCTAAAATAAATAAATATATTTTAGGGCATGTGACACTTAGCTAGGGCTAAGAGTTTAGAGAAAAACCTTTGTACATATCAATGATATTACTGGCCCACGACGAGGAAGAAAGTTGATGAGTTGGCGAGGAAGTGCCATAAATATAAAAAAAATTTCCAATTCTCACAAGCTCCCGAAATATTTGACTATTTCACCAAATGAATAAAGGCTTAAGCAGTGGCAAGCATCTCAAATAAGCAGGTACACTTTCAATACGAATTGTTCATTAATTAAGTTAAATGGATCTCTTCCTTCTTTTAATGATACTAGGTTGTGTTGGCCGCGCGATGCTGCGGGGACTTAAACTGAAATTGAAAAAATATTGCTCACTCGTTGGTGAAACTATAAAAATTTATATAATCATGAAATTAAGTTGAACTCTATATTTGTTCAAATACAAAAGCCACTCCTCATATTTTAAATTTGAATAGTTCAAAACATATTTTTTAATTATATTGGTATAGGTTGCTGGTCAATCAATTTGAAAATAAAATACTCATAAAAACTGTCTAAAATTTCTATATAATATATATTTAAACACAACAACTTTAATAATTGAATCACATACCATTAAACTCATTAATTTGATATGAGATATAGTTATAAAAAAACCATAAATGAAATTCAAAGGGAACAAAAGTGAACATCAATAGTGAAGATATAAAGCCGAATAAATAATTTTAAGAATTAATGAAATGAAAAGTTTGGCAAGAGAAAAATTTAGGCTTGGCAATTAGTATCTGCAAATTGGTCGTATCCACCTGAAATTTAGTTGGTTTGAGTGGGGATTACCGTTGGCGGGGTAAGGTTGACGGGTACGGACCAACTCGATACCTAGTTTGAGCGGGTATCAAGCGGGCACGGGTTTGAAGGCATCCACCTCATACCCAACCCGATAGGTACCCTATATGAAATGACGTTGTATTAACCACAATATATCATCTATGTTTAATGAAACATACCCAATTTCTTCTTCAGACAATTAGTTCTTCACCTCAACTCATCAATTGAGCAGTCCGCTGCTCCCTTTCAAAACCCTAATGCATTGAAAATCATAGCTCCATCTCGAAAATCTCTTTGCAATACTAATGTAGAGAGATTTAGAATTCACTCGATGGGTAGCGGGTTTACCCGATCCATTTCGAGACGGGGATGGTTTGGATTTTGTACCCGTTTAGTCTCACGGGGCAGTTGCATATAATACTCATTTAATAAACGGGTAAGGAGTAGATACGTGGTATCCGGACCCATAGGCCATAGGTACCCATTGCCAAGCCTAAGAAAATTATAAACTTTATTTAAAAAGAAGAGGAAAAATAAAATAGAACAAAATCAAAACATATATGGTGGTTGACTAATTTTGTATGCGGTTCCTCCTCTTGATTGAATGAAATAGTAGTACTTAGGTGAGAGTTTGGGCAAACACAAAAGTAACCAATATATCAATTTAAAAGAAAAATAAAACAAACAAACTATATCAACAAAATATGATTATTAAGAAGAAGTTAGACAAACTACTGACAAAGGAACACTAATTGGCAGAGGGTTTGGTGATAACGCCGGTTAAACTACAGAGCAAACAAAAAAATCATAAAATAAAGCAAAAGAAGGAGATGAAGTAAAGTGAATAGGGGAGGGGCACTGTTCATTAGGAATAGTAATGAACAGTAATTCCCCTAGCTTTTTTGGTTAAATTTTTTGTAACAAAACAAAAAGAAAAGATTAGGCAACAGTCGTAGCCAAATTTGGCATTTCTTTCTGAGATATGATGGAAATCGTGTTTTTTTTTTCCCTTTCAATTGAGGTCTGCTTATAACGGCCAAATGCTTGCTTGAGTGGTTGACTTGACTATCTAATCAAAACATACACTTTAGAAGTAAAACTCTCTATTTCTGACGTCGGTATATATCCGTTTCTTCCCGCCGAAATTGGATGGTCTTCATAGACTATTCCTATATTGCGTGACACGTAACCCCTTAACATTTGGCAAAATCCTCCAAACATGGCCCCAACACGGTGAGATATCAAAGGCAGTATCCAATATAATGTGTTTGAGTCTGTCTCGTATGATGTCTCATAACTATGTTTCACGACTCAACAACTATGTTTCCGGAACAAAATAATTATGTTTCATTACATCAACACATGAACAATTGTTGTATTGGTCTTTGAAGCGAAATGATCCCGGTGGAAGAAAGATGGAGAAAGTGTTTGGTGTCACTAGCCAGACACCTAGTGGTAGATTACCTTAAAGGCATAGACACCAATGAAGCCTAAATCGATCATCCAGAAACATTTCGATTCGAAGAAATATAGCCACTTGCATTTAATGTTGATTAGACGAATTAATCACTATATGCCGGTCCATTTTTTTCGTATAAGTAGGATTGGAAGAACCACATTAAAAAAATTCAATATCACAACCACCACCACACTCTATATTCTAACTTCTAAATACACTTTTCTCTAACTTCTCTTTCTTCAACGCCTTAAGTAGACTTTTTCCCTCAAAACTCCATCTTAAACTGAGCTAATTAAGAACCATAATTTTTAATACCAAGACGTTTTCTAGCTAGATACCTAGAATTTTGTATAAAAAAATCTGCAATTGGTAAACTGATCGAATGTCATTGAACAAACCATAGATTGAAGGAAGCCAAAATGTAGACAAGAGATAAGGAGTTACAATGGTTTATAAGGCTTGGCAATGGGTATACGGGTTTGGATACCACGTACATATCCACTACCCACTTATTTATTAAATAAGTATATATTACTTGTACATGTCCAACGAGACTAAACAGGTACAAAGTTCAAACCATCCCGTCCCCTGAATAGGTATCGGGTGTACCCAAAATCTCTTTGCATCTAGATTGCAAAGAGATTTTCAAGATGTAGTTATGATTTTTAGAGCATTAGAATTTTGAGAGGGAACGGCGGACTTCTCGATCGAGGAGTTGAAGTGAAGAACTGAATGACTGAAGGAGAAATTGAGTCTGGTTCGTTAAAAATAGATGATATATTGTAGGTAATACAACGTCGTTTCTAATTGGGTACCCATCAGTTTTGGTATGGGGCAGATACCTTCAAACCCGTCCCCACCCATTACCCGTTAAGTTTACCCGATCAACGGGTAATCCCGTCCAAATTAACCAAAGCTCGGGTGAGTACCCGATTTTAAATCGGGTACTAATTGCCAAGCATAATAATTATAAAATTAACAAATATTTTTATTGAATATTATAAGGAAGCGTACATTACTCTCTTATCAAATAATAACGAAGGTCGAAATCAAACAAATTAAGAAAGCAACCATTGAGCTAACAAGAATACAAGATAGATCAAAGCGATTAATTGTTATTTATTTGAAAAACATTTCCTTTTTCTTTTCCGACACTCTTGGATTGGATGTTATAATATCATCTGATGTTAACACTATGGATGTTCAAAATTTGGCAAGTATTAGTATGACACTGTTTGTGAGCCACTCTTACTAGCTAACATTGTTTAAGAAATACCTCTCACTGATTGATAATTAAGTAATGGATAAGAGGAAGGAAATATTATTGCTCTAATGATTGGGTTATCGATGCAGATGTTTATCGTATTTGAATAGTTTATTACGATGTGCAAAAATACACTCCACAATTATGATCATGAACATTGTGTCAGTGATGGAGATAGCTATTTGGGTTTAGTAGATCCTGGGCTCGGAGTAGATTCTCATTAGCTCCGCCAATGGTTATGCTGAATTAGTTTTTTACTTAACAAGAAATTACCCCGCGCGATGCCGCGGTAAAAAAAAAAAAATCTATGTATTTTTTTAAAGTATAGTTGGTCAAGTAAAATCGATAATCATCAAGTTTTTAATATATACTTTTAAACTCAATAACCATAATTGTACGTAATATCAAATTTTAAAACTAAAAATGTACTTTTCAAATATGATAGTGAATTGTAATTTTTTTTTTTTGACATAGACAGCTCCTAACGGAGTGACATAGACAGCCAGCACAATCAAGAAAGGAACATCAAGTCCCAACCCAGGAAGTCATGTCTACCTCCATGATTCCTGGGAGGTTAATCAGGGCCATGCGAGCCACGTAATGGGCGGCCCTGTTACCTGAACGGCGAACCGTCATGAAGCGCCAAGCAGGAGCTCCTTTTTGCAGCTGCAAAATTTCTTCTACAATAGCCCTCCTGGATTGGTAAGTACCTGACCGGCCAGCAGCTTCCTAGCAACCAATTCTGCATCTCCTTCAATGTCCACCTGCAAAACTCCAGCCCACAAACACCACCTACACGCATCTCGGAAAGCTAACAACTCAAGAACAAATGGGTCAACAATACCTGGGTATGTAGTGCCTATCGCACGCAGAACAACCCCATCGAGTTCCGAAGGACCCATCTCGAAGAACCACCAACGTTGGGACGGACGGCGCCATCGACATTGATCTTGAGACGCGTAGGGTGGGGAGGGAGCCATGTAGCGAGGGGGGTGCGGATGGTGGGGAGAGATGAAGAGGGAGGAGGACCATAGATAAGGCTATGCTCCCGCCATTGACTATGAAAGTGCCGAAATAAAGTTTCGATTCGAGTTTGAGCTCTGTCAAAGACCACTCTGTTTCGGCCCTTCCACAAACGCCACCAAGCCAGGATCCATATTTCTTTTAGATGCATTTGATTGGAAAGAATGAATTTCCAGTATATCGCAATATGTGTGTCCCCAGGTCAGTCGGGGTAAGGGAACACATGCGGAGAAAACGTTGAGAAATCTCACAATGTAGCAACAAATGTTCCACCGTCTCTGGAGCACCATGACAGACCAGGCACAAAGGATCAATGGCTTCTTTTTCTGTATGAATTTTAATTCCGTGTAGAGTTGGGAGAATGCGGTGAAGGATTTTCCACAAAAAGAAGCGTAGTTTCGGCTAGATTTTCATTGACCAGATAGAAATCCAAGTCCGAGCTTCCATCGAGTCAGGTTTGCGGAGAATAGATCCGGTCTAGATCGCATACCGACTTCATATCCAGAAGAGACCGTATAGACCCCAGACGGGGAGTGATGCCAAACACGCCGGTCTGCTTGTGTGTGCCAGGGTAGCGGGATAGTTTGAAACAATCGGACCGAGTCATCTGAGAACCAATACCGGAGAAGAGGAACATTCCATCGCCCCTGAGAAATTAGACCAGCAACCGTGGGGGGACCCAAGTACACCCCAGTTCCGCGAAGGCGAGGTCATAATGGAATTTCACCCGGCAGCCAATGATCTTGAAGAGCGTCCACTTGTAACCCAGACCCAATCTGCCACCGTAATCCTGGGCGCAGGAAATCACGACCCACCATCAAACTCTGCCATCCCCACGAGGGGCGACCCCGACCATTACTCTGCAGCAAGGTGGTGTTTGGAAAGTAAACGCTTTTTAACACTCGAGAAATTAGAAGATCCGGATTCGTAATAATACGCCAACACTGTTTAGCAAGCAGGGCCCGGTTAAATGTGGCAAAATCTCGAAAACCTAAACCACCTGATTCCTTAGGGAGACTTAACCTCGCCCAGGAGAGCCAATGAAGACGCCTGTCATCCGAGACCTGCCCCCACCAAAATTTGGCCATTAGAGAATTCAAAGATTCATTTTCTACATGAATCTTCTTAGATGTTTTTCTTAGTTATGTTATGACCTCGTAAAAGATTAAGAAAATAGCAAACGATCGTAGAATCTTCACGTGACGAGATAAGACTCTCGTAATGTTAAGAGTTAGCCACATACGTAAAATCCAATCCAAAACCCAAATTGTATATCCAACACATTACTAAGTATGCTATACGTTTGACTTGTGTGAGATTGAAAAATGGGAGGATGAGAAAATATATTAAGTGTTGGATTCCGATTCTTTAGTTGTTGATGGTGAATAGACGATCATTGACGATTGATAACATATGTATCAATGTAAGATGAAACTGAATTTAATTTCATTAATCTATATTTATTGTATTCAACTAAATGAGTAATTAATTATGTGGCTATGAGATCCATCTATATCATGATTCTAGCAAGAAAAAAAATTAAAACCACAATCTAGTTAGGCTTGGCAATGGGTATCTGAAAATTGGGTACCCACCCGAAATCCGGCCAAATTGGATGGGGATTATCCGTTGACTGGGTAAAGTTGACGGGTATGGGCAAACCCGGTACCCAGTTAGAGCGGGTAACGGGTGGGGACGGGTTTCAAGATATCTGCCCCATACCGAACCCGATGGGTACCCAATATGAAACAACGTTGTATTATCCATAATATATCATCTATGTTTAACGAATTAGACCCAATTTCTCCTTCATTCATTCAACTCAATAATATATCATCTTTGTAATCCAGATGCATAGAGATTTGGGGTTCACCCAATAGGTATCGGGTAAACCCACCCGATACCCATGTCGGGGCGGGTATGGTTTGAATTTTTTACCCATTTAGTCTCGGCGGGCGGGTACAGATAATACCCATTTAACAAACGGGTGGGTAGTGGATATGTGGTATCCGGACCCGTGGGTACCCATTGCCAAGCCTAAATCTAGTTAGAAGACATAAGATAAAAATTTGTTCATATTTATCACTATTAAAAAAATCTTTCAATTGGAGAGAGAAGACTCAATAAAGTGAGTGTAACACCCTCTCTTTTAAAATAAGGAAATTACCAAATTACCCTCTAAGACAGCGGCAATCATAAAAACCAAACGAAGGCGCTACGCTTAATTACCATAATTCAATGAAATGCCTTGGCCAAGGACCTTGAAAATAAACTTAAATAAAACTCGTAAAACTTTTATATAAAACTTGTAATTCATAATAGCATAACTCAATACTGAGTCCTAAATACTTGAGCCAAAATAACTGAAAACAAGTCTCGAGGAATACTTAAAAACATTTGTCTCAAGTCAAGGTCTTACATTACTGTAGGCACCACTCCACATACTGAATCAGCTCCTCAAGGCTCAAGCTACCGTTTAAGTATTCTCTGCAAAACTGGTGGGTGGCTCGGGGTCAGTCCTTTATTATGAGAATTCCGTTAAAACAAGAATACACGATATTCAAGAATTTAACTAAGCAAACCCGTGATTCCAAATCGGCATAAATCGACAGTTCCGGAAAGATGGATCTTTCCGTAGAAACGACACATTGTTGTCAAAACCAAGACTTTACGTCTTAATTTCCAGGTAAGTAGGGGAGTCACTGGGACTACTTAAATCCCTCAAACCTTAGGTATCATAACTTTATAAACCGTTGTAAAAAGGGAAATCCGTGTCACATAATAGTTTTTGGACAATCAACAAACAACCGTTAGTCGTACATATCACATACTCACTTCATAGACATCATCCAAGTCACAATCACAAACAACACGCAACATCCATGTTCAAGTTCTCTAGGTGAGTTATTAGGCGCCAAGGAGTTATCCACACCACCACCGCCGGCCATCACATCAACCAGACGCATCCACTAGGGATCCTTCCACGAAGGAGAATACATTCCGACGCATCCATATAGGATCCTTCCACGAAGGAGAACAACAACCATCCTTGGTATCCAACCAAGGGATTCACCCCAGTGAATCAGACTCAACACAACCAGTATCTCGGGTGGGGTAGTGTGGGCTCCTTCCAGTTCTATATTCATATTCGTATCACAACACATACAATTCAGATTACTAATCAATCCATCCACATCATCTCATCATTACATAATTCCAACACAATCCGAATCATTCAGTAGTCCCACATCACGACAATCAACAACGACAATTCACCACGGCAATCATACACAACCAAGCACAGAATAACTAAGAACTGATTTTAGATAAATACGCAAATACAAACCAACAAGGCATGACATAAAAATAACTAGCAACGACAAGATTTTACCCCCTTTTAACCAACCCACCTATAAACCGAGTCGGATGATCTGTCGATCGGTTCTGGGACTTGAATCGTACGGAAAGAGGAGTTTAACGGACGTTCGTAACCTCCGGACCAATCTGTACTAACTGAAAAGTTAGTTTGGGCCCTTTCTGTAAAAAACAGACAGTTAAGTGACTTAATTGTCACACGGGGCAAGCTACAGGGGCAAAATACCAAAGGAAAGGAAGGGATGATCGATTTGCAACTTACAGTCGGGCTAGGGACCAAATTGGCATATTTTCCAATCGTATGAACCCTAATTTCCACCGATTGGTTTTTCCTTCGATTCTCCTCAACCAGGGATCCAAACTTGAAATTGAAAGAGGGGAAATGATCGTGAGGATGAAACGAATCGAATGGTACCAACCATTCGGTTCGATTCATCCTAAATAGCTCCAACACTTAGCTCGCCGGAGTCTCGTCGGACAAAAGAGGGGTTTGAGTTCTGGGGATTGTTGGTTCATTCCAACACGGTGTAAGGCTTTATATAGCCTCCACAAATTGAACCGTGCCAAAATTAATGGCCGACACTTGCCAAACTTGTCAAATTCCACCCCACAACCTTTTTGAAAAGTTTGGCCGGAGTTAGTGGATTCCAGCTCAATTTCTTGGAGATTACTGTGGTTCAGCTGCATTATGGTTGAATCACAGCTTTTTCCCCATGCCTTGGTGGGGGTTGGGGTGTTTACGGTTTTGAGTTAAATGACCTTTGGTCATTCCCGGTAGGAGCGCGGCGTAAACAGAGGGGCGCGGGTGTCAGGGTCGCCGGGTGTAAAACCAAAACACGTGTTTCATGAGCGACGGGTTGGAAATTTTTTAAAAGAAAATAAATGTTTTGCGAACAGTGGGATCGACTTGGGGACCTTGGGTCTCTGGTTTGGTTTCTTAACCATCTCGATCTGCTGGGCAGCCGGAATATGTTTGTCAGCAATATTTAACCCTGGTTTGCTGGGTTTGGGTTCATTCCTCAAATCGATTCTTTCACATCGGGGCATTGAATTTATCCCTTGGACCTTGATTAACTTAATCGTGATTACGATCAAATTCCCAGATAAAGATTGACCTTATTAATTTAAAAATTTTATTCCTAATTCGGGATGTTCAGTGAGATTGAAAATGGGAGGATGATAAAATATATTAAGTGTTGGATTTTGATTCGTTAGTTGTTGATGGTGAATAGACGATCATTGACGATTGATAACATATGTATCAATGTAAGATGAAACTGAATTTAATTTCATTAATCTATATTTATTGTACTCAACTAAATGAGTAATTAATTATGTGGCTATGAGCTCCATCCATATCATGATTCTAGCAAGAAAGAAAATTAAAACCACAATCTAGTTAGAAAACATAAGATAAAAATTTGTTCATATTTATCACTATTAAAAAATCTTTCAATTGGAGAGAGAAGACTCAATAAAATTCTTAGAAAAAAATTATTGAAAAGCTTGAAAAATCACATGAAAGTCCTTAGGAGATTTCATCATCATTGTATAGTACTCCTTGTGGATAAATAGTCTATCACTATTAACAACTATTTCAATTAAAGAGAGATGACTCAATAAAAAAACATGTGGAAAAGACTTTAAATGTAAATTTTTTTTAGGGGATTCCACCCTCCTTATGCAATAGTAACTTCCCTTTCTACTATTATATTCTTAATCATGTGAAGATAACAGAATCAGAGAAATGGAAAAGTGTTTTGTAGAGAATTGGCCAATAGCTGTAGCTCAGCCTTCATTCACAGTGTCTTAAATAGTAGGGTTCCTGATGTGACTTTATTTAGTGCATTTTGAGCCTATGATTGACCTATGAAATGCCCGTATTTGATCGTGAGATGCCATGCTCTATAGGCTTTTATTGATATTTTGCGCAAAGTGTCCATTTGTTGCCTGGTTTCCACTTTGGAGCCAAATTCGGGGTCTATTGGAGTTACCTTTGTGCATTTTCAGGTTATAACATCGAAGTAAGGATGACAAGGAGTCCATAGGCTTAAACGGAAGCCAAATCGGAGCTCGGCTGAGGGAGAAACGAGCGAAGCAAAATTGCGGTCTGTGCAGATTTTAGGGTACACGACGTGTAGTTATACACGATGTGTAGTTCTACACGACGTGTAGTTCTACACGACGTGTATGCCCAACAGATTTCTATATATTGACGATTTGTGGAGCTAAAAAGGGATTCTATGACTTCTCTTTCATCACCTACAACCCAAGAACACCCCATTTCGTCCCCAACACCTTTGGAACCCTAGGAGGACATTTGAAGAACCAAATTGGAGCAATTGGAGCTAAGGATTGAAGTCCACAACCTTGGAGGAGAAGCTAGAAGTGGAGGATTGAAGATTGTCCAAGGATCCAAGCCATTGGTGATCATCTCTCTTTCTCTTTCCTTCATTTCCTTGGCCATGTGTGACTGATTTCCTAGGTTCTTCTGGGATTGATAGATAGTTGTGCTATGATAGAGGTTGATTGTGTAAACATGCTATGATTGATCTTGGATGTAAGAAGATGATCTCTAGACTTGTTGTTAATTCCATTGATTGCCATGTTTGCTTGATTTGGTCTATTCTTTGTGATGTAATGCATGAGAGTGCTTAGATTACATGGATTGTAGGTCTAGGGATTGAAGGGAGTGTATTCTAAGAGATTAGATCATCTCAATTCAACCATAGTTGCATGATTTCTCTCTTGTGCATTTTATCGAACACTTGGTGTGCACTTAGTTTTCACTCAATTGAACTTTGATTAGTCTTTTGATGATTCTCTTAGTGTTAGGACATTGACATGAGAGTGTGATGTCTAGCCTTGTGGTCATAGAGTTATAGGAGAGAGTTTTGTAGCTTGGCATTTCATCAAACACCTTTAGTGCATCCTTAGTCACTTAGCTTGAGAGCGAGAGCCTAAGTTGAGTAGTCTTAGGATAGGGATTTAGTGCTACGAGAGTGCATTGAGTCTACAAAAGTGATTTGCATGGTCATTCGATTGCATCCTCGATCATGTTTGGCTTGTTTGTTCATTGTCTCCTCTTGAGCATGATGAAGCTATCTTTCTAAGTGAACCTCCTTTATCTTTGATTTGCACCGCGTTGTTTTCCTTTCTTGCTTAGTTTCCTTTAAGCTTTTGATTTCTACTTCAAACCAAAACTCCTTTCAAATGAATAGACCGTCTACGAGGAATGTGAGTAGTGGCCATTGAGAGAACCCCGTGGAATACGACCTTGAATGTTGTGAGTAGAAATTCACACGTCAAGTTTTTGGCACCGTTGCCGGGGAACTTTCTCAATCCTAAGAAAGCATTTAGTAGTGGACCGATCTATTCACTTCCTTCCGTTTTAGTTTTTGCTTCTTTGTATTTGTTTGTTTGGTTTGTTATCCCGCACTGTCGTGTTACTTTGGTGTCTTGTTGAGCTTGTGTGTAGGTACCTTGTGCTAGTGGATGAGTTGATTCACTCGCTTCCAAGCACAACCTCAAGGCCTCGAGCAAGTCATTGATCCACCAATCCGTTCTCTACCTCACTTAGTTCATGGGAGCAAGGTTGCAAGTAAGATGAACTCGTGGAATGGAAGTAATGGTTATGATACTTATCAAGGGTGGAATCCATCTCCTAACCCATACTATGGTCATCCTACTTCATCCAACTACTACCAAGGGACTTTTGAGGGAGATGGCCAATGGTGGGGTCAAGAACAACAAGCTTCAACACCAATGTGGAATGAGCAATGTCCTTATCCATTTCCACCCTACCATCAAATCTTGTCGGAGTATTATCAAGAGGATTTCACAAGTCATGAACAACCTTCTCCACCGCCTTCCGTACTAGAGGAGCTCTTGAATATGGTGAAAGAAAGTGAGCGTCCGCAAGAGGAGTTCGTAAGCTATGAGGAACCCGCTCCACCTTCTCCCATGCTAGAGATCTTGCAAATTGCGGAAGATAATGCGAACCGGATTAATCGCTTAGCTCAAAGCATGGCGCTCATCAACGAGATTCTTGAAAATGAATGTCAACCCCATAAGGTGGAGCAACACTCTCCACCTCCATCCATGCTAGAGGAAATCTCGAAGATTGCGGACGACAACGCGGCTCGGCTCAATCGCTTAGCCCAAAGTATGAATCTCATCACGGAAGCTCTAGAGAATGAGAATCAGTCCCATAAGGTGGAGTATGTTTATGATGATGAAGATGACACTTGTGAATCCGAAGAGCTTGACACAGAAGAAAATTTTGTAGTGGAGGACATTGAAGGGAACATTCTTTCTGAGGACACACCGAGCGACAATGGGGTTTGGATAGAAGCATCAAGGATACTTGAGGATGATGACACCTTAGAGGTGGTTAGAGATGATTTGAAGACTCTTCAAGAAGAGGTGGTACCGAGAGTGGAGCACGAAAGTGAACAACACCACCCTATTGTGGTGCCACCAAAGATTGTGAGTACTCTTCAATCTTCTTGCTTGGTCATGAAGTATTTGTGCCAAGAGCCCAAGGACGCATGCATCTCTACTCCTCATAAGGTGGTCATGGAAGTGGAGCCACCTCTCCTTGACCCGGAAGACTCTTCGAGTGGCATCACCAACTTGGAGACGATGGAGCTCAATGGTGGCCCCCCACCTTACTATCTTCCTCAAGTTTCGAAATTCAAAGGTAGCAAGCCATCCCAAGGTACCAAGTGCTATGTAAGCATCAATGTGCATTGGCTAGTCTACCATTCTCCCAAGATGTTTCTTGGAGCTCAACTTTCATCATGGAAGAAGCTACTTGACTTGAAGGAGGTACTAAGTTGGACACCATAACACAGGTATCGTCAAACTTAAGACGGTAACTAAGCGCTTCTTGGGAGGCACCCCATGTTTTCTTTACTGTTTCGCTTTTAATTGCTCTTGTTAGTTTTTGTGTTGTTTTAGTTTTTGAATAAGGTTAGCAAGCATTTGGGATCACTCTTCACCAATGATCGTCATGAGACTCTTTCACCACTATTACCTCCTATGCTCCTCTTCACCGCACGGTATTTTCGTTCCACCTTACCCTCTCTCTCTTGACCATTGAGGACAATGCTCATGCTAGTCGTAGGGGGATTTGAGGTTTGGTGTGATTGTTTGTCGGTAGAAGTAAAATGCTATGTTTTGAGTGTGTTCATGATCTTGATTGAATGTCAAATTCCTCTATCATAGAAACGTTCAGTTCTTGACTTATGGTGTTTAATTGACTTCAAGTTTTCACAATGACATTTAGACTGTTCCACTTAGAACCTTTAACCAGCATGTCAGCACTAATATCAAATTGAGTCTAGGTCAGAACAGAGATTTGGATCACTCTTGTATGTTGGTTGATTGGTTTGATACGTGTTTTTGTGCCGCTCGATAACACCATTCTAAGATGATAAAGGCAATTAGAATTTCACCACATTCAGCCAAAAAGCCTACCCGAATAATTTTTCTTTAAGATAACCCCGTTAAGCCTTGGCCTGTTTGTTGGATGATACACATTTTCACCCTAATCCATGTTTTTCATTCCCTTTTTGATCCCTCGTGATTGTGGCTTGAGATTAGACGGAAGTCCTATTCGAAATCTTCTGTGGAAGTTTTAAGGGGCTAAGGATCAAGTGGCTAATTTGTGAAGAAAATGTTCAAAAGAAAATACTCAAATGAAAGTGATACCTTTAGGTACCTGAGAATTCTGTGATACCTGAGATTAGGCTATTCCCCAAATAGGTACAATAACCTGTAATAGACCTCCTTGTATCAGGGCAAGTAGCCCAATCTGAATCACAATATCCTGTCAAGTTTGTGCCATTGTTTGATTTGTAAAGAAGTCCTTGGCCTGGTGATGACGTTAGATTTACCGTGTTTATCTCGCCACATTTGAGCAAAATTCCCCTTGTTTGACACCTTATTGTGGTGTTCTCGAGTGAGTTTTGTGAAAATTGTGTTTTATTCCCCGTTGGCCCTCTTTTGGGTCGTTTGATGTGTTTTCAAGTTGTTTTTGATGAGATATTAGGTTACCATATTGTGGATGACCTTTCTACGAGCTTGGCGCTTCAAACGGGGATCAATTCGGAGCACAAATGAGGTTGGAATTGCAGAAAGAAGCTTGGAGCTGAACTCAGCACCAAAAGTGCGCGTTTTCGGACCAAAAGTGCGCTGGCGCACTTTTCGAAGGGGTCAGGCGCACTTTTGCAATTAAGCTTCGGCGTAATTTTTCTTTAGCTGAAAAAGTGCTACTTTTGGGGGTAAAAGTGCTCAGGCGCACTTTTGGAAGGCTCCAGGCGCACTTTTGACAATTTTCAGCTTTTTGACGTAAAAGGGGTTTTTAACCCAATTTTGAGGAGTTTTGGAGAGAGACTTTTTACTTCAATTTTTTCTCTTCTTCCCCGACGAACCAGACACTCTCGGAGGAGAAGACGGAGCTTTGAAGACGCGATTGGGCGAGAAGAAGCAAGGATTAGCTCGGTAGATTTCTTGAGTCGTCAGGATTAGGATTTCTCGGAGTAAGATGTCTTCTTCTCCAGTTTTCTTTTCTCTTGTTTCTCTGATTTCTTCTTTCGCTATGTCTGACTAAACTCTTTAGGTTTGTTCAGATTAGATGAAGTTTTAGTAAGATTTTGTTTGGATGATGTCGGGTTCTTAACCCGTTAATGTTAATTGAGGTTAATTCATACTTATATGGGATTTCTCCTTAACCCTAATTTGAAGCTCTAAGAATTCGCAGATTGACCATATCGTAGAATTCGTTTCATCTTTGATTTCGCGGTTCTGACCATGGACGTGAATCATTCTAGGGTTTGGGAGGTCATTAGAATTAGCCGGTGTCTTGACCATAGGGCCGGTGAAACTAATCTCTTTGCATATCTTTGTGGCATTTCATTGTTCTTCGTGCATTCTTGACAACTAGTATTGTTTCGGCCCGTTGGCCTATATGTTATATATATTTAGTATAGAGTAAATACACATTTTTTTTCTCATACTATGCAAAGTTAACAAACACAGCATTCTAATATTTTTCAATCGAATTAATCCCTCTATTTTAACACTTTTAACAAATGTTCCCTTCCGTTAACTTTTTTCGTCTATTCCCCATCTAAATGATGGTATATACCACATCAAACTATTAGTTCATGTGACCCTTGAAGTAAACTTTAAAATAAACGATCTAAAAATTTAAGACTTGTAAAATAAAGGTTTAATACACATTTTCCCCCCATTTCTCTTCTTCTTCTTACTGGACACCATCTCTGCAAATTTCTTATTCTCTTAGCATCTATGTGTACAAAATAGCTTACTAGATATGTCCAGTCAACAAATTTAATGGGGAATGGATGAAAAAGTTAACGAAAGGGCACATTTGTTAGAAGTGTAAAAGTAAATAGGTTTAATTCTGCTGAAAAATAGTAAAGAGCTATCTTATTTAACTTTTCATAGTAGGAGGACAAAAATGTGTTAACCCTTTAGTATAATTAGTAAAAAAATATTATTTTATAATGAAAGGTTTAATATTATTAATAAATTGTAAATTAACAAAAAAAATTTGAATTGAATGATTAAAATTAGATGAACACACAATGTGTCAAATTAGTTAACATATTACATAGTGAGAAATTTAACAGTTTAAAGTAGAAAATATAGAAATAAACTAAAATTAAAAAGTGAGTCGCACATTATTTTTTCAAATATAATTTAATAATTTCAATTAAACTAATTTACATGTTAAATTTTACTTTCTCCTAAACTTTATTATGTTTAAAAACTATTTGGAATTTTTATTTATTAATTATTTAATTTATTGAATAATTGAAAATTAGAATATGATAGGTTAATGTCCTATTATTAAGGAGAGAGTTTTAAATTATCTCTCTCTAATTTTAAATGTTCATATTATAGCTAGATAATCCGTTATACAATGCCAAAAAAATCTAATATTTAATTTCAATATTGTGATTAATTATAGGATATTTTGGACAGTAGATACTTTTTAATTACATACTAAAATAAAACAGGTCCATTTATGATCATTGCAAAGGAGATAATATATAAAAAATTTACTTTTTATTCAAAAAAACTTTCCAAATGAGTGATGTCCTCTAAACCAAATATTAATTCAATTACTCTCCCAACAAAAGTTTGTTGAAGACAAATGAAAAAATTGCAACTCTCTCAAAAAATTTGCAAACAAATAAAGTAAAAAAAAATCTTGCCAGTTAGAACTTAAAAGAATTTGAAAATATTAATCTTGTTATCTGAATGTATTTAGGTTTAATGAATATGTCCAATTTAAACTGATTCAACTCGATCAATACTCTCAATTTTTTAATATTTAATGACTTGTAACCCATTTTACTTATGATCTCATGACTCATACTCTTATACACTCATGACCTCACTCGCCATTGATCATACTAAGGTAGAATCTTATTTCTTCAATTTTCTCTATATTAATTAAAAAATAATTCTCTCAAATATATATACATAAATTTTAATAATTTATGCAGCTTAATCAAATTAATTAATGACTTGCCAAACTTGGAGTCCTTCAAATAATTTTCCAACAAAGGTCATTTCAAGAAAAATCAAAAATAAAAATTTAAAAATTTAAAATAAAAATAATTTTCCAACAAAGGTCATTCTCGGAGCATTTCTAACAAATAAAGTCGAGATTAAAGAAATCATCACTGTTAAAAATTATTTTGAGGAATAGTTAAACATAATGAAAAATGAAAGCTCGATTATATTGGCCCGTTAGAACTTAAAAAAAAGTTGAAAATAAATATCATGTTATATGAATGTATTTAGGTTTAATGAATATGCCCAATTCAAACTAACTCAACTCGATCAATACTCTCATTTTTGTTAATAGTTAATGACAGTTTTACTTACGATACACTCATGACCTCAATCACCATTGATATTACTAACGTGCAACTTTGTTTGTACAATTTTCTCTAGCCCAATAAAAATATTAATTGAAAAATAATTCTCTTTAATATTCATAAATTCTTAAAATTTTTGCAGCTTGATCCTTAATCAAATTAATTAGTGACTTACCAAACTTAGAGTTTTTCTAATAATTTATAAAAAAAATTAGTTCAAGACAAAAGGAAAACAAAATTGCAACTTTTTCGTAGCATTTGCAAAAAAAGAAATTCGAGATTAAAGAAACCATCACTATAAAAAGATTATTTTCAGGAATAGTTAAACGTAATAAAAATGAACATCAATTTGCCTGTTACTTAAAAGAATTTGAAAATAATAATCATGTTATATGAATGTATTTAAGTTTAATGAATATGCAAGCTTCAAACGAAGTCAACTCAATCAATAATCTTAATTTGTTAACAGTTGATGACATGTAACCAGTTTTACTTACGATTTCATGACTCATACTCTTATACACTTATGGCCTCACTCACCATTGATCGTACTAAGGTATGACCTTATTTCTTTAGTTTTCTCTTGATCAAATATTTTAAATCACAAATAATTCTCTTAAATATTAATAAATTTTAAAATTTTAGCAGTTTGATCCTTGAACTAATGACTTACCAAACTTGGAGTCTTTCAAATAATTTACCATAAAAGTCAGTTCAATACAAATGGAAGACAAAATTGCAACTCTCTCAAAGCATATGCAAACAAATAAAGTGGAGACTAAAGAAACTATCACTAAAAAAATTTTATGAATAGTTAAACATAATGAAAAATGAAAGTTCAATTTACCCTTTAAAACTTAATTTTTTTTGAAAATAAGGATCATATTATATGAATGTATTTATGTTTAATAAATACGCCCAATTCAAACTGAACAACTCAATCGATAATATGAATTTGTTAATACTTAATGGCATGTAACCCGTTTTACTATGATCTCATAACTCATACTCGTATAAGGATCATATTATATGAATGTATTTATGTTTAATGAATACGCCCAATTCAAACTGAACAACTCAATCAATACACTAAATTTGCTAATACTTAATGGCATGTAACTCGTTTTACTACGATCTCATAACTCATACTCGTATACATTCATGACTGCACTCACCATTGATGTTACTGATGTATAACTTTATTTCTTCAGTTTTTGTAGCTCAAAAGATATATTAATTGAAAAATACTTCTCTTAAATATTCATAAATTTTTAAGCTTTATGCAAATTGATCATTGGCCATTAATCAATGATTTTTTTAAAGGAAATCAATCAATGACTTAGTTAGCTTGAATGCTATTAAAAATTCACGTTTAAATTATTCAATATAATAATTTAATTATTCTACACAGAGCGTCGAGCCCGATTATTAAAAAATACAGAGCCAGTTTAAAAAAAGTATCACCATCTCTGAATAAATAATTATCATAATTTCATTCACTCTACTATTTGTCAACTTGTTAGTATATTTATACAACAAACTACGTTATCATAAAATTAATGAATGTGCAAACCATAGGAGCAATGTGCAAAATCAATGAAGGGTGAAATTTGCTTCAATTTGCACAGTAAAATACATAGGAGCAATGTGCTTCAATGTTTTAATGTAATTATAAATGAGTTCGTCTAGCTTAGTTGGTAAAGCACAATACTTTTATCCTTGAGGTTGTAGGTTCGAGTGTCGTAGTTACTGAAAAATTATCATCTTTATTAAAAAATATTTTTATTAAAAATAAATTATATAAAAATTCATTGATTGGCCACTTTCCTACAATTAAGGAGAAGCATGGAGAATCCTAGGTGGCAATAGGAAAAAACTAAAATGCTTATATATGTTTGTAGATTTGCGAGTTATCTTGACCATAGGAACTTGTAGGTTTGATACGATAGTTTCTCTGCGTCCTGACCATGGAGTAGAGATTACCCAAGGAAGTGTCGAGTCTTCAAGTCTGATAAACTGAAATTGCATTGCATCATCCGTCTTAATCGAGCTAGAGCGGATTCGAGTCTGGGCAAACGCCTTAGTCTATATTCAAATCTCCAATCTGCTTTACTTGTTTGCTTGTTTAATTTGCATTTTTAGTCTACTTAGTTCATTCACAACCAAATCCCAAACCAAAACAAAACCTCGATAAGCTTTAACACATTTCTGAGTAATAGAAAAAGAAAGACCTTGGGAAAAACGATCTCTTTGGAGAAATCCATTGAGTAAAACTAGTGTGCATTAATTTGCGCACCAAGTTTTTGGCGCCGTTGCCGGGAAACTTTTCTTTTTCTAGGAAAGGCAATGTGCGTTTAAGCTTTTCATTCACTCTTTTATCATCTCTTTTCTCCCCATCTTTTTCATGATTTACCTGGGTAGTGCTCTTGTGTTTTGAGATGCAGGACTACAGGTTCGATAGCAACCAAGGATGGTACAACAATGGAATACCACTTAATGATTACAACCAAGAGTGGAGTACATCATGGCAACCATGTATGCCAAACTGGAATGAGGAACCACCACCTTTGCCTTCTTGGCCAGAGCCACAAGCTACACACTACTACCGAGATTACGAAGAGGAATATCTACATTCGAACCAGTACCAACAACAGGAGTCTTATACAGATTTTCTCTTGAATGAGATTCTTTCGACTCTACGAGCTCCTAATGTTGTGGACGTCGAGATTGAGCAACATAATCAACTGACGGAAGAAGATGCTCGAGAGCTGGTCGAAGAAGAAAAGATACCCTAGCCCATGACTGTAGTGAGCTAGAGGTATCTAATGAAGAATCCTTGACAATGGTGGTAGATGAAGATGTGGAGTTTGTCCATCTTTCGATTGAAGCTGAAGATGAGCATCTGGAGATTGAGGAGTTATCCTCATTGGTAATTCAGACAACCGAAACTAAGGTGGACAATGATTCTGAGGCGTATGTGCTCAACTGCCAGAGCAACTTGGATGACAATGGTGTGGAGCAGACTGCAACCATTGATTATAGCACACCATACTATCTTTTTCCTCCTCCAGTAGGAAAATTTGATAAGAAAAAGTCATCCGAGCCGAAGCAGGATCTACTTGAGCACCACCGACTACATCTTGTTCCTTCTGGCGTGCTATTTGGCACTTAACCTCCAACCTTGAAGAAGCTGTTTGACTTCAAGGAACTTTTGAGTTGGGGTCCATAATCAGGTATCGTCTAGCTCAAAGACGTTAAAGAAAGAGCGCTTCATGGGAGGCAACCCATGTCTGGAGTCTGTTTTGAGTTTTTGAGTCAGTTATTTATTTTTGTGTCGAACTTTTTGTGGTTTTTGAGTTAGTGGTCTATTCTGTACCTTGATTGCCCTGATCTTGTTGTGAGGTTCTCTCCTGTTTCAGGATGTCCTTAGGTTCCGCATGACTGTCCGCGGTACTTAACTTTGAGCTCGCCGCCATCCACGACACCAATCTTCACTTTTCAGGTTCCCGATTCCTCTACTCTCTTTTAGTCCTGAGGGACACAATCTGATTTAAGTGTAGGGTGAGAATTCTAGGAGAATAATGCTTGAATTTGTTTGCCTATCTGTGATTCCGTGGTTCACTCTTTCACTGCTTCCCATTCTCGTTGGCATTTAACTTCTCACATTGCTTAATATCTTCTTGAATTTGTTTGCCGTTTTCCATATGGTGAGATTGATGTGGTGCTTTAGCTGTGACCAAATGTGTGTGTGAGAACCCGTATTATGACCATCTCCCATTCTTCTTGCTTGTAGTTTTCTAGAAACTTGCCCTTATCGTGTTAATGAACAATTGACTTGGTTTTGTGGAAGGCTTGGTCTATCTGATGCTCAAATTCGCTAGTTCAATGCCATGATCGAGTCTAGATAAGGGATGTTTAAATTTCGTGCTTTAAATTGTTTTTAGTGTTCCCAATCAGAGAAAATCTGAAAATAAGTGGTTCGGTATTGAAGTTGTGGGTCGATTCACGAGCTGGCATACGTGTCTGCCCATTGCTGTAGTCCCAAAGGGAAGTCTCAATGTGGCGTTTTCTTCTAACCTACTCCCGATCGTGGCTAGGGTCTAGGATAACGCGGAATTCCAAAAGGTTTCCGGCTGCTCCATACCCAATAGTATCCACACTGTACCGACCATTCAAAAGTAAATGTAAAAAAAAATGAAAAAAATGAAATGCTCTTTAATTTTGTTCAAGTCGGGTTCCCTTGTCTAGCAAGTGTTGGGTTGCGTCCTAGAGTAAGTGTAGCGGAAGTAAGTATTGTCTTGCCTTTATCAAGTCAGGTTGTTCACTAGCTCGTTAAAGTCTTGTTCCTTATTTACTCCGGCAAAGGTTTAATTTTAATTGTGTGGTCAGTCGGGTAATCCTCTTATTTGATAGAAGCACCATATACATCATTCTAGGACCCAAGAGGTTTTCGGTTTGCTCTTTCAGGTTGGTGCAAAGTTGTGTTAGAGTTCTTGTTTGAGGACAAACAAAAGTTTAAGCGTGGGGTGATTTGATGACGTTAGATTTACCGCGTTTATCTCACCACATTTGAGCGAAATTCCCCTTGTTTGACACCTTATTGTGATGTTCTCGAGTGAGTTTTGTGAAAATTGTGTTTTATTCCCCGTTGGCCCTCTTTTGGGTCGTTTTATGTGTTTCAAGTTGTTTTTGATGAGATATTAGGTTACCATATTGTGGATGACCTTTCTAATAGCTTGGCGCTTCAAACGGATCAATTCGGAGCACAAATGAGGTTGGAATTGCAGAAAGAAGCTTGGAGCTAAACTCAGCACCAAAAGTGCGCGTTTTCGGACCAAAAGTGCGCTGGCGCACTTTTCGAAGGGGCCAGGCGCACTTTTGCAATTAAGTTTCGGTGGAATTTTTCTTCAGCTGAAAAAGTGCTACTTTTGGGGATAAAAGTGCTCAGGCGCACTTTTGGAAGGCTCTAGGCGCACTTTTGACAATTTTCAGCTTTTTGACGAAAAAGGGGTTTTTAACCAATTTTGAGGAGTTTTGGAGAGAGACTTTTTACTTCAATTTTTTCTCTTCTTCCCCGACGAACCAGACACTCTCGGAGGAGAAGACGGAGCTTTGAAGACGCGATTGGCCGAGAAGAAGCAAGGATTAGTTCGGTAGATTTCTTGAGTCGTCAGGATTAGGATTTCTCGGAGTAAGATGTCTTCTTCTCCAGTTTTCTTTTCTCTTGTTTCTCTGATTTCTTCTTTCGCTATGTCTGGCAAAACTCCTTAGGTTTGTTCAGATTAGATGAAGTTTTAGTAAGATTTTGTTTGGATGATGTCGGGTTCTTAACCCGTTAATGTTAATTGAGGTTAATTCAGACTTATATGGGATTTCTCCTAATTTGAAGCTCTAATAATTCGCAGATTGACCATATCGTAGAATTCGTTTCATCTTTGATTTCGCGGTTCTGACCATGGACGTGAATCATTCTAGGGTTTAGGAGGTCATTAGAATTAGCCGGTGTCTTGACCATAGGGCTGGTGAAACTAATCTCTTTGCATATCTTTGTGGCATTTCATTGTTCTTCGTGCATTCTTGACAATTTGCGAGTTATCTTGACCATAGGAACTTGTAGGTTTGATAGGATAGTTTCTCTGCGACCTGATCATGGAGTAGAGATTACCCAAGAAAGTGTCGAGTCTTCAAGTCTGATAAACTGAAATTGCATTGCATCATCCGTCTTAATCGAGCTAGAGCGGATTCGAGTCTGGACAAACGCCTTAGTCTATATTCAAATCTCCAATCTGCTTTACTTGTTTGCTTGTTTAATTTGCATTTTTAGTCTACTTAGTTCATTCACAACCAAATCCCAAACCAAAACGAAACCTCGATAAGCTTTAACACACATTTCTTAGTAATAGAAAAAGAAAGACCCTTGGGAAAAATGATCTCTTTGGAGAAATCCATTGAGTAAAACTAGTGTGCATTAATTTGCGCACCACCTGGTGATACCTTTAGGTACCTGAGAATTCTGTGAGCCGCTTGTAAATGACCAACGCAAGGCTCAGACTGGAACTGGCTTAGCTGTTGAACATCAAAAGTGATGTCTGGCCTGGTTATAGTGAGATAATGCAATTTTCCTACCAATTGTCTGTATGTAGCCAGATCATTTAGCTTTTCTCCTCACTTGCTTTCAAATGAACATTAGGATCCATTGGTGACTTTGAACTCTTAGCTTCCTAGAATCAAAATCGTTGAGAAGTTCATGCAGTATTTTCGTTGATTCACCACCAAACCTGTTTCTGATCTGGCCCAAGAAATATTTTAGTTGACCTAAATTCTTGATTTTGAAGTTGGCTTGTAAATGGCCCTTTACTTGATCAATGGCCGGTTGATCATTTCCTGCCAAAATTATGTCATCAACATAAACCAGAAGCACTACTAATTGACTTCCCTCACCTTTGGTAAACAATGAGTAGTCTGAATTGGACTGTTTAAATCCATCTTGTAGAAGAGAGGATGTGAGTTTGGCAAACCACTGCCGACTGGCTTGCCTAAGGCCATACAATGATTTTTGGAGCTTGCAACACACACCCTGAGGTATCTGCATACCAGGTGGAGCTTGCATATACACCTCCTCCTCAAGCTCACCATGGAGGAATGCATTGGAAACATCCATCTGTTGAAGGTGCCAGCCTTTCAAAGCTGCCACTGCCAGAAGAGCGTTGACTGAATTGATCTTCGCAACGGGAGAAAAAGTGTGGATAAAATCAATGCCATAGACCTGAGTAAAACCTTTTGCTACCAAGCGAGCCTTGTGTCTTTCAATTGAACCATCAGAGCGAAATTTGGTCCGATACACCCATTTGCAGCCAACAGGCTTCTTGCCAGGGGGCAGAGAGGGACCAGATTCCAAGTGTGATTGGCCTATGAGAAAGAAGCTCCTCATCCAATGCCTTGACCCAACACGGATCCTTGCAGGCTTCTGCATAATACCGAGGATCTTGCGCAGTGATCACATTCAAAGCAAAGGTTCTATGTTACTGTGACATGTCAGAATAGGAAACAACAGAAGCTAGACAATGCTTAGTAACATGAAAGTTTAAGTGATAATCCTGTAAATAGAGTGGCAGTCGACGAATCTTAGTGGATTGCCTAGGAGGAAAGGGAACTGATCACATGTCAGGAACAAGTTCTGTGGCTTCCACATCCTGGTCCCCAACTAAGAAGTCCTCAGATTCCAATTCCACCTCACCAACAGGTTCATCACTCTGAATTGTGCGCACAAGGCTTGGCATAGTAGGATGAGTGAGCGGAGGGCTTGACTGATTAACAGACTGACTCTGTGCAGGAGGCACCCTGAGTTCAGATTCTTGAAAGAACTCAGGTGGAGAAAACTGACTTGTAGGTAAGGCTAAACTGGATGACCCTTTGAAAGGAAATACGGTTTCATGAAAAACCACATCTCGTGACATGAAAACCTTTTTAGTGATAAGGTCCATGACTTTATAACCCTTAATACCAGGAAAAAAACCTAAGAAAATGCATTGTTGTGCTCTAGGATGAAACTTTGTTCTGTGATGAGAAAGAGTGGAAGCATAGCACAGGCACCCAAAAATTTTCAGACTAGATATGGATGGTGGATCGCCATAAAGCTTATAGTAAGGGGACAAATTGTTTAGAATGGGAGTGGGAAGACGATTTATTAAATACACAGAATGAAGGACACAATCACTCCAAAAGGTCAGAGGCAATCCTGCTTGAATCTGTAAGGACCTAGCAACGTTGAGAATGTGCTGGTGCTTACGTACGACCCTAGCATTTTGCTGAGGTGTTTCAACACACGATATCTGATGCAGAATGCCATGTTCAGAGAAAAACTTTGACAGAAAGATTCTAAAAGGGGTTTGGCTTCAGATTTATATTTCATAAGATATCCAAACGCCTCTAGTACAGTCATCAACAATGGTCAAGAAAATATGAAAATGATCATGCGATTCATAGCTAGAGGCCCTCAAATGTCAACGTGTATGAGATCAAAAGCATTTGCAGCTATGGTGTCACTCATATGAAAAGCTAATCGTTTTTGCTTTGCTAAGTGACAAATGCCACAGTGAGAAACTTCTCATGAGCTATAAAAGGATTACATTGACTCAGAAATTGAACACTCTCATCACTAGGATGTCCTAAACGCCAATGCCAAAGGCTGACTTCATAAGGCTGGAAATTGTAACTGACTGCTAGAATCTGGGGAGTGGATTTGAAAACTGGATCATGGTCTGGTAAAGACCTTTAATCTCTATGGCTAAACTAATCGTCCTGCTGGTGATACGGTCCTGGATATCACAAGTGTTGGATTTAAAAACCAAAGAAATAGGAAGATCATGAGTCAACCTGCTAACTGACACAAAATTGAATCCATAACTAGGAACCAGCAAAACATTTTTGAGGATTAGACCGACTGGAAGTTTGACTGATCCTATGTGAGTGTCTGACACTTTGGAAGAGTTTGGAATGTAAACATTGACACCAAAGACAAGCTGTGAATCAAGAAAAAGGTCTAATGTGCAACATATATGATCTGAAGCACCAGTGTCTAATATCCATACATATGCCAAGTCATTATGCGTTTTAGATGACAGAATGTAGTTATCTGAATGGTTTGATGGCGTTGGAAATCCTTGACTCACAGAGAAGGCCCTATGTCGTGGAGATGAAGGCGCAAATCCTTGGAGCAGTGACCTCAATTGATGAAGTTCTTCGTTGGACAAAGCTTCAGGGCTTGTTGAGTTTAAGATGAATCTGGAGAGGCTTGTTGACCCTCAGATCCTCCTTGAGTGACCATTCCAGCAAACCTGTTTCCACCATTACCCGTGTTTCGTTTCCTTTCTTGCTCTTGATCTCTTTTCTTCTTGTATTTAAGCCTCACACAATATTCAATGAGATGATTATCCTTTTTGCATTACCTACATAATTTTGTCTCACCAGAGGCATTTCCAGTGGCATTTGGTCTTGGATAAGAAACAACATTGGCAAGCTTTGTGTCAGAATCACCTTTCATGGTTCCTGAAGTTGCTGAGAAAACAAATGTCTGAGCTTGTTCTCCATGAGTAGCAATACCTCCCTTCAGCTTGTCCTCATGCTGCAGTGCATCGTTAAATTCTTGAGAGATCGTAGGCAGTGGTTTCATCATTAGTAACTTAGTCTTAACGACGTCAAATTCAGCACCGAGACCTCGTAAAAACCTAATCAGATAGTTTGTGTCCTGCTTCTTTTGGAAAGCCACAACTGCAGGACAAACAACAGTACTACCGGGAGCACAATTACAGGCAAAAATCGGGGAAAACTTGCTATATTCCTCCCATAAACCTTTGATGACGGTGTAGTAGTGAGTAACACTCATGGATCCTTGCTTGCAAGCATGGATCTCATCATACAGATTCACTAGTTTGACGGCATTTGTAGTGCCAAATATGTTTTTCAGCTCTTCCCACAAGACCTGTCATTCTCATAATTCATAACGCTTCGATGAATATCAGGATTTAAGGAGTTAACGATCCAGCACAGAACCATAGTGTTACAGGCATCCCACAAAGTAAATCTATAAGAATCTGCTGCTGGAGGAACAATTGAGCATCGATGAAGCCCAATTTGTGTTTCGTTTTGAGAGCAAACCTAACATATCTACTCCATAGTTGATAATTAGATCCATCTAAGATGATATTCACAATAGATTGAACCAAATTCTCATTAGGATTGAGATAGTAGGGATTTCCCAAAGGTTTGATCAAAAGAAGAATTACCATTGTTGTTATTGTGGATAGAACCAAAACCAGGCCATCACTACCTGAGTTTCCTCCTCCTCCAGCAGGAGGTGTTCGTGTATTGTCCATCTCACTGCTGACGAGCGGTCATCAGCGTAGCTCTGATATCATAACAGAATCAGAGATTTGGAAAAGTGTTTTGCAGATAATTGGCCAAAAGCTGCAGCTCAGCCTTCATTAACAGTGTCTTAAATAATTGGGTTCCAATTACATTGTTCTAACGGAAGCAACGGCAAAAGCAATAGAAAACTGGACACCTGTCCGTTTCACATAGGCAACTAATTAATGAAAAGGGAAATAGTAAACAAAATGCAGATAGAACGCAACGGCGTCGTTCCACTAAGCTTCAACTGCTCTCTTCCCTTTGACATCAGCTGAGACCTCTGCATCATCATCTTCACCATTTGACATAAGGGCTATAACAATTACGGGGTTTAAACAATAAAAATATTATTTAAATATTTAATTACATAAAGTTCAAACTAATTATGAAAATATTATATAAATGGGCTACATATGGACGAATTTTTTAATATGTAGGTTGCTTGGTCATTTCAACCGGCTCATGGGTTTGCTAGCCGAAATGGTTGCCAAAAAAATTTGACTAGTCTAGTCAGAAATCTCTACAACGCCCAGTTACGCTCACCGTAGGTGTGTGCTCACCTACATTAGGGCGAGATTTCTCATAAACATGCAGCTAGTTTTTAGGGTTCAACCACATCCACACTCACTATTTCATGGAGTACTTGATCAGTTTCGTAAGAATGAACTGATTGAAGAATTTATGATAGTTCTAGGTAAAGTAAAATCCTTCAATTGACTATTGTTTTGTCGATTTTCTCCTAGATGAACTCTACACTATACTAACTTTCTATACCTTGAACTAGGCGTTAGGGAATTCAGCTTTTGGATATTCTGGTGTGGGAAAGTCATCCAAAACTAGCATAAGCTAGCTTATAATGGCAAAAGGGCGATGTCTCAAAATGAAGAGGCGGGTTTGGTACGAGAACTTCACGAACATATATTGGGAAAATCGGTGTTGGGGTCGGATGAGTACATATATTCATTCATTTACAAAAGATGCATGGAGTATTATCACATTACGAATAAGAGAACATATTAAATGATGTTGGGATGCAACTCATATATGATATCACTACAAGAAAAATCAATATTAGTCTCAGATGGTTTGTCTTAGTTATAATAATCCAAACCGATCTTTGATTGGTTTGTCTCAGCGTTATCTCGATTTTAACAGAGAAAAAGATTATATGAGACAAACTTTTGTATATAACGCCGAAATCCCAGATCGGGACTTATTTCATTCTCCTCTTTCTGCCCTATTTGCTCATGTTGTTGTTGCAAAGAAAAGGAGCTTGAGCTCCCCCCCCCCCCCCCCACATTGCTTCTTACAGTGCTGGCGGCTAGTGTTCCTCCCGACGCTCCTTTGTCGGTGCTAACTACATCTACATGTATGTTTTTTGTTTTGTTTTAGTTAGATTAGTTTATATTAGTTATAATTTGTATGCTATTAGTTCGAAATTATAAATTAGAGTGGGTATATGTTAGATTGTGTATGTCTATTAGTGATTAAAAATCACAACCTCAACATGGAACTACAAACAAGCTTGCCTTGAGCTGTTACCCCTACTTTCACCTATATATGAGTGAGCTTTCCTCATTATGGGTAGAATAAGAAAACATCAAAAAGGAAATCACACAGGGATCTTGTGGGTTCTTATAAAATAAGATTCGAAGTTAAATGAGTAAGTTATATTTATATTGAAGTTATTTATCCATAAATTTCGGATCTTGAATAATATGGTATTATTATTTATCACCATAACTTTATCGTTTGACATTAAAGTATCACATTGTTGTCCATGGATTCGCATCAAGGTCTACAACATAAATCCTTAATTCCTAAAATCCAAAACCTAAAGATGATTAACAAATCATTTATTAAAAAAAAAAACTTTTAGGTAAAAAAAAAAAAAAGCTTTGTCAGTTTTTATAGGTCCATTTAATTTTGTATGAACTTTGTAAAATAAAACTCCTTTATTCATAAAAAAATCGACGTTACATGCACATTAGGTTGAGATTTGTTTATTATCAAAGCTCAAGACTATAATTCATAAGCAGCCGATGAAGACTTAAACCTACCGTCTATTGAATTTTAATATGAAGTATCACAAAAATAAAAGTTAAAAGAAAGGTTGGAATTATTGCAATATGCACCAAGTTCATAGCCCCCTACCACTCCCACTAATATAAACAGCTATCTGGACATTGCATACAACATCTTTGCTACTACTAATTATAATAATTATCACGTGTTTTGTTTACTCTTTTTTATTTTATTTTTTCTCATATGATTTTTGTTTATATTTTCATACTATATTTTTAAATTTTTCTATGAGAAATAGTTCAACCATAATTGACAAGATGTGCTTTAGGGTGTGATGGAGGAATTCTTGTAAGAATTCCAAAGTTAAACGTATCAGATTAGAGCACTGTAGAATGTGTGACCTCCTGGGAAGTCACTATTGTGCGCCAAAAATTCGTGAGGGCCTAGGCCCCCAAAACAGACAATATCTTGTCGGAAAAGGTTGAGATTCTACAAGAAGAGTTTAAAGTCTAGTCGTAAAGTAGAGAATAATTTTTTACCACCTAAGCGGCGTACTCTGCAACTCGATTCAATCTTCTTTGAGTGAAAGAAATAAGCAGGTTCTGGTGGGTAGATAAGATATATATCTTTCATGACTGGGAGCCAAAAAAAGCATTGGCAGGGTCAAGAGGATTGATAGTTTCTCAACACATCTATCAAGAACAAACAACTAGAATGAATAATCGTCTACAAATTCGAAATTGCATTCACTCTCAAAGCAACCAAAAGTGCTTTTGCTTTAGCCACCAACACAGATTAACAATTCAGCATATGATCAGCTTTCCTCTGGTCATTTTCCCTGTGAGTTAGTAATGATAACCTCATATCCCACCATAATAGTAAGCTGGTCGAACAAGCCATCACATAATATCTTCTCTTGACACCATCCGTGAGGTAGTGGACTAGGTACCATGTTAATAATGGAAGGGGTATGGGTTGTTTGGGGTACCTTGGTTCGACCTAAATGAGCCCATTCATGAAAGATCTTTGTTTCTACTAGCTAGTTGTAATTTTTGCGTTAGAGGAGGAACATCCCTAAAAGTCATCTCATTTCTAGCTTTCCAAATACTCCATAAGGTGTCAAAACATAATTAAAAACAAAAGTTTGGGTTAGCCTCATTCGTTGCAAATAACCAAGATAAGAGATCAGCAAAGGGAAGTGTGATAGTCGAAAAGGATCTACCCCAAACATCTTTTGCCACCTTACAATATAAAAGACCGTGAAAAGTGTTCTCTTTAGATCCATGCAATAATGGGCGATTGGGCACACTTTTCCTCCATCCAAATGCCCACATCCACATCCCCAGAAGGACTTGTAAAGATGAGGGTTATCAGTGATCTGTTTAGGTATGGGACATCAAAGAGTATGATAGGTTGAATTCACTGAGAATTTTCCATTGCTATCATAGTCCCAGTTCATCGATAACCGGCATGGGCTAGGCCCGATTGGGATCATGAGGATTTCTTCCACTTTATGGGGAAGGCATCGTCTGGTATATATGCAAGTGTTTGTCTCATCCTTCTTATCTCCCGTCATCCATTGGTGATCCAAGGTCTTTTCGCTTGAGGGCTATTCAGTTTGAAACACAGGATTGTTGGTATCTGTGGGTCCGCGTTCACATGAATATATACGTAGATCGGGTTTTTTCTTGCTCTTATATTCAAGATGGTTCATGTCTCACAGAGGCTAGCCCAAAATCTAGGAAAATTAAAGTCATTTCTCAACCCTCACAAAATCTTTGTCCACAAACTAAATTCCTTTAAGGAGTCCTGCACATAGGTTCTCAATATCCTACATGAATCTCCATCGTTGTTCATCTAAGAGCGCCATGTTGAACGTTCAAAAGTCATTCAATCCCAAACTACCTTTACTTTTTGGCTTTTTAAGAATCATTCAATATAGTGCATTGATTTTTTGTTCATTGTTCCTCCCTTCTGAAATCCAGGTTCAACAAGTTTTGAAATCCCTTTCAAATTGATGGGAATTGAAGTGAACTATTATTTCATTCTAATTTCAGACCATCATTAGACAGGAAAATAAGGAATTAAAATCTGATGAAATTACTAGTTTTACCAAAAATTAAATTGCATTGGGTTTATCAATTCTCCCGATAATAAGGTTTAGGACTTCCGCTAGTAGAGTGAGGAGGAATCACTAGTTTGTACTTAGATTTTTAGGACTTCAGCTAGCTAGGGATGAAATTTTGGATGAAATTTCTTTAATAAATAGGTGAAAAAAATACAATCTATACATAAACCAGGGATCGTTACAAGATTAATCTATAGTATTGACTGAAATATTACGTGACCTAAAGTTGAGTGGCTGAAAATGCTTTAACCCGTTTTATATTCATCCATGAGTTCACCTTATGTCATGTGACAGTGAGATCCTTCTCTTCCTTTTGCTGGATAATTAACATTTTGATTATTAAATTTTACATTTAGTAATGAATCAGTCATTGAATATTTCTTTCATCAATCTATATGTAGAAATAATCATCATGTTTAGGTAGTTCTAGATATCCTAATTATAGCTGTAATAGGGTATCAGTTCATAGAAGGAGTTTACTTATTTAGGACTCCCACTTATGGTTGGACTCCCCTATAGTTTGGGTGTTTAAACCCCCCCCCCCCCCACACCCCTTGGCCTAGAGCCCTAATAACAATAATCTACGATTCTCTACAAACTCTTCTTCTCTCTTTCAATATGGTATCAAAGCTGTTGTTCGATATAGTCTTCCGCTAAAATTCTGAAACCCTAGCTCGATCAATGACGAACGATTCTACCATCTTTGTGATTCCTTCAACCTCCAACTCCGAGACTCAGGGGACGATGACTATCAACCCGGTTTTAGATTCTTATCCTAGATAGGTTGTCATCTACAGACTCTATGGATCCAATTACCTCCACTGGTCGCAATCAGTCCTAATATTCATCACAAGACGTGGTAAAGCTGGCTATCTTCATGGAACTGCCGAGAAGCCAGCTAAAATCGATGCCAAATATGAGCAGTGGAATATGAAGACAATCTGGTTCGTGGATGGTTAATCTCTACAATGCAGCCAAAAATTTAAGAAAATTACCTTCTTCATTCACCAGCCAAGTCTATCTGGGACCACGCAAAGAAGACTTACTCTACGGTTGACAATACTTATGCTCTGTTGGAGATTGAAACAAAAATCTACAATCTCAAACAGGGAGATATGAGCAGGAACGAATATTACAACGCTCTCAATCAAAACTGGATGAAATTGGATCAATTTGAAGTTCAAGAATGGTCCTCGGCTGTTGATGCTAAAACTTTCAGGAAGTTCCTTGAAAAAAAATGAACGCTTCACTGCCTGCTAGGTTTAAACATGACTTGGATGCAACCAAAGGAAGAGTCATGGCTACAAAGCCATTCCCCGATCTTGAAGAAGCCGTTGCAGAAATCTGACGTGAAGAAGTCGTTGCCAGGTTATGTTAACCAACTGTAAAGCTATTTCAGAAGGCTCAGCCCTAAAAGTTGACACTCCAGTAGCTTTGATCAGCAACAACAACCAAAAGTAGAAGGACAAGGAGGTAGCTTCCCCAACTCTGTTCTGTTACCATTGCAAAAACTGTGGCATACTAAAGCTTAATGTTGGTTTCTCAATGGTGGAAAACCTGCTGATTGGAAGCCACGTTCGGGACGTCTTGCTGAACGTCGTGCTCAGAATCCACCCGTTAATATTGTGTCAAGCAGCGTGATAGGAGACGAGAACCAGTTTTCTAAGGGACAACTCGAAGCTCTCAAGAAGATGTTCTAAGAATATCTCCAAACTGGGCAGTCATCCTATAGTAGTCCTGGTGATTTCTTTACTGGAGCCTTTGCTCAAGGTAACTCAGCTAAAGCTTACTCTATAAAATCGTATAATGCTAGTGTTTGGATTTTGGATTCTGGCGCATCTGATTCTATGACCGGATGACGTAACCTAATCAACGACCTTCAACTGTATCCTAGGAAGGTTGGGGTACGTGTGGCCGATGGAAGTATTGCACCAGTTACTGGTATTGGATGGATTAGACTTGCTCTGAACATCACCTTGTCTCCAGTCCTTTATGTGCCCCCAGTTAACTTGCAACCTCCTTTCCATAAAACAATTAAGGAGTTGTTTGGTATAGGAGAAATTCAGCTGTGTTTCTTGGAAACTTTGTATTCTGAGATATCCTTGTTTGTTTACTGTCTAATGGAGTTGGGGTTTTGTATTTCAGATACACAGAGTTTCTTATTGTCTCCAGAATGTGTATTCTGACAATTTCTACTTTTATCAGAAATTCTGACTTCCCCCAAATAGAATAATGGGACCCACTATCTTCCCCTCCTATTTTCTTTACCAAATATACATACCAAACAATGTAATTTAACATCCTCCAACTTTTAACAAACACCTTTCCACCATTCACCTATTTTCATATTTCCCCTAATTCTCAATCCCCTATACCAAACGACCCCTAACCTCATATCTGAATTGTGAAGCTAAGTATATGTCTTCTGGTTTCCACTTACAGGAGGTGGGATCAGGGAGGACTATTGGGATTTTTGAAGTTTCAGATGGATTTTATATCTTCAATGATGATTCGCCAGGAGTCAATCATGGAGATCAACAAAATCAGTTAATACTGCTTCAAGTTTAGATTGTAGTAGTGATGAAGTTATGCTATGGCATTATAGACTCAAACACCCTAGTTTTGTTTATCTTGAACACTTGTTTCCTAAGATTTTTATCAATAAAAGGGCAAAGTTATACTAATGTGAAGTGTGTCAACTGGCAAAACATACTCGAGCTGTATATTGTGGTATTGGATATCATCCTACTCGGCCATTCTCTATCATTCATAGTGACATTTGGGGTCCTAGAAGATAAAAAACTACAGTGGAGCAAGGTGGTTTGTGACATTTATTGACGATCATACTCGTCACACCTGGACCTACCTTATGAAGGAGAAATCTGAAACAAAAGTTATATTCCAGCATTTCTACACTATGGTTGAAACCCGCTTTCAAATCAAAATTCAAGTCTTAAAGACTGACAATGCGAAGGATTATTTCAACAACATCCTTAGCACCTTTCTGCTAGCAAAAGGGGTTGTTCATGTCAGTTCATGTGTGGAGACACCACAACAGAATGGAATAGTAGAACGGAAAAATCAGCACCTATTAGAGGTTGCGAGAGCTTGCATGTTTGCAGGGCCGACATTAGGTTGTGTTGGCCCTGCCCTCTGGCACAGGGCCACAAAATTTTGGGGGCCTCAAAATTTTCAGGTTGAGTAGAAATACCTGAGAAGTCTATCATAAAATGTTATAAAAAGTAGACATTAATGTAGTTTTATCTTAGTGGTTTATCTTGTTGCTTTGTTTTGGATGGGCAAGGGTTCAATTCCTTGCTTTGACACAATGAAATAAAACTTACATTCTAACAAACATTGTTTGTCGTCTTTCTAAATTTTTATATATCTATTATCATTTTGATCTCTCTCTTTTTTATATGGTATTAATTTTATTGATTTATATATAAATAAATTAAATTTTCACAAATTTGTATTGTTTTAACAAAAATTCATGTAGGCTAGAAATGACAATGGATCTAGGTCATGGTGGGTAACTCAATAAGCAAGTCGAACTCGTGAAACGTAGGAGTAATTTACTATGGAGTAATTCACAAATGATTTGAATAACATAAACATGAGAACTCAACTTTTCACCTAAAAATTAGTAAAATATAAATTTTAATTTAAAAGATAAGTTATATTATTAAGGTTAAATTTAAGAATAAACATGATAGAGTTATACATACACAGAAAATAATTAGAATTTAATAAACAATATTATAAGTCTTATATACAACAAGTCGAGAATGGGGTGAAACGATGCGTAAAAAAATCCAAATAGGTTATAAAAACGAGTCAAGTTTTACGTGCACTAGATCATCTCAGGTCATATTAATACAAGCAAACCGAGTATATGTTATCATTTTCTAATATGACTATACCATAATTTTGGAACAGGGCCTCCACAATTTATTGGACGGCCCTGCATGTTTGCAAGACATGTGCCAAAGTATATATGGAGAGAGGCAGTTCTGACAGATACATACTTAATAAACAGAATGCCAAGTAGAGTTCGGAAGTTCCAGCCCCCTCAACAACTTCTTATTAGTCTGTACCAACAGATGGCAAGCCTCTCATCCAACTTGCCCCCTAAGATTTTTGGTTGGACAGTGTTTGTGCATATCAACCCCAATCGTCAATCAAAATTGGATCCACGTGCTCACAAGTGCTTATTCGTTGGTTACTCTTCCCACCAGAAAGGCTATAAGTGTTTTTCGCCAACCACTCGACACATTTATCACACGAGCGATGCTACCTTTTTTTTAGTCCCAGTCTTACTTTGAATGTACTGAGTTTCAGGGGGAAATGCATCTGAAACACAGCAGCTAAGAGATTTAATTACGGTCGAGAGCGAAGAAATTCCAAGTTCACCTACGATTCTAGTTAATTCTAGTAGTGAGACTATTACTCCAGAACAGCTAGGCACCAAAGAGCATCATATACAGGGGGAGCAGCCTCATCCCCCACTCCAGGTTTACACTAGACGCACCAAATGTCCAACTGAACCTAGTAATCAGCCAGAGGAATCTCAAGCAGTTGTTAAAGAGGAAGTGCCTCAATGGGATACGAACTTAGACATGTATACCGATTGTTGTTCGGAAAGGAATGAGGAGTTGCACTTGTTATCCTATAGGAAGTTACGAAGGATTGAGTACACAATATAGAGCATCCATTACTGGCCTGGATAGTGTTGATGTTCCAAGAAACATAAAAGAAGCACTTTTAATTCCTAAGTGGAAACAAGCTTGTTGATTTAAAGAAGGTTCTGTTCGGTTTAATCACAACCTTCTTTGGTCCGTCCGGTTAGGTCGATCCAAGAAAGGTACTTGTTTTTCTCTGTGTGCAGGAAACCATTGTAAGAATTGAAAAAGGAAAGTCGCGTCCCTAAAAGAAGTTAAGAAATTAGACTAAAGAATGGAGGCGGAGATCATGCCTTTGGCATCTCGATATCAGAGCAAATCACGTCTGAGATCAGGCCGGTGGATCGGGATTGAGTGATAGTATCGCCTATTTATGCTTCTTTCTCCTGCAAAGCTAAACAGAAAAATGGAAGGCGAATTGCTTTTTCTGGTTTTGTCACTCACGGCTGTTGTGAGGTTCGTTCTACTGTTTAGCTGCGTGCTGGTAGTTTACCAAGGCTTGGTTGTAAGTCTTGGGGTGAGGTGGTTTGCTCGAGCGTGGATGTAGACAAGAAACCCTTGTCGAACCACGTTAAACTGTGTATGTGCTCCGTCACTTGCATTCTGATCTCAGTCGCTCCACCCTTGCGCTCAACTCACTAAACGCTCAGTGATTCTCGTAAACTGAGTTCGAGGGTTACACAATTTTGGGGTTTCCGTATCAAACCCTAAAACACATTTCAATTCAGTCATTTGATCAAACCTTGCTGAAGTTCGAAATTTGATTCTGTCTAACCATTTTCTGTTTCAATTGGTATCAGAGCAGGTTTTCCGAGAAGGGTTAACTACTACCGGAAAGGATCCAGGACATGGCTAATGCTTCCGGACATGGAATTGAGGGCATGTCACACTCTAGGCCTTCATGGTTTGATGGCTGCAATTATCAGTTCTGGAAAAATCAAATGAAAGTCTTCTTTCAAGGTATGGATCTCGCTCTTTGGAGAATTGTTGAAAAAGGGGGAGTTGATCTCACTGGAAATGAGGAAGAGTGGGATGACACTACAGGAAACTAAGTATTTAACAGCGGCAGAAACGCAATTTAACAGCGGCCACAAGCCGCGGTTAAATTTACCAATGTTAAAACCATTTAACAGCGGAAAATACTGGCCGCAGTTAAACTGTTTATTTTAACAGCGGCGACGATTAAACGAATAGCCGGACCTCCAGCGATAATAGCCATAACTCCGACGACTATTCATGAACGATTAAACGACTGGTTCTTCTTCCTCTTCTCCGATTAAACAAATAGCCAAAACTAAATCGAAATCGTCAGTTTCATGATGAACCCGGACAAACACGAATCAGCTTACCACAAACAAAATCGGATTGGCCTATCACAAACGAAATCAGATTAGCTTACCACAAACGAAATCGTCAAAGCTTCAGAAATTGAAAATCGACAAAGCTTTAGAGCTCGAGCTGGCAGTTCAAATGAAGACCGGCATCGGGCAGAAGAAGAAGAAAAGGAAGAAGAGAGAAGAAGAAGAAGAAGAAGAAGAAGAAGGAGAAGGAGAAGAGAAGAAGAAGAAGAAGAAAAGAAAATGCAGAAGTAGCAAAAGAAGAAGAAACAGAAGGACCGGCAGCGGGGAGAATAAGAAGAAGATCGGCGGCGGGGAGGTTTAGTGGTTAGGGAGAGAGAGATTGAGTAGGGTTTGTAGGAAGAAGAACAAGAACCGTTGAGATTAAATCAACGGTTCAAAAAAATTTGGGAGCTATCCGCGTCAATATGTTTCAGCCAATCAGAGCGCGGTATTTTAACGGCGGCCACAGGCCGCTGTTAAACTGCATAATTTAACAACGGCCACTTAGCCGCTGTTAAATTCCCCGTTTTTTATAATTTAACAGCGGCCAAATTCTGGCCGCTGTTAAACTGCTGCTGTTAAATTATCTTTTTCTTGTAGTGTGAGGATAAAAAGAAAAAGGTTCAGTTGAATGCTAAGGCTTTAAACATCTTTTATTGTGCTTTATGCAATGATGATTACAATCGTATAAGTTCATGTGAAACTGCAAATGAAGTTTGGATTACTCTTGAAACTACTCATGAGGGTACATCACAAGTAAAGGAAACTAAGATTAATGTTTTAATGCATGAATATGAGATGTTTAAAATGAATGAAACTGAGTCAATTTCTGCTATGTATGATCGTTTTAATCGTATTGTTTCAAAACTAAAGCATTTAGGCAAGAAACTTGATAGGGGAGACCTTGTGAGGAAAATCTTAAGATCATTACCTAGAGAGTGGATGCCAAAAATTACTGCTATAGAGGAGGCTAAGGATCTAACTGTTCTGACTTTAGAAAATCTGATCGGATCACTTATAAGTCATGAAGTTGTGTTAAGGCAAGCTGATTCAATAAAAGAGGATGTTCATTCTAAGAGTATTGCTCTTAAGGCTGTTCAGAAAAGTATATCTAGTGATGATGAATTTGATACAAATGAAGACGAGATTGCATTCATGACTAAATAGTTCAGACATTTCTTAAAAACAAAAGGGAAAATGCTAAGAATAGAGGTCAAAGTTCATCTAGGGAAAGGTTTCAAACAAGGAATAGAAAGGAAGAAAATAGAGATAATGAGGAAAAAGATACTATTACGTGTTTTAAGTGTGACAGACCAGGTCATATCAGGTCAGAATGTCCGAATAGGGGATATTCAAAGGAAAGAGCATTTAAAGTATCTTGGAGTGATTCAGAGACTGGCGATGAGGAAGCACTCATGGCACTGACCGACAATGAGACTGAAGATTCTAACTCCACTTCGAGCGAGGTATGTCTTCATTCTGAATTTACAAAAGAAGAAGTTATGAATACTTACTTGAAGCTTGCTGAATGTTTTCAAAAGTTGAAAGATGAGAAAACGTCACTTGAATGTATGGTTAATGACTTACTTGCGGAAAGAACCTTTCATACTGAGATAATTGACAAAAATGAATTACAGAGTAGTAATCTTAAAGCTGAAATTAATATACTCAGAAGACAGAATTACTATTGGGAAACAGCTAAAAGGACTGGGAATACAAACTTTCTTATTTGGAAACCTAAAAAGTTTTTTCGTTCATCCAAAGTTAGATCAAAAAGTGCTAGATGTGGATTTTGCTTTCAATTTGGACACACTAACTTTGATTGTACTTTCTCTCAATATAAACGGGTACCCAAGAAAGTATGGGTACCTAAGAAGATTAATCATGCTACATGTGCAGAAAAACTCACTGAATGGTACTTGGACAGTGGTTGCTCCAACCATATGACTGGAGACAAAACAAATTTCAGTTATCTGGAGGAGAAGAAGGGAGGGAAAGTTACATTTGGAGATAACAATAAAAGCTGGATAATGGGCAAAGGTACTGTAGGAAATTCTTCTGGTCCAACTTTTCATAACGTTTTGTATGTGCCAAACCTGAAACATAATCTTTTATCCATAAGTCAATTGTGTGGGAATACAAATAGTCATTTTTTAATCTGAGTCATGTACTGTTGAACGAATTTCTGATGGAAAAATTCTTTTCACTGGAGTTAGAAATGGCAATAACTACTCTATTAACTTAAAAAATCATCATGTCTTTAATGAAAAGTGTTTCACTGTTGTTAAATCTTCATCACAATTTGTTTGGCATCGAAAACTGGGTCACATTAGTTTAACTCGCATTGCCAAGTTGAGTTCTCTCAATCTTGTAAGGGGACTTCCTAGTTTTATGACAAAACATGATTTTTTCTGTCAAGCGTGTGTACAAGGAAAACAAACTAAATCTTCATTTAAAAATACTCCTGGAATATCCACAAAAACACCTCTTGAACTTATTCACATGGACTTGTTTGGACCTACTAGTATTAGAAGTCTTGGTGGAAAAATCTTTGCTTTTGTTATTGTGGATGATTTGTCCAGATTCACTTGGGTGTTCTTTCTAGCTCGTAAGGATGATTGTTTTGCTATGTTTAAGGATTTTGTGAAACAAATTTGCTTAACTACTAAATTTCAAGTTCAAACTCTTCGTAGTGACCATGGTGGAGAGTTTGCTTCTACAGCTTTCTCTATCTTCTGCAAATCCTTAGGCATTCTACATACTTTTTCTGCTCCTAGAACTCCACAACAAAATGGAGTTGCGGAGAGGAAAATCGATCTCTTCTTGATCTCTCTCGCACAATGTTGCTTGATTATCAAACTCCTAAGCGATTCTGGGCTGAGGCTGTCTCGACAGCCTGCTATGTTCTCAACAGAACTCTCATCCGGAAACCTTTGAACAAAACTCCCTACGAGTTGTTCAAAGGAAAAAATCCTAACATAAGCTACTTTCAACCATTTGGGTGTCGGTGCTTCGTGCTTAACACAACTGGACAAAGAGGAAAGTTTGATGAGCGATCAAACGAAGCAATCTTTCTTGGTTACTCTCAAACTAGTAAAGCTTTTAGAATTTTTAATTCTAGAACTTCTAAAGTGGAAGAATCCATTCATGTGGTGTTTGATGATCAGTTTTCGAATGTTAGAACATCTTCGTCTGAAGATGATGAGCCATTTCTTTTGTCTCAATCATTTGCAGCCACACCTTCTCCTGCTCAAAATGCTCCCATTTCTTCTTCGACACAACCTACAAGTGTTCATTCACCACTTCCAGATCAAATACCTGCATCCTCAGACGATACAGAAGACCAACAAACACCGTCTTCTTCTTCTGTTCCTAAAATTCAACCACCTCCTCATATTCAAAAATGGCACCCCCCCCCCCCCCCAAATCTTCTTATTGGTAGCCAGAATGACAGATTAGTTACCAGGTCAAAAAAGCTTCTCGTTTCATTGCAACTGAGGACACAACTTTTCTGTCATTCATTGAACCCACTTCGATCAAAGAAGCTCTCAAGGATGAACACTGGATCCTTGCTATGCAAGAAGAACTCCACCAATTTGACAGAGCAAGTGTATGGGAACTTGTCTCGCCTCCACCTAGAAAGACTGTCATTGGCACCAAATGGATTTTTTCGTAATAAAACCAATGACAAAGGTGAAGTTGTCCGCAACAAGGCCAGACTTGTGGCACAAGGATATTATCAGGAAAGGTATCGATTTTGATGAAACATTTGCACCTGTGGCCCGCTTAGAAGCAATACGAATCTTATGTGCCTATGCTAGCCACTTACAATTCACTCTTTTTCAAATGGATGTCAAAATTGTGTTTCTTAATGGTTACATTAAGGAAGAAGTCTTTGTTTGACAACCACCTGGCTTTGAAGATCCACATTTTTCCTAATCATGTCTTCAAACTCAAAAAGGCTCTCTATGGTCTTAGACAAGCTCCCCGAGCATGGTATGATAGGTTACATCTTTTCTTCTCTAAAAAAACTTCAAAAGAGGCCAAGTTGACAACACCCTTTTTATAAAAATTCAGGGACAAGATATTCTGCTTATACAAATATATGTCGATGACATTATATTTGGATCAACAAATACCTCACTTCGACAAGAATTCGCAGAATTAATTGCGAATTCATTCGAAATGAGTATGATGGGGGAAATGGAGTTCTTTCTTGGTCTACAAATTCAACAACTTGCTTCTGGCGTCTTTATCCATCAATCTAATTACATCCAAACCCTCCTTACTAAATTTAGCTTCAACAAGGCTAAAACCCGCATCAACTCCCATGGCAACCACTACCAAACTTGTCAAAGATGAATCTGGAGAACCTGCCAACCAAACTTAGTTTAGAGCACTAATCGGCTCCTTACTTTATCTAACTACCAGCATGCCAGACATTCTATTTGTAGTCTGCCTCTGTGCACGTTTCCAAGCAGATCCTCGTTTAAGTAATCTTTCTGTTCTTAAAAGGATTCTCCGTTATCTTCTTTCAACCAAAGACTATGGTCTTTGGTACCCCTCCTCTGAATCATTCGAGCTTGTCGGTACAGCGACTCGTATTTTGCTGGCTCCACAATTGACAGAAAGAGTACAACTGGAGTATGCCAATTTCTTGGACCTTCTCTCGTCTTCTGGTCGAGTAAGAAACAAGGATTTGTAGCTCTCTCAACTGCTAAAGCAGAATATGTAGCTGCAGGGAGCTGCTCCACCCAAATTCTGTGGATTCGGTCTCAGCTTACTAACTATGGCTTAAGCTTAATTCAACTGCACTTTTGTGTGATAACACAAGTGCTATTAATATTGCCAAAACCCCAGTCCATCACTCAAGAATGAAACATATTGATATCAAGTTCCATTTTCTCAGGGAACTTGTCTCTCAAGGAGTTATTGAGATTAAATTTATTCCAACCCATCTACAGCTGGCCGACATCTTCACAAAACCTATCAAAGAAGATCAATTCATCCAAATCCGCAGGAATCTTGGTCTTATATCGAAGATGGACTTCCATCTTCTACAATCATTGATTCTCCGTGACTGATTGACTTGACTTTTCCCTTCAGTTCTCTTCTTAATTCTTCACCTTCTTACTTGAACAAAATCATATTCCTTTTCTCTCCTATGGCGGCACGTCTTGTCTCAGAGGTCAATGGACTCATGTTCAGGACAGATGCAGACCGGCAATGGTACATCCGGAAGTTCAGAACTCGTCCCTTGCTTCCATCTCTCCGTCACTTTCCTCATGCTTTTGAAAAATACGGTATCAATGTTTATGAACCTCTCTTCTGTCTTGGCTGGTCAAATCTTATTTCCACTTCTACTCCACTGTGTTATCCGGATCCTGTACGCATGTTTTATGCAAATGTCAGGTCACATTTGTTTCTCCGCTGGAACTTGAAACTTAGGTTCTGGGGCACTTTATTCGCCTCACACCTCAGCTTCTCTCCCGTGTTCATGGTGGTGGCCTCTACGGCCATCAAATCTATACTGAACACCAGCTTGCTCAATCAAGTTTTAATATTCAAATGGCCCTCTCCCACCTCAACATTTTTGTCCTCCTAATGTACGTCCTATTCCTATTCGTTATCTCAATACAAAGTTTCGAGTTCTCTTTTTCTACATCACACGACATTTTGTGCCCCAAACTCATCATCTCGAGTCACTGCTGCCACTTGATATTTGGATTCTCTACAATGCTTTCATAACTAAACATCCCATTAGTCTTCCACATCTTCAACTTCAGGTTATCTCTGATGCTGCATCGGCGTCTTTTGCTGGAGCCCTTCCACTAGGTTCGTTTGTTACTTTGATCCTTCAAACTCTCAACGTGGACCTCCAGATTGCCACACCCGATCCGCAAGTCCATTTGATTCGCCCTCAACATATTCTACGCAAACTTGATGTTGAAACTGCTCCTCACCGTGTCAAGTCGGATATCTCCAAAGGGGGAGAACCAGGAATCTCACTCTGCTGTCCCAAAGGACAAATCTCCTTGAAGCTCAATTTGCTTGCATCCTCAATCAAGGAGCGAAATGACTGGACCATTCCACCCAAAGTTCTGCTGGAAGGTTCTCTTCACAAAGCAATCCTTAATTTCGTGAGCGCTCTCAAGTTTCGTGGTGATTGGGAGATTGAGGACCTACAGACATTGGACCTTGGAGAAGATCAGCTTGCTAAAGATATCAAAGAATTGATCTTGGAGACATATGAAAACGGACCGGAGAAGGACAATGCCTCGGACTACGAGAGCGATCCTGAAATAGAGCTTTAGGAAATTAATTTCTTGATGCCGAACTATGTTGCTTTCTTTTTCTGTTAAATAAGTGAGATGCAAACTCAGTTTGTGTTTTTTACTTTTCATTTATGTCGAACATCTGTTTGAGATTTTTTTCTGCTTGTGTTCTAAACTCAAAATGTTTTTCTGCATCTCTTGTTTCCTCTAAAGATTGGAGATATCCAACTTAGGGGGAGATTGTTGAGTTAAAGAAGGTTCTGTTCGGTTTAATCACAACCTTCTTTGGTCCGTCCGGTTGGGTCAATCCAAGAAAGGTACTTGTTTTTCTTTGTGTGCAGGAAACCATTGTAAGAATTGAAAAAGGAAAGTCGCGTCCCTAAAAGAAGTTAAGAAATTAGACTGAAAGAATGGAGGCGGAGATCATGCCTTTGGCATCTCGATCATCAGAGCAAATCACGTCTGAGATCAGGCCGGTGGATCGAGACTGAGTGATAGTATCGCCTATTTATGCTTCTTTCTCCTGCAAAGCTAAACAGAAAAACAAAAGGCGAATTGGTTTTTCTGGTTTTGTCACTCACGGCTGTTGTGAGGTTCCGTTCTACTGTTTAGCTGCGTGCTGGTAGTTTACCAAGGCTAGGTTGTAAGTCTTGGGGTGAGGTGGTTTTTTCTTAGTAATAAGATTGACTTCTCGAGCTCTGATCGAGCGTGGATGTAGACAAGAAACCCTTGTCGAACCACGTTAAACTGTGTGTGTGCTCCATGACTTGCATTCTGATCTCAGTCGCTCCGACCTTGCGCTCAACTCACTAAACGCTTAGTGATTCTCGTAAACTGAGTTCGAGGGTTACACAGTTTTGGGGTTTCCGTATCAAACCCTAAAACACATTTCAATTCAGTCATTTGATCAAACCTTGCTGAAGTTCGAAATTCGATTCTGTCTAACCATTTTCTGTTTCAAAGCTGTCGAAGAAGAACTTCAAGCTGTTCAGAAAAATCAAACGTGGGACATGGTCACACTTCCTAGAGATAAGCGAACAGTGGATTGCAGGTGGATCTTCACAGTTAAACATAAATCTGATGGATCTATAAATGGTTCAAGGATAGAATCATTCGCTCCGGTAGCAAAGCTGAATACTATCCGTATTCTGTTAAGCTTGGCTGCAAACCTTGATTGGGCTCTTCATCAGTTGATTTTAAGAATGCTTTTCTAAACGGAGAATTTCAGAAGAAGTGTATATGAATCCTCCACCTGGGATAGATTCAGGAGAAAAAGTCTGTAACCTGAAAAAGGCCCTGTACTGGTCTCATACAGTGACAAAGGGCTTGGTTCGATTGATTTACAAAGGTAGTAAAGTCAGCAGGTTACTACCAATGTCAATCGGATCACACCTTGTTTGTAAAACATTCAATGTCTGGGAAACTTTCTGTTTTGATTGTGTACGTCGATGACATTATCATTACAGGGGATGATACCAAAGAAACGTTGGAACTAAAACGCAGACTGGCAACTGAGTTTGACCTGAAGGATCTGGGAGAACTAAAATATTTCTTGGGAATGGAAGTGGCTCGGTCAAGACGGGGAATCTTCCTATCTCAAAGAAAGTATGTTCTAGACCTCTTGAAGGAAACTGGTATGCTAGGTTGCAAACCAATGGGGACTCCTATGGAAACAAATAAACGGCTGAGTCGAGAAGATGGCATTGCAGTTGATAAAGGTAGTTACCAACGCTTGGTTGGGAAGCTTATTTACTTGGCTCATACAAGACCAGACATCTCTTACTCAGTGGGAATTGTGAGTCAACACATGCACAACCCAAATGAAGAACATATGGAGATGGTTTATCGAATCCTGAAATATCTGAAATTCACTCCAGGAAAGGGTTTGTTATTCAGAAAGACAGATCAACGTGGTATTACTCTTTACACCGACTCAAGTTGGGCAAGCGAGTTGACAAAGAGACGATCAACTACAGGTTACTGCACGTATGTGTGGGGTAACCATGTGACATGGAGAAGCAAGAAACGGGATGTGGTCTCTCATGCTGAAGCAGAATATCGTGTTGTAACTTCAGCGATAAAAGAAGGCATTTGGTTGTGACGGGTTCTAAGGGAACTAACGATGACCACTAATGATACTATACGAGTTTTATGTGATAGTAAGTCAGCCATCAACATAGCAAAAAATCCAGTTCATCACGATCGAACAGAGCATGTGGAGCTAGATAGACATTTTATTTCCGAGAAGATTTCAAGTGGAGTAGTGCTCCTAGAATATGTTTCTACAAGTAAGCAAGTTGCAGATGTCTTCACCAAATCATTACCAAGAACTACTTTCGAGGAGTTGATTCACAAGCTGGGAATGTACAACATCTACACCACCCAACTTTAGGGGGGTGTAGAAATAATCATCCTATTTATGTAGTTCTAGATATCCTAATTATAGCTGTAATAGGGTATCCGTTCATAGAAGGAAATTTACTTATTTAGGACTCCTTCTTATGGTAGGAGTCCCCTGTAGTTTGGGTATTTACCCCCTCTTTTTTGGCCTAGAGCCCTAATAACAATAATCTACGATTCTCTACAAACACTTCTTCTCTCTTTCAATACTATATAATAAGGAATCACTATTCCATCTACTTATATTATATTACCACTTTTATGCACCACATCCATTAAGAACATGACCCACCACTTATCCAAATTTATGGATGAAAAGTAAAAATGACTAGATAGTGTACACACATTATTGACTAAAAATTACACGATTAGTTTACAAATGGAAATGAAAACATTGATTCGGCTCAACCGGGGAAGATATTATCCGGAAAGTCAAATTCAAGGAGTATATTATTATGTCTGAAGAGGTCATTCACATTTGCTTTTATTTCTATCTGATTACTCTAATAATCTACTTTCAATGGGAAATTACACCTCATGACTTGCTTTTTGAGAGTAGCATGATGTCGGTAATTAACTTACCCATTGCATTTCTTGTAGAAAAAGGTATGAAAAATAGCATTTTGGCCCCTTCTACTTTGCCAACTTAACAAATAGTCCCTATATTATAAATTACTCATTTTACCTCCTCATAGTTTGACCACTTTGCCTTTTGAGTCATTTTGTTCCAACTTTTGTCTACACGATGTTAATTAATGCACATTTAATATACCACGTTAGCTCCAATAGTCATGTATGATGTATTAGCTTATTAAGCATTTTTAACTGGGAATATAACTATATATAATTAAATAGGATGAAAAATCGACGAATAAAATGTGTGATTTTAAAATTCTTTGTATTTCACCATACTTTTCGTGATACTTCCCTAATTTACCTCCATGACCAACTCTTTGTCTCCTACCTCTGATATCTCTCTGTCGATGTGCAAATGTGTCCAGATTCAATTAAGAATATGATAGTTGGAACGGAAGGACCTAAAAGGCAAAGTGGTCAAAGTAGGAAAGGTAAAAATATTGAATTATAGTATAGGGGGCTATATGTTAAGTTGACAAAGTAGAGGAGACAAAATGTTATTTTCCAAATAGGTAATACTAATTGAACAAGATGGATGAGTACATGTTCACTCCAATTCCTTAGAAAACGCCAGAATTTTTTTCATAGAGAACAATAATTTTTCACTGTCAGATTTTATTTATCAAATTTTTGTTTATAACTTATAGTTATTTTAGTTTGTAAAAGTTTTAATCTATCTTTCATTTTTGAAAAATTTCCTACAAATTTTTCATTGATACGAGTCTCTGTTGATAAAAATATTTTTATCTATGTAATCATCATCATTAGATGAAAAAAAGTAAAATTTTCGTGACAAATTTCTTGGTAGTAAGTCGTATAGTTTGTAAGTGATTTGTATAATGTTTATACAAACAATATAAATTTTGTATGTGGTGGTACACTTTATATAATGATGTACAACCTTTATTTGTCGTACAAGTTGTATTTTTTATTTACATTTTGTATGAGGTTTGTAAAAGTTGTGTGCAAATTGTATACACTTTTATAGAAGTTGTACACTTTGTATTATTTTTGTACTTTTTTTCATACAATAAGATGATAAACAGTTCATACAAATTGTATACATTATGTATGAAAGTTGTACACTTTGTATGAGGATCGTACAAACGGTATATCGCGTACACTTTGTATGAATTTTGTACAAACTGTATAGACAAAGAAATTCAACATGTCATCACTAGCAGAGCAATCATACAGAAACTCAAAAACAGTGTCACGAAGACTAAGATCTCTCTTTGGCTAACTCTTTCTTTGGCCCGAGAAAGATCCAACTCATAATAAGATAGAAAAGATGAAAGGAACAAGAAAAGGCATTAGTTGGACAGCTGAGATCGATGTAAAATTGAAGACAACAATTAGATCGACTCTTGTAACTATGCTGAAAGATTTGTGTACTCAAGGTGCTGAAATTACTAATTAGGGTAAGTAACGACAGTTTCGCTACATTAGTTTTTTTAATTATTTTTTATTTACCCAATAATTTTATAAAATTCATATATATTACATATAAACTTGAATAAACAAAATTGCGCCAAAAGTTTAATTTTTCGAAGACGAATAGGAAACAACCTCAACTCTCCCAGACAAAACTTTGGGTGGGGAACGACACTGATTGTATAGTATATATTACAAACAAGATAAGCAGACATGTTCACTTATAATATCTAATTAAATCACATATTAATTACATTAAGGAAAATGGTACTTTGCCAAGTAAACAAACAGCCCCTATACTATAAAATGATTAATTTACCTCCTTTTACTATAGCCAACCTAACAAACAACCCCTTCCATCCAAAATTCCGTCAATTGATGACTCACCAATATGACTCATCCATAATTTAATGACAATACATTACCACATTATCGACTAAAGGGATATTTGAACACTGCCCTCAGTGCTCAAACATTAGAGTGATGATGCTTTTGATTCCTTCCCACATCAAATGATAATTAGATTAGTGATTAGTTGAAAACGAAATACCCAAAAATGGAGGGAGTCTAGCTTTCCCTCTCATACACTGCATTATTGGGTTGACTTGTCTTCACAAATTCCCAATCCATCATAAGTGAGTTCTCCAATTCCTAAAGATACAATAGCAACTAAAGCAAGTCGTCATCCACATTATCATTGTTTGTAACTATTATGTCTAGGGTTTTTGTGGATCTAATAAATCCAAGAAAAGTGTATTTTTAAAGGGTAGAATAAGTGAATTTGGCCATAGGGCATGTTATTAGTCTAGAGAAGTGGCGGCTTTGCATTTTTCCAGAGGGAGGTGTCTGATAAGTCATAAATCAACGTTAAATACCAATAGAATTGACATTTAATGATCGATGACACATGAAAAAATAATGTGGATGGAGAGTTGATGCCTAAGTTCAGTTTGTAAAGAGTTTGGAAATCTATAAGGCCCACTTCCTCTGTTGTAACATGTTATGAAATAGTATGGTGACCTGGTTGGAGAGCCCTGATGATATCATTTGGAGAGCCCCGATCATCCATGGAAATAGTATTGGTGACTTGGTTGGTGGTCAAGGACAAGGTGACTACCAAAGATAAGCTTGCCAATTGGATGATCTCCATTGATGTGAGCTCCATATGTGTGACAATGGTGTTAATTGTAGGGATCACATCTTTGTGTGATGTGATTATGCTAAACGTGTTTTTGCTAGCCTGTTGCCTTAAATGCCGAGTTTCAACAAATGGAATGATATGTTGGAACATGTGACTAAGAACTGGTGTGGTGGCTCAAGACACACTATTATCAAACGGGTTACCTACCTGGTGTTCCATTATTAGTGACCTATGGCGAGAGAGATGCAGGAGGGTGATGACGAATGTGAAGTTGTCTGCTGGACCTTTTGTTGACAATGTTAGAGAGGAGCTGATGTGCTTTAACGGTTTGGTAAGCAGATAGTTTGATTGGGGGGTACCTCCTTGCTGGGTTTTTGGGGTTTCTTTGTTAAGCCTTGACTTTGTTGTGGCTTTGTGTTTTCGAACCGGTTGGTTCTTGTTTGTACTCAGATATTTTTTTAATGAAATGAAACCTAATTATTCATACAAAAAATGTTACTTCTTGATTTTGTATGAATAAATGCTCTCAATCACATAATTAAATTATCCAATCTTTATTATCTATCTCTAGACTAACTTCAATCTTCCGTGCAAAATACAAGCAATCAATTTGAATTATGGCAATATAACTATATCAAAATGAGAAGCTACTCCAACCATGGGACATGCAAGATTGCATCAACAATTTGCAAAATTCAGTATATCTAACTTATTACCAATTAAATTACTGTTTTCAACTTTTTTTATAGTTCATTGTAACAATTGAATACGAATATTTTGATAAAATTTGGGTAATTTTGGAAGTATACTTTTTTATTCAAATGTAAATTTCTTAGAAAGTTCATCGGTAGAGAATTAATTTTTAAAAGGAAAAAATAGCATTTTGGCCCTTTCTACTTTGCCAACTTAACAAATAGTCCCCTATAATATAAATTACTCTTTTTACCCCTTTTACTTTAATCACTTTGTATTTTGGGTCCTCCCATTCCAACTATCGTCATGCGCATTTAATAAAATTCTTATGGGGATGAAAACAGAAAATTGTAGTTAATAAAATTGACGATTCTTTTTCATTCCCACATAAATTTTCATAATCAATTTATTAATCCAAACAAAGAGCTTGTGATTCTCGATCGATGACATGTATACAGTGTGTTGATGTATACATCCATTTTCATTCAGCTGAAAAAATGATGACTCTGGAGGAACATGTAATGTCGTCTGATGGTGGGAGTACTGTAATAGAAAATCATGGACCAAAAAGGAAGAGAAATTTAATTAATAGGATCAAACAACAATTATTAAAGCTAATTGAATGTGATAATGGAATACTATGGATCTTCACGAATGTTATTTTTTATTTTGTTTTAAACTTTTGATCTTTGGGATAAATTTGGCCTTAAGAAATATGGCTCAAGTTAATCCGACGTTGGCTGAATGGACCAACCAAAGGTCAAATCTTGTGCAATCATTCTGAAGGTCCCATCCATGTATATGATATATCAGCATTAAAATGAAGCAAATTCCAACTCCATGATAACCATATATATGTAGACTGTGTTGCGCATGACACCACCATACGTGTATGGAACAACGTCTCACTCTTGGCGCCGAGTGTGTACTTCACAAAGTGTCAGACAAATAGTAGTAAGAGGATGATATAGTAGAGGTAAGCTTATGTGAACGATAGGATGTGAGACAGAGAAGTACTGGGGTGTGCTCGTAGGCATTTGGAGGTTCTTGGGCGTATAAGCGCTGAGTGCGCGTCCAAGGGAGTGTCTATGGGTATGATTATGTAGGTTGTGTGTTGTCCCTTGCCGTGCTAAGGTCAGAGTCTATTTATATCTTCTCGGTAGCCGAGTCGGGTCACCACGTGTCACCAGCTGGTTGGTGGGCTAGTGTCGTATTTTCCTTCGACCTCTTAGTGGCTGCTCGAACATTCTATCTTGTTGAAACCCTAGTCATCGTGGGTTTTCAGCATCTAGTGAGTCGGGTCATGGCTTTGGGAGCCCTGATTCTCCTAGTTCAGACCCAATGAGAACTTAAACATATCGTTCATTTATCATCACAAAAATTGTATATTTTTTATATTTCAGTTTCGGGTTAAATTTTTTTTTTTTTTTTCAGTTTTGACTTAGGGGTCGTTTCCTGGACGGGATTTGGGAGTTGGAATTAGGGAAATTCCTGGACAATCTCAATTCCTTGTTTCCCGACCAAAAATAGGAACCCAATTGCGGCGCAATTGAAATCCTTTTCAGTTTTGAAATCACCTCCGAGAAGGAATTGAAATCCTTTTGAAATGAGTGAGTTTTTGGGGGAATTGATTTATTTTTTCCGTGTTATACATCTCTGCCCCTCCTCGGCTTGGCATCTCCTGGACATGTCAGCGCTATTATAAAGAACCAACAACTCTCTTTACAAGTATAATTTTAAAATCGCCTTCCACTACATCGACCGACGTTCAAAATTTTAAGATTATTCTTCATCATGGTGAGCACGTGTGGGTAATTTGTTTGCTTTATAAATCAACATTGTACACTAGTATACATTACAATAATTATGTTAGTTCTGGTTGATCAATTTTGATCAAAATAATGGAATGAGATTGCAAAAATATTGTTTATTTAGGTGATGATCGTCTCTTAGTTAATTTTGATTAATGATAATTGTAGGGTTTTTTTTTCATTGTACGATTGTGGATTGGCTAGCCTTTTGTTATCTAATTAAGGGTAGTTTGTACATTGTATGAGGTGTATAATTTCAATTCCATATTAGCAATTAGATGAGGAAATAAGGAATTTAATTCCAGTGGAATCGTTGATCCCTCCAGCAATCTAATTCCATTGAAATTTTCGATTCCCACAACAATTAAATTCCTTGCGGGAAACGACCCCTTAATTTTTCTCGAGTCGGACACTTGAATCAATATTCTGATGAACTCACAGGTGTACGACTCTTTGACTCTTGAATACGTGACATCGGATACATACAAATATGTGTAGTCTAATCAAGTAAAAGATCTGAGCATATTGAGTGAGGAAGCAGACAGAAAGTTATTCATATGAACAAAGTCACGAGGATGAGTATATATAGGGACCAATCTTTGGAAGAATAATATGAGACTGATGAAAAAGGATGAGGGAATCTAGTGAAATAAAAAAAATAGGGAAAATAGCATTTCGGCTCCTCTACTTTACCAACTTAACAGATAGCCCCCTATACTATAAATTGCTCATTTTAACCCCTCCTACTTCGACGACTTTACCGTTTCGGGTCCTTTGGTTCCAATTTTCGTCTTCGTGATGTTAATTCTTGCGCATTTGGTACACCGTGTTAGCTCCAATAGTCATGTATTAGCTTACTAAGCATTTTCTAAGTGAGAATATAAGTACATATAATTATATAGGATGAAATCGATGAATATAACGTGTGATTTTAAAACTCTTCCTATTTCATCATACTCTTCGCAATACCTCTCCAGTTTACCTTCCTGACCAACTCTTCGTCTCCTCTACCTCCGATATCTTTCTATGTCGGGTGCAGATGTGTCCAACTTTCATCTTCATAACGTTGATTGTTGTGCATTCAGTACACCACATTAGCTTCAATAGTCATGTATCAGCTTACTAAGCATTTTTAATTAAGAATATAAGTACATATAACAGATAGGATGAAATCGAAGAATAAAACGCGTGATTTTAAAACCCTTCGTATTTCACCATACTCTTCGTAATACCTCTCCAGTTTACCTCCCTGACCAACTCTTCATCTCCTACCATCGATATTTCTCTCTGTCGGGTGCGTATGTGTCCAGATTCATACGATAGATAAAAGTTAGAACGGAAGGACCCAAATGACAAAATAAAATGAGCAATATAGGGAGTTTCCTGTTAATTTAACCGAGTAGAAGGGTCAAAGTGCTACGATCCCAAAAAAAATCCTACAAAGAAAGAAACAAAGGAATAAAAGAGACGTATCATCCATCACACACTAACAAACAAAGATAATGAAAGTGGAAAGAAACAGGCCACTCCTACAAAGGAACAACAGCATGAGCCATGAGATCAAAGTCCAGTTTCCTGAACGCCACATGTTTCTGTGACCACTTTTTACGTACCCACTTCTCAAATGAATCAATGATCCTCCCTCTCTAATCACTTTTCATAAAGATGCACCAACACCTACACAAACAGTGTCTCTCACTAACAACTCCTTACTACTAACTACTGTTAACTAACTATGTCCATTATACGCCCATCTCCATCTTCTTTTGTCTTTCTCCTCTCCATTATTCGACTAATCTTGTTTAATTGTGTCCGCTATAAGAAATTGTGTCCGTTGTAGGGGTTATGTGACGATATCAGTAGGAGTTATAATCCCTACTAATGGCTGGTGTAGCGGTTTTTCGTAACGGCTGGCAAATCGACCGGTTCAAACTGATAATTGTAGCGGTTATGGAACTGCTACATCTGCATGTTGCGTTTGTGGCGGGTTCTATTGTAGGGGTTACAACAGGTTATGGATAACGGCGATACTGCAAGAATTCTGAATGACAACTGATCACATGTGAGAAAAGATAATTCTAGAGATTGAACCAATGACTAGCCGAATTCCTGTATGTATGCCAATATCGAACGAATGATACAAGTGTTGGACGAAAAAGTCTAAGACCCTTCACAAATTCTCATTTAGGAAGGATGTATCTTTGCTCTTTCTACTTCGCTCATTGTCTTTACTCATTTGCAAGAACACAATCATGGACGAATTTCATGGAAGAAGATCAACCAGCGTTTAAATCAAGATTCACTCCAACGGCCAGTGGCGGAGCCACTTGGCAGTAGGGCTGTTGACGACCAAGCCACTCGTGATCGGCTCGGCGTTCGGCTCGAGAAAAGCTCGCTCGTGACTCAGCTCGATTTTAAACGAGCCAAGCTTGAGCCAGGGCATGTTCGACTCGATAGGCTCGCGAGCTGGCTAGAGCTCGAGCTCGAGAGCCAACTCGAATACTTGGTCCACTATATGACTTATTATAAACTCAATAATGAAATATGTGGTTTGTCATATTCAATAAAAACTTGTAAATTTTAGGATAACTTGTTTTTAAACTTGACTCATTGATGTTTTTTGTCGCACAAACTTCAAATTGGGCTAAAATTGGACGCATCAAGTGATTTTAATGAGCTAAGTTGGACTTGAACTCGAGTTTGGCTCGTTAAGTGTAGTTAACGAGCCAGGCTCGAGTAGGCTCGAGCTCATCACGAGCTTAAAAATTCTAGCTCGTGTTCGAGCTCGAGCTCGTCTAAAAAGCAACGAACCAACCTTGAGCACAGTGAAGTTCGGCTTGGCTCGGTTCGTCAACACACCCTACTACTACCCCACTTGGAAAAAAAGTTGATTTAATTGCTAGGCTTATCACCAGCAAGATTTGAGCACTCAACCCTCAAATGGGAGTCAAAGTTCACAACCATCAGACTACACATACATTACTGATTATATTATACACGTACAGATACTTTAACCCAAATAAAAACAGAAACAGAAACATAAGCGTGCCCAGACAGAGAAACAGAAACAGCAACTGCAGCCCTAAATTCTTTCTTCGAAAGCTTCTCTCTGTCCGTCGACTTCCTCGAGCCTCAAACCAAAGCTCCATTCTCCAACTCTTTCTTCTCAATCGACTCTTCCTTCTTCAACCTCCAACCTTCCATCATTTCTTCCTTCGTCAAAGTTATTTGGCTTGTTTAAGTCCCAATGATTTTTTGTTGCTTATGACAAGCAAATGGTGCTCAATCTTGCTAGATTTTATCCAACTAAGTTCTCAGATGTGCAAATCATATTTCTTGAGCATCAACTTGAGACTTATATCTTTGATATGCAAGCTAATGATGATTTCAAAGGATTGAAAGGCATTGGGGAGTTGTCTATGAAAATGGTGAAGACAAAAAAGCATTTGGTGTATCCATTAGTTTATTTGCTTCTGAAGATGGCATTGATCTTACCGGTAGCAACTGCAAGTGTGGAAAGAGCTTTTTCTGCAATGACTTATGTGAAGAACAAGCTCCGAAATCGGATGGGTGATGAGTTCTTGTGTGATTGTTTAATATCGTTCATCGAGAAAGACATGCTAGATACTTTGAGAAATGAATGTATTTTAGAGTACTTCCAAATATGAAAACCCGACGTGGATCGCTATAATAAATAATAATAGCTTCTTTTTCATATTTTTTTACATTATATTTTTTATTTGCTTCTTTAGTTTTCTAACGGGACCCCACTTAGGTTAATTTCTGACTCCGCCAATGCCAACGGCTACCTTGAAGACTATTTAAAGAATGATTAAACAGTTGGAGAATTAAGCGTGGAGACTGTGGAACAAAAGTAGTGCTGGTTGGCTTTTTCTATTGCCGGTGAAGTGAAAAACATATAGTCCTATAACTTGAGCTGGGTTTCAAGGGTTGTGTTATTACAAGTTAATAAAAATGTCTCTCTCATGCTTACTTGAGCGTGGAGTAGGGTTAATCCCGAATCATATAAAAACTTTGTGTTATTTCTCTTTCCGCAACTTTAGCTTCTTCTATCGTTCACCTTCTGTCGATCATCCTCTTTCTTCCACCTGCTTGTGTAACATGTCTGAGTTGTTGACGATCCGACAAAATCACTTCCCTACCTCAACAGGCTTAAGAAAGCTGAACTGCTAGGCCCATCAATTAAGAATTTCCAAGACAGCCCAATATTTGTTTTCTAATTCAAGGGCCCGGCCCAATATGCTTTGCTTAATTTTTGGATCCTGATAGACCTTAATAAACCAGCTTAGTCAGAGCTATTAACAGTAAGCAATTCCCATATTCTACAAACTTTGGATTCCCCAAACTTCTGAAGATTGCTCCCATGCTTCCCTTACGTGTGCCTAACATGTATGCTTCATTGGCTTTCATTCATATTAATTGGGTTAGATTAATATGATCTTGTTGATAAATGATAAATTTATCTATGTTTGTGTGTCTCACTACATGAGATTACTGATTACTTTGTTCTAAATGCGGTTTGTTATACGAAATGTACAGAGTATGGTAACTCAGTGATATATTAATCTGGTGAAAACGGAAAAATTATTCATTTACTTACACAAAATTGTAACAAAAAAAAAAGCTCATTTATTTACTAAGACAAAATTGTAACAACAAGCGCTCGTGGCCTAATGGATAAGGCATTTGACTTCTAATCAAAGGATTGTGGGTTCGAGTCCCACCGAGCGTGTATGAAATTATGTTGTATATTTTTTATTTTACCTATTTTCTCGTAAAAATATGCTAAGGCCCTGTTCACTATTCATTTTATTTTAGTGAATTACAAAATTCACTTATATAATTCAAAAATTTATCCATAATTCTGTTCAGGTAGAAAATTTTATAATTTAATTTTATAATTTTCTGTAATTTATGCCCAATTTTAAAAGTGGAAAAAAAGTTGCTTTCAAAAATTTTATAATTTGGATTTTACAATTAAGATCCCACTCTTCGATTCCCAACCCCAACAAATTAATTTAGATTCTCCCACAAACCAATGGAAATTAATCCAATGTTCGTCGCCGCCTCTCCTCTTTTCCTCACTCTTTCTTTGTTTTCTTCAATGTTTTCTTCGCCGTGTTGAACCTCCTCGACGACGCTCTTACTCTCTCGCCTTGATTCGAGCCGGCGCTGGAGCTGAAAGCTAAGTCATTGTTGTACCTCCGACGGTTGAAGGATGTTGTCAATTTTCTTTAGGATTTTATCCCTAGCTTCAAAACCCCGTGCAGATGAATCCTCGATTTCTTCGTATTCTTCCTATTCGTCGGAGGTCTCCCTCGATCTAAGCTTCTCCCGTCGGATTCTTCGGCGTCGGAGTTCTTTGATGGTGATTTAAGTGTTCTCTGTTTCCGATTTGAAGAAGAAAGTAATGGATGGACTCTGTAAAAATGACGATAAAGACTGGCAATTGAGTTCGAAGGAAACGACGGCGAGTAGCAACTCCTCAGCATCCACGTACCACACACCAGTAGAAACCGTAGAGTAGTTAAATAGCATCATCCAGCGTCAAAATACAGGGTTTCCTTCGAGTAGTTTCAACCCAGGTTGTAGCGTATCCCTTGCTGAGAAGAAGACTAGTTCATTTTTAGTACTCTCTTTCTATTAGTTGGTTCTTTCTTAGTACTATTAATTGGATCACATTGACAGCTACCTAACATGCACATCTCCACGTGTTGGACTTTGGAATAAATACACGTCTCTAGCTTAACTACCTCCTACATGAAGTGTTATTGTCTTATTAACATCAATTTTAATATTGATACATCTTTCATTAGGAGTCATGAAGTTCACACGTTAATGAAAGCAATAAAAGTAATCATCCTTGCCTTTCAGCCTAAACAAATACTTCCCATCCGTCTGATCATCATCCTCGATCATGAGCTGCTTGCTCATCGTGAATTTGGGACGTTTTAATCACAAGTGCGAAAAATAACTTCTAAGCGTCACGAGATTGCAAATCAGATATGGAGTGATGAGTGTGCTAGTAATTAGTCGAGTTTAGACGAGTGTTATATGTGATTCACTTGAATTCTAGAAGTATGCATAATTTGTAATTCAACTAAAGTAATGAACACAATTATTATTATAAAATTATATAATTTCATAATTTACAAAACACCAAGTGAACAGAATTTCAATTATGAATTATAATTATGTAAATTTTAAAATTTCCCCAATTATAAAATTTTCGATAATTTATAGTGAACAGGGCCTAATACTTCTATATTACAATAATCATGATATTTGACCAAAAGATCATAAATTAGATAATTAAAAATGAGTGAATCCTTGACTCTACCAAGAGCCAGCTCTTTGTGCTACAATAATTGATAGGGCCGTCCCATGAACTTTGGAGGCCCTGTGATATAATCAAGATGTGGCCCGTTATAACATATTTTGACAAAATATTTTTTAAGTATATCAAAATAAAAATTCACATTTTACATTTGAATAAATATTATTATATTTAAAATAAATATAACATTGTTGGTTAATAGATATATGAGTATTAAGTTTTATATTATTCAAAAGATAACGCTCTATAATCATAAGTAATTTATTTATTTATTCTCAAATATATTTTCTCTGAAATTATAATTGGAGATATCTCTGTAAAGCTCATATATTTAATTTTGAAATTTAAGTTCTATTCGATTAGAAATTGATATCAAATGATTCAAAATATATTATTATAAAAATCCTAAAAAATAAGAGTCCATACTTATTTAACAAAAATAAAGGGCGCATGACTTGACAGATATATGAGATAAATTATTTAATAAAAAAGAAGTCTTCATGCCCAAGAGATGGATTAGAAAAATAACTAATAAAAATATCATCTAGATAAAGGATATGGATTATTAAATAAAAAAGGGCCCCATATGATATGCCCAATAGATAAAAGAGACAAACAACTAATAGAAGGAACATCTTCGTGAATTGAATATGTGACCTAACTACCATAAAGAAGTTTCTTACCCATCTTCTAACCACTACACCACATACCCAATAGTGATTATATTTCAGTTTCTGAATTACTTATTAACAATTATTTATCTGATACTTTTCACCCGAAATTCTGAGGCCCTCGAAATTTTGGGGCCCTGTGCCGGAAACAGGCCAGCACACCCTCTGGGCCGGCCCTGATAATTGATGCAACCCGTAACCCCCCCTCCTATTATTCATCACTTCCTTACTTGTTCTATTTCGGTGAAACTTTCTCGACATTGTTTTTTGTTTCAATTCAAATTGGTAAACTGGCTAAATCTCGTATGTATTGATAAATAAGAAAAATATAAATCTAAATCCAATAGACACCGAAACTGTTTTGGACAGAAGTTTACCGTCATCAAAATAAGATAACAAAACAAAACTAATTTAAAGACCATCCGCACTCAATTCATTTGCAATTGCAAATGTGGTCCCCACTGCCATCTCAAACATTTTTGTAATCCAGTCACTGTTAATTTCATTCATCCTACACTAATACAATTCATTTGCAATTTTATTTGGTGGGACCACACTCTCTTTTCATTTAATTATTTATCTTTATCACTTTACTAATGTTTAATTATACTAGCTCTAGAAGTTTGAGCTTCTTTGTATAACTTAAAATAAAGAATGCTTCTGTTGCGTATAATGTAAATCCCGTAGCGGATCAATTCCAACGAGCCTTTCAACTCTCCGGCTCTTTACGTCATTGAAAAAAAGCGGGCCGGGATTCAAAAGAATTAGGCGAAGTGTTTGTTCCTGAAAGAGCCGAATTAGCCATTGGGATTGGTGTAAAGACAAGACTGCTCGTTTAACCTCTGTATTCATTTTGTTCCTTATTTACCTGGGTGCCACCTGGTCGTATGAAACTGGCATGCATCCATCTTTGGTGCGTTAATCGAAAGAGAAAAGAGAGTATGACGACAATAGAGCGGAACCGTCTGTGGTTGATCATTTTTTTTATCCCAAAGCCTCCCTAAAGAGTGGATTTGGGAACGACGAACGAAGTCTCTTGCTTTCATGAAGTACAACGAAGTCGCCTCTCAACGAGTTTACCCTTTTTGCTTTCGCATCTAATTCCATGCCACTTTCTTCCGCTCGGCGACAATGCAGGAGACATCAGACTTTAGTAAAGTCAAGTTTTTGGCCTTATCTTGCAGGTGAAGACGACGTCGAGTTGGCGGCGGAGAAAGACTCGGCATTCAGGCCAAGCCTTCTCTAAAAGAAGCAAGTGCAAGTCCTAGGAAAGCAGCTACTAGCTAATGTCAGAGGATCTTTGCTTGATTCGACTTCTGCCATAGGTAAAAGGGAACGAGGAGGCAAGCCCCCCCATCTTCCGCATATCTTGCTCATCGTGTTCTGAGATCTTCTTGAACTTGATTCAGAAATTGGATTTAGAAAATTAATATCTTCAATGAAGCTAACAAATATTAATTATAATATGCATTTAGAAATTTATAAAATTAATATATAATTTATTTTATTCATATAAAATAAAATAAATACAACTAATGGGATCAGATCAGCGTCCAATATAATTTGGGTTTGGAAAGTTCCAAACCAATTCTCAACCATTAGATTTAGTTTGACCATTTGACCAATCTAATGGTCCAGATTTGATAGGGGTATTTAGGACTTTACACAAATTATTTAATTATTATATTTAATTTAAATATTTAATTATTACTTTTATTTTAAATATTTATATCTGTTACTGTTTTATGTTGCAGTCGCCGGCCGCCGGCCACCGTCGCCGGCCGCCGGTGACTTTTCTGGCGACTTTTCCGGTGACTTTTTCGACGACTTTTTCGGTGATTTTTCCGGCAACTTTTTTGGTGACTTTTCCGGTGAGGACAAGTTAACTAGTTAACCTGAATTTTATTATTAACTTGTTAGCATATTTTTTTTATTGATAAACTAGTTAACTAGTTAACTTGGGTTTTTTACAGTTAACTAGTTAGTTAACATGTTTTCCGACGACTTTTCCGGCGAGGACAAGTTAACTAGTTAACCTGATTTTTACTATTAACTTGTTAGCATGACTTTTATTGATAACTAGTTAACTAGTTAACTTGAGTTTTTACGGTTAACTAGTTAGTTAACATGTTTTCCGGTGAGTTTTCCAGTGAGGCTCCGGAGACCGACCAAACTCCGGTGACTTTTCCGGCGAGGATAAGTTAACTAGTTAACCGGATATTTACTAATAACTTGTTAATAAGATTTTTTTATTTGATAACTAGTTAACCTGAGTTTTTATAGTTACTAGTTATCTAATCAAGTTAACTAGTTATCTAATCGAGTTAACTAGTTAACTGATGATCCAAATTTTACTTAACTTGTTATCAACATTAGGTAACTAGTTAGCCGCCAAGTTAGTTAAATAGTTATCAAATCAAGTTAAATAGTTATCTAATCGAGTTATCTAGTTATCTAATCGAGTTAACTAGTTAACCAACCGAGTTAACTAGTTACTACCAAAATTTCAATTAACCAATCGAGTTAACTAGTTACCAAGTTAATAACTAGTTATCTAATCGAGTTAACATGTTTTTCGGCGACTTTTCCGGTGAGGCTCTGGCGACCGACCAGATTTTGGTGACTTTTACGACGAGGACACATTAACTAGTTAACAATTTTTATTTATTTATAACTAGTTTTTACCGTTAACTAGTTAACAATAGATAACTAGTAACATATTATTTTGTTGATAACTAGTTAACGAATTACCATGATTAGTTAATTGAATTGTTCGTTAACTAGTTATGTTGTTTTTAATTAGTTAACTAGTTAACATCATGATCAAATAACTAGTTAACAAGGGTATTTAACTAGTTAACATCATGATTGAGTAACTAGTTAACGAGATTATTAGTTAACTAGTTATCTAATCGAGTTAACTAGTTAACCAATCGAGTTAACTAGTTAGCCAATCGAGTTAACTAGTTAACCAATCAAGTTAATTAGATAAATTATCGAGTCAACTAATCGAGTTAACTAGTTATCTAGTCGAGTTTAACTAATATTCTGAACTATAACTGATTCCAGGCTTATTAACTAAGTAACACCATTCACAAAAATACACAAATAATAAACTAAACAACAAGTTCCACTGTATGATACTAATAAACAGCTTAAGATGCATAACATCCTGCTTCTGCCAAATAACTTTCTGCTCAAAAGCCCTCCTACTCTCTTCATGCTAGTTCATCTGAAACTTCTTAGCTCGAAACCTCCATTTCACTGTACAAATTAGTGGTTGCATTCACATACCTCTCCATCTTCCTAATCATCCCATCAATATCCTTAACCAGGAACCCAAATTCCTTCACTTCAATCACCCCACTAGTTTTTTTTTTTGATGAATGTGGACAAATTTATATATGAAAATCGAAACAAGTAACAAGAGCCCAGCAAGAGAACTATACAGGGGAAAAAACTAGGCAAGCAACCAAGCAAAAGCAAGACAAAGGAGTGAAACACCCACCCCCTACCCCCACATCAAAACCGATCCAAAACCCCAAAATAACATCAACCCACCCCAATAGTCGATCAAACGTCAGAATAAGCTCTCATCCACATCTCAAACTCCATCTGCGACAGGAGAGAGAAGGCCTTTAGCCATCTGCCACAAGCTAACCAAATGCTATACGACACTCGAGCTGTCGTCGACGAGGAACAATCACCCCACTAGTTAAATCCCCATAAACATATCCACGGTTTCAACCCGGCCGCAACAGAAAACCGGCCGGAGAGTACTATGAATACAGTGGGCTTACGTTCCAGATCTGGTCACCCATTGGAACGAGGGGATCTGTTTGGATGCAGAGGAACGTTCACTACAAAAAAATTGACCTTTAGCTACTGCAAAATTACAACGGCATGAAAATGCAGTAGCAAATAGTTAGTATTTGCTACGGCAATCACTATTTCATGTAGTAATTTGCAGTAGCAAATACTATTTGCCACACCACTATTTGCTACGGGATGTTGGGTGTAGCAAATAGTGGTGTGGCAAATAGTATTTGCTACTGCAAATTACTACATGAAATAGTGATTGCCGTAGCAAATACTAACTATTTGCTACTGCATTTTCATGCCGTTGTAATTTTGCAGTAGCTAATAGTCCATTTTTTTGTAGTGGTTCCAAATCTGGCAGCCGGAAGGCTACAGATCCACATCCTTCGGCTGGCTATGGAGAAGAGATGGCGACTAAATCTGAATTGGAGCTCTGTCTCCGGCGAAGGGAGAAGTAATCGGAGAGACAAGCTGCAGAAGAGGAGTAGGCAGCTTGTCGTCCTTCAAGTATATTTGGTAGGAAGGAGCTGGTTCCTAGTGGACCCATGTTGAGGAGGAGGAGGCCGGGAGGAGAGGGTGGAGCTGCGGCCGAAGCGGAGACGACCGGAGGTGCGGTGGATCAGCTTCGAGGAGGCCAGAGGGTTGAAAATCAGAGAAAGAGGATAAGAGAGAGAGACAGGAGACTGGAATAATTTGGGCTAGGTTTAAGTTTTTCAGAATTCCGAAACTACCCCTCCGAATTTGAGTTTGGAACTGTTCCAAACTTCAAATCCTGGACGCAGATCCGAAGCCTACAACTAATATATATTTTAATTAGAAAGTATTAAATAATTTCACGAGTCCGTAAGTTGATTAATAACAACGCAATATTCAAACAATACACATACATATGGATAGACGAATAACACAAGTACATATAAAGCGGTAGTAAATTATTAGTGATCATCATACTCGTCTCCAAATCTATTTCATAGCTCAACGAGAGACAAATTCAAGAGCTAATGGATGACGAATAATTTCACGGCTATCTATCGATTTATTTTCATAAAAGCATGAATAGTGACTTTTGTATTGGTATTAATGATTGTAGTTTTCTATTTATTTATATTTTACTATGGTTGGGATTGTAAAATATTTAATATATATTTGGTTTTATTATTAATATTATGTAATTTTATTATGTTTAACTCATATGTATATAATATATATATAATATTACTTTTGGTTTAAAATGAATAAATAGCATAATTAAAATTAGTACATAACTACAATATACCTAACTATCATACAATCATTAAATAAACACATATAATTTTATAAACTAACTAAGATGGGCCCACTTTGCAATTGCAAAGTGAATTGCTAAAATAGCAAGTTTGCAAGAAAAATGGTGTCTTCCACACCCATGCAATTCACTTTGCAATTGCAAAGTTATTGCCATGTCATCTTGCAATTCAATATGCAAGTGTAGTGTGGATGCTCACGCTAACCATCCGCACTCATGCAATTCACTTGCAATTGCAAAAATGGTCCCCACTGCCACCTTAACCATTTTTGCAATCTACTCACTTTTAATTTCATTCACCCTACACCAATGCAATTCATTTGCAATTTCAATTGGTGGGACCATACTCCTTTTCATTCAATTACTTTTATCTTCATTATTTTACTTATAGTTAATTATACATTTAATGAAACTAATAAATATTAATTATAATATTTATTTAGAAATGATGACATTTATAATTTATTTTATTCATACAAATTAACATTACTACGAATAAAAATATTGTACTTCACAATTTCACGAGTCTGTGACTTTATTAATAACTTAAACACAATATTCATACAACACAAATATAAATAGCATATGAATAATACAAGTACATATTAGTCATCATCCTCCTCGTCTCCAAATCGGTTCCATAGCTCTTCTATCAAATCTGCTTGAAGTTGACTATTTGTTGACCTACTACGTATCCTTGTATGATTTCGAAGATACTCCTCGTATGCGGGAAGACGATTTTGAGAAACCGTAGGTATGGATACACTAAAGTTCACTTCATCATCTGTATAATCAAATTGACGAATATATGAATCTCGCTCATCTTCCACTATCATGTTATGCATAATTATGCATGCCCTCATTATTTCGCCAATTATATCTTTACACCACATGTGTGATGGACCATTAATGATAGCAAAACGTGCTTGAAGCACCCCAAATGCTCGCTCAACATCTTTTCTTGCCGCCTCTTGCTTCTTAGCAAACAATTTATGTTTCGGTCCTTGAGGTAATGGAATTGATTTGACGAATGTAGCCCAATTAGGATAAATACCATCAGTGAGGTAGTACCCCAAGTTGTAGTTTCTCCCATTAACAGAAAATTGTACCTTTGGTGCTTTTCCTTCTAACACCTCTTGGAAGACAGGAGACCGATCTAATACATTTATGTCATTTAGTGTACCTGGGAGACCAAAAAAAGCATGCCATATCCACAAATCTTGGGAAGCAACAGCTTCAAGCATAATGGTTTGGGTTCTATGATCTCCTCTAGCATATTGACCATGCCATGCCGTAGGACAATTTTTCCATGCCCAATGCATGCAATCAATACTTCCTAACATTTGACAAAAAAAAAAAAAATACTTCCTAACATGCCTGGGAAACCTCGTTGTTCACTCACATGGAGCAAGCGTTGGATATCTTCAGCATTAGGCCTCCTCAGATACTCGTCTCCGAACACAACGTTGATAGCTTTGACAAATCTTTATATAAATGTGTGTTTTTATGTATTTCGGTTTATTTTCGTAAAAGCCTGTAGTGACTTTTGTGTTAGTATTAATAATTGTAGTTTGTTGTTTATTTATATTTGAAGATGGGTGTGATATATTTAATATATATTTGGTTTTAGTATTATTTTTATTTATTTATGTATGAAATTTATTAAATCTAACTAATACATATATAATATATATCCAATATTTATTTAAGGTTTATATTTAAACTCACAAACTAATCTTTTGTTTAGTTTAAAGTTAACAAATTATATAATCAAATTATGTAACTAATTCACTTATATCTTATTATCATTTAATCATTAAATCCTAGATTAGAATACTATTATTCATACACATGGACCCACTTTGCAATTGCAAATAGAATTGCTAATGTTTCAAGCTTGCAACAAAAAGTGTATCTTCCACACTCATGCAATTCAATTTGCAATTGTCATGTCATTTTGCAATTGGGTTTGCAATCCTAGTGTAGCGAGCAATGTTATGAGCAACTTAAAATAAGCCACGTCATTAATTATTTTATTTTAAACAAATTCATAAAAAGGGCAAATTCTTAATTGATGAAAGAGAAACAAACTTTTTTCTTCATTTAATGATTTCTTCTACGAATTCAATTTGGCTATGGGGCGGGAGAGGGAGATTTTTTTCGGTGACAAAGTCTAAACTTTGTCACCTATACAAAGTTTAATCTGGACCATTGATCTCATATCCACTTCTTAATTAATAATTTAAATGAATTTAATAATGCTATTTAAATAATGCCAATAATTTAATTGAAAAAAAATCCGGCTACTCCACTATAACCGCTAGTGTTAGTAATTGCTAATTATTATAATCAATTTTTGATTATCTCCTCCTAAGAATATGGATGAAAATATTCTCTTATCTTTTTCATTAATCCTAATCTTTCTTCTTCCTCTGTTAATGACGCCATTATAAACAAACCTTCACTTTATTTTTTTGAACGTTTAGTCACAATTATACTGACCCCAAGTTCAAAGTTAGAGTTTTGTAATGGATGAACTCGGTTCGAGTTCCCAAGTCAAAAAACCTTCTTCCGCACCTCTGTTTGATCTAAATAATTCATCGAGTGATCATTCCCCCAATGTTGATGCTCTATCTGAACCAGATGAGAATACAATCCCGACGTCAGATGAACAAGGAATACTAGTATTTGCATACTAGTATTCACTTCATACTAGTATTTGCCGAACAATGGCCTCGGTATAAAAAGCATACTAGTATTCACTTCATACTAATATTTGTCGAATAATGGCCTCAGTACGTAGCCAGCGTTTAAGTCCCGAGGCAGAACAATAACATACTCCAAAAGATTTTCTAATCTTACGTTTTTTTTTTGCTTTCTCTATGAATCTAAATCAAACAGACCCATATACCATGTTCACCATGATACTGCCCACAAACCCATTTAAAATTTAAAACAGATTTGTCTACTCTGATGAGTTGCCACTTAAAGATCTAGTCAATGATCTACAAGCCATTGGACACAGAAAGGTTTACATAAACTAGTAAGCGCCACATACTAGTATTCCCATGATTGTGAATCTTCGTCGGTAAGGTAATTTGGCTGCGGCGTTACTCTAATCCTGGACAACCCAAATTGAAATGGACATGCAACACCATGGCAGAAACTGTGATGTTCGAAATTGGCTGATGGAGTAAATAAAAAAAAATTGGATGAACACCGGCTATGGAAACCTACTGTTCACCGGCAGCGAGGAGGAAGAATAAACTGCGCCGGCGCCGTCAAGAAGCACCTGGAGACCGCGATTACAGAGGAGAGAGCAGAGGTGCGCCGGAGAAAAAGGTGGAAGCCCAAGACTCGCCGCACTAGAGACAGCGCCGCACCGGAGACAGCTGCCGGAAGAAATAGAACCGCCGGACCAGTGAGAGCACTTCATCTGGATAGAAACCGCCGTCTGAGAGGTCGCCGATTCGATTTTACCAGGGCAGAGGAGTGGGGGTAGGGAAACTTACCTACGGAAGTTGGGGCGGCTGGTAAATAATTAAAAAAAATAGTAATTTCGCCCCCCTTATATACTAGTTGTTCCAGCCGTTAGATTTAATTGATGGAGATCTAGTGGCTGTAAATGAACTTTGTATAGGATACAAAGGTTCTCCTTTGTCACCCACCGCGCTCCGGCTGAGAGGGATTTCTCTCATATCCATATGAGATCTCAATTCAATGGTTATTATTAAGTATTGACTTTAAACTGATTTAACGGTTGTAATTTCTCTAGGGGTAAGTTATTTTGAATTTCAAATTCGTTTCAATTTGATAATTACAAGAAACCAAACATCTTCTCTCTCAATTTCAAATTCATGTTCAAAACATTCATCTTTCTCTCACTTAATTCTCTTCCTTCTCTCTAACTTCTTCACCTCGCCAAATTTTGTCAACACCACCATTTTTATGGTTCAAGCTCAAGTCAAGCTCCACCACCAAAGAAGGAATGCTCATGCCCTCCACTCAAAAGGTAGTTGCTCAAAATCCATAAATTTTCCTCGTTCACCATCGTTCTAAGCTCAACTTTACTTTGTATTTCGTGGTTTTGAGCTTTGACTCGATCCAAACTTCAAGTTTGACTCAAACTTTCATCCTTCTTCAATAGACTGTTGAAACAAACAACTCAGGACTTACATAGAAATGAAACATAAGTAAGGAGAGATCGGGTCTCCTTGCCTCAACCCTCTCTTAGCCGGGAAGTATCATTTTGAAGTACCATTGATACTCACCGAAAGCATAGAAGCAGAGAATCAACCAGATAAACAGATATCCAATCAATATATATGTCAGAGAAATTCATAGCCATCAAGACGTACCTCATAAACGAACTTCCATCCATCGAATCAGAAGCTTTCATGAGGTCAATTTTCATTGCAGTATGACGATGTTATTGTGGAGATAGACTCACATGAGGTGTACGAGACGTTGTGACAAGAAGAGGAAGATCTTACTGAGTACGTAGATATCATTTGTGTCCGTCGGAATTTACTCTCGCCCAATGTTGAAGTTAGATTTGTGAAGTGAGCTAGGAATCATGCCGCTCACTTGCTAGCATGACCGTCGTATTCTCTTCCAACGCCCTTCAAGGGCGATGCTTCTCCGAGTCCGAGTTGCCTCGTTAATGTCTTTGAGAATGTGTTTTGATTGCTGACCATTAATTATACATATTTGGCCATATTTTCGTCAAAAATAAATAATAAGTAAATTTGAACCGTGAGTTTTAATTAGGGGTGACTGAAACGGTTTCAGCTCTGGTCAAACAGAATTGATGGCTGATTTGAAATCGAATTTGGTGACCGATTAACCAGATTCACCAACTCGAAAATGGCTTCGGTCACCCATCGGTCACATACCTCTAATTCGGTCATTAACCGATTTGGCCATATCTCCTCCTTCTCCTCTATCCAACCTCTTCCCAAACAACTTCCCTCGACATTCCCAGCACCAACTTCAACACAAAAATGGTGCTGAAGCCACCTACGTGTATATTCATTTAAACGTAGCGATCCCACGTTTGAATCAATCTACACGTAGACGGCTTCAGCACCATTTTGGTGCTAAAGTTTCAGCACTCTAATATTTTCCTCTCCCAACTTCCCTTCCACCTCTTCAACCTACCCTTCCACATCTCTCGATACTGAAACAAACCTCTATCTCCCAACTTCCCTTCAACCTCTTCAACCTTCCCTTTGACATCTCTCAACCCTGAAACAAACCTCTGTTTCACCGATCAATTTCACCGATCAAGTCCCGCTCCCTCCGATCTATTTCCCCTGTTTCACGGTTTCACCGCCGCCGAAACAAACCCTTCGATCTATTTCCTCTAATCCAGATCCTGATCTAGATCTTCTTTTCTTCAGATCTGATTCTTCTTCTTCTTCTCCAAAAACCAGATCTCTTCTCTGATCTCTTTCTTCTTTTCAGATCGGAATCGTTGAAGTCGACAAAAGAAGAAGACTATAGAGCATAGTATTGGAGGAGAAGGAGAAGGAGAAGGAGAAGTAGACAGAAGAAGAAGAGGTCGACTGTAGTAGAAGATCAGAATCATTTTTCCGCCATTGAAGTCGCCATCAGTCAATCACCGGTTAACTCGGTTGACCGTGACCGATTTGAATTCGGGATGGTTAAATCGAATTCAAACCGGTCACGGTCACGGTCCTAGGTTTTGCCCGACCTTGAAATCAGTGACCGACCGAATTCGGTTCGGTTTGACCGAAATGACTATATAGCCACCCCTTTAATGAACATAGTGGGTAAAATTGGAAATGTATTCTCCCCTTCTGTTCGCCGGATGGTCAGCTTTCGCCGCCTCCGCCATCAGTGACGTCGCTCCACCTACTTGGGCAATGCTGACTTTCTTTTTTGGGATTACTTTACAATGTCGCGTGCTGCAAGTCAACAATAGAGGAGATGGTCTTGGCAAAATATTCTAGGCCTTCGATACGAAAAGTAGTCGACTAAACTCCCTGCAACCCTTTGCTCTGTTAGCAACATCGTTAGATAGATCTGAGAGTTTCTGATCTTTTCTTCTAGGTAACTCGTCACATCTTGGGTTCCACTGTGCTGGTTCAGGATTTCTGATCCCCATCTTCAAACTTAATTGATAGCAAACCCTTGTGTGTTGTCTCTTGCCGCCTTATTAATCTGTACAAATTTTTGCTGGAAAAGAATGGAGCAGGTTCTTCCAGCCTCTTCTTCTTCTTCATTTTGTTCCTCAAAACCTCTTCCAGCTGCGGAGTTCGAGGTTTTCTTGAGCTTCAGAGGCCCCGATGTGCGTACCACTTTCGCAGATTTTCTCTACAGGTACTTGAATCGTTCCAATATTCGAACTTTTATGGATGATGAAGAGCTACACCAAGGGGAGAAGATCGCTCCTTCACTCGTGAAGGCTATTGAGGAGTCCAAGATATACATTCCAATCCTTTCCAAGGACTATTGTTCTAGTAAATGGTGCCTTCAGGAGCTTTCTTTAATGGTGAAATGCTGGAAGCAAGGAAAGGGTCACGTCATTCTCCCCATCTTTTATCTGGTGCAGCCTAGAGATGTGCGGCATCAAAAGGGTTCTTACCTGAAGCATTTCGACGACACAGTAAGAAATATGACGCCCAAGTCATTAAGGAATGGAAGGAAGCTCTCGAGGTGGTTGGGAATATGAAGGGATGGCATGTCACAGAGTCAGATGGGTAATGTAATTCTTTCATTTCCATGTACTTGGTTGTCAGATTCTGACATTCTGTACTGTTAACCTTGCTATGTTCACTGTAAACAGGAATTAGGATAAACAACTATGGACAACTTTAGACGTTCTAGATCCTGATTACTTTTCCCTTAAAAAATTAAAATATTCAAACTCTTCCCTAAAGCTAATCTGGATTCCACTTCTCCCCAACTAAGTTTCTATCTGAATAGGTCTACTATTTTCTACTATGTTCGTTCTGTTACATGGCTTACATCTTTTGCATCTTTCATCTCGTGTTATGAAACGTTTTAAGTTCCTTTTATAATAGCACAGATTGAGCAGGGAGAAAGCTAAGTTTACTGTCTTGATTACTTCTGAATATTTATGAAGTGGGACATTTGTAATTTATGTAAGACTCATGTTTAAATTCTAGGCAAGGAGCTGTTATCGACCAGGTTTTCTCTAAGGTGTGGTCGCATTTGACAAGAGATTACATGTTAGCCACTGACGATTTGATTGGCATAGATTCTCATTTGGAAAAGCTGAAAAAATGCTACTGCCAGGCTATGAAGGTGCGAAAGTTATTGGCATTCATGGTATGGGTGGTATTGGTAAGACCACTATTGCTAAGGCCTTATACAATGATGTTTGTGCACAATTTGATCACTACTGTTTTTTGGAAGATGTACGACAAACACTATTGAAGACTGATGGTATTGAGACATTGCAGAAGAAAATTATATATAACGTTTTGCGTCTTAACATTGAGATTAACGATGCTGATGAAGGAATCAACATTATAAAAAGTAGAATTTGTAATGGAAAGGTTCTTGTCATTCTTGATGATGTAGATGACAAGTTTAAGTTTGAGAGAATCTTAGGAAAGTTAGAGTACTTTTGCTCAGAAAGTAGATTTATTATTACTACTAGAGACAAAAGAGTTATGGATTTCTTTCAAGAGTACGAGCTATACGAACCTGTAGAAATGAATGAGGACCATTCTCTTCAAGTTTTCAGCCGACATGCCTTTGGAATGAATTATCCTCCGAAAGGGGACATTGCCTTATCCATGAAGTTTGTGAAAGTTGCAGCAGGTCTCCCTTTGGCTCTTAAGGTCATAGGATCACTCTTGTTTCGAAAAGATCATGGTTTCTGGAAAGCAAAGTTGAAACAGTTAGAGGACTTACTTCCTTTAGAAGTACAAGAAACACTGAGGATCAGCTATTTGGAGTTGAGTCATGAGGAAAAACAAGTGTTTCTTGATATAGCTTGTTTTTTTGTTGGAGAAGAAAAAGTACGACCTTTCTACATGTGGAGTGATTGTGGATTTCATCCTGAGATTGTAATTACCACTCTCATTCAAAGGTCCTTGATTAAAATCAACCAAAATGTTTTTTGGATGCATGATCATATAAGAGACCTTGGCAAACTTATCATTCTCGAGGAAGATTTTCAATGCCCATGGAAGCGTAGCAGGATATGGTCCAATGACGATGCCTTGGACATGCTGACAGATGAAAAGGTATGAGCAAAATTGGGATTTGCTTTGCAATTGACATATTCAATAGATAGAATTTGGAACTTTTTTAGTTGTATTTTATATAATCTGTTTCTATTCTCAAATGCTTAATCATGCTTTATGCAGACACTAGCTATTATCGGTCACCTGGCACCTGTTCATGAATGTTAAGGAAACGTTATCATGCACGTTATAGATAATGAATGTAATTGATAAACAAGGGCAGTATAGATTATAGCATACTGCATCAGGAAAGTGTTGTGGAGTTGCTAGGTTGGACGTGTTTTTTTAATTATTTCTTATGCTTTGTTGATTAGGTCGTCTGTCTCATGATTTGTCTCTTCCTTGAATATACATAATACTCATAAGATATTTTAGAATGTACTGCTTCTGATTTGAGTACTAAATGGAAAGCTTTTTCATGATAGGCCATGGAAGAATTACAGATGGTAATTTACAGTTTGATTTATATTACAAGAATAGCCTGTTGTTTAATCTTACAGGGAACTGATCAACTGGAAGTTCTTAAAGTTAGAGCTAATGATATTGAGCTCACGGATAAACAATTCGAGAAATTGTCAGGATTAAGGTATCTTAAAGTGGAAGGTGGAGGATTGTCAGGAAATTTTGAAAGAACTCTTCCGAATTTACGTTGGCTTCAACTGCATCTTTGTAACTGGATCCCCAAGGATCTGAATATGAAGAAATTAGTGATCCTGGATCTGAACCGTTGCTCTATTGACGATGACTGGAAAGGCTGGAAAAGAATAAAGGTAATTAATCTTCCTTTGATTCTCTATTCATCTTATTAACAGTCCAGAAAGTATTGTGAGAGATAGTTGGGTAGACAAGTGATATCTCAAATTCTACCTTTGTGATTTCGTGGCACAGGAGGCACAAAAGCTGAGATATATAACTTTATCGTATTGCCGGGTTTTAAGAACAGATCCTGACTTGTCTCATTGCGAAAATTTGGAATTTATATATCTTGAAGGTTGTAAGAAGATAAGTGGGGAATTGCACATTGGGAATTTGAAGAATCTTAAGGTGTTGAGTCTGACGGAGACTATAATAACAGAGTTGACAGGTGACATTGGAATGCTTCAAAATCTGCAAGAGATTAACGTGGTGGATTCAAAATTGAGAAAATTGCCTACCGGTATAGGCAGATTATCCTCCCTGGAATTCTTGTATTTGTTATCGGATCAGTGTGGGATGCAGGAAGTGGCAGTACTCCCTACAAGTTTAAAGTGGCTATACCTTTCATCTGTGTGCCCACCAAATCTTGTGGATCTCAAGAACTTGGAGGTGCTGCAGTTTTATCGTTGTGAAGCGCTCGAAATTCCAGCGGATATATGGAAGCTATCCAAGTTGCAGTATCTTAAGTTGTGGTTGTGCAGTTGTACAAGTTTACTGGCTGAGAATGGGATGGATGTTGCCGCTCTCCCATCATCTCTGAACAGGCTCACATTTGATCTCTGCCAGAGTTTGGAGAGACTGCCGAATCTTGCAAATCTAAAAAATTTAACAGCACTAGTTTTGACAGGAACTAAGGTATGTGAAATTCTTGGTCTGGGAGATATGAGAAATCTGCAAACCTTGCAAATTTCTCACTGTCCAGATCTAAGCAATCTTGATGGTCTTCAACATTTAGTTCTTCTGAAGACATTGTCTTTAAGCTGTAGCAAACTGGAAAAACTACCCAGTCTGTCTAATATGACCAAGTTAGACACACTAGAGGTCACTCATTGTTTGCTCCTCTCTGAAATCCATGGCCTAGGCGAACTAAGGGAGTCTTTGCTATGCCTTAAAATTAGAGATTGTCCCCGTTTAGCATACACTAAGGGCCTTGGTTCCATGAAACTTGCGAGTGATATGGGAGTACTACTGCCTTGTCTCTCCAACTTAGGAAAACTGAGGAAGCTTATTTTGGGTCTTAACCAGAATGATCCCGATCAGATCTTATCACAAGAACAGTATATGGATCTCTCTGGTCTACACAGCGTGAAGGTAATATATATTACCAGCTCCAACCGGTTGACTGAACTTGGGGGACTTGAGAGATTGGAAATGTTGGAATCTCTTTCTATTTCACACTGCTCAGCAATTAGAAAGTTGTCTGATCTATCTGCTCTCAAGAATATGAAGAAATTAGACATACACGAGTGTATGGAGTTGACGGACTTGATGGGGCTTGAGAATTTGCAGTCATTGCAAGAGCTAAGTATTTGTAATTGCACTTCAATTACGAAGTTGCCGAATTTATCTTGTTTTAAGCATTTGAATGTGTTGGAAATTACTGGATGCACACAACTGACTGAAGTTACTGGCATTGAAAAGTTGAAGGAGTTGAAGTGGTTGACGTTGGATGAAAGGTTCAAAATCAATCATTAGAACTGTCAGTTAATAGTATTAGGCAGTAGCTACATTGATGTCCTCGTGAATCTGGATTTGTGGAAGATTTCTTGTTACTATCTTCTGTTGCAGTCAATTCCAGGATTCCAAGCATTTGAAGCAAAGAGTTACAGTTCACTTTATGGTCTTACTGGTATCTTTAAGAGTTTCCGAGTACTAACTATATGGCCAAACTCAAGGTTAGGTTAACAGTTCTCTCAAAAACCAGAGGATGGTTTCTTTTTTCTGGAGTCTTGATTTTGACTGAAACCCTATGATTTCGGTTTCCAGTTCCTTTTCATTTGTCATTGATGAAAGACCTAAGCTTATTGCTTTATTTTTTTCGTTCAAATGCGTCGTTGTTCTGATGATCTCTCTTCCTTGTTTCCATGGCTTCCTTGTTGATGTTATTCATATTTCATGTTTACCTCTCTTTGTGAGTGCTATGATTTTGTTTTTTAGACGTCTTTCTAGGTTTCATACTGTCTTCTTCTTGGCATGTGTAACTCTCTGCTTGATGCAAATAGATCAGGTGTAGAAAGGTAGAGCTACTGTCTGGATATTTCAAGTAAATGATGGAACGCTCCTATGCATTGTTTGAATGATGTTGATTGTTGTACGTCTCAAAACACACAAACCCTCTTTGTTACTTGTCATACTAAACCCTCTTTGTTACTTGTCATACTAAACCCTCTTTGTTACTTGTCATACTTCCTTGGCACAATTGAGTAAGAGATTTGGAGTGACCCTCGAAAATATGACCCAAAACTTGCATTCTTGTGTAGTTTAGGTTGTCTTTGCATCAAAGCAGCAGTTTGGCAAATTCTATCACGATCTTGCAAACTACGGAGCTCAATGAGGATGATATATGCTGAAGAGTTGGCATCGATGGGGGTGAATCATGGAATCTCCTACAACGCTCTTTCCAAACATGGTCAAGAACTCTGATCAAACGCTAAGCTGCAGAGACCTAGTATTATCAGAGCCCGTAAAGTGATTAAAGAACTGGAGAAATTGGACCCAATCATCAGTGGTAGGTGTCCAATGATTTGCAAAACAAGCAGGCCATAAACAGATTGCCCAAAGATGTGGTCTCGAGTATCAAAACCATCATCACAAAAGTAGACAGATGTGATCTGTTGCGATTCCCCAAGAGATGAGCTTGTCTCAGGTTGTGATCCAATAATATGTGATTAACCAACACAAGACAGAGTGGCGGGGGGCTAAGGGCTTACATCAAATCAAATCAGACCAACAAATTGTATCAACACGAGACATGAGTGTTCCAGACTCTTTTTTTTTTGTTTTTGGTAGAAAATGGTGCAAGCGCCTCAATTAACTCGTAATAATCCTGGGCTCAGAGATACCCATACAATCATACCGAAGATAATAGCTAAGATTACAATCCGAAATGGGGATAGAATGATTCCTCAGCGGTAGTCCATGACCAAGACTCGCAAGGAAGTCCGCCACCTTGTTCCCTTCTCTGAAGATATGTGAAATAGTGACCTCCTAGTCACATTGCAAGAGACTCCGGTTCCTCACCACCTCAGCAGCATGCTGATGGCACGGTTCACCAATCTCGTTAATGAGAGCAATTGCCGCCATAAAATCCATGGCCGTCCAATGAATTTTGGAGGCCCTGTCCCAAAATTATAGTATAGTCATATTAAAAAATGATAACATATACTCGGTTTACTTGTATTAATATGACTTGATATGATCTGGGGCACATAAAACTTAACTCGCGATAGGTTTATAACATATTTGGAAAATTCATGTCATTCCTAGCCTACATGAATTTTTATTAAAACAACAAAAATTTGAGAAAATTTAATTTATTTATATATAAATCAATAAAATTAATACCATATAAAAGACCAAAATAATAAAGATATATAAAAATTTAGAAAGAAGAAAAAACAATGTTTGTTGAAATATAAGCTTTATTTCATTTTGTCAAAACAATGAATTGAACTTTTGCCCTTTCAAAACAATGTAACAAGCTAAGCCACTAGGCTAACACTGCACTAATGTTTCTTTTTGCATAGCATTTTATAATACATTTCTCAGATATTTTTACTTAACCCGAAAATTTTGCAAAATTTTGTGGCCCTGTGCTGGAGGGCAGACCAGCACACCCTAATGGCCGGCCCTGATAAAATCAACCTGAACTGCAACTCTTCTGATGTCAGTCTCCCACGCCACATCAAGACCAACGACAATACCACGGAGCTCAGCCCGCGTAATCGAACAGCGTCCAAGATTCGACGAGAAGGCTGCCAAACATTTCCCAAACTCAACACAGATCACACCTCCAGCTGCCGCATCGCCTGAATTTGGAAGAACTGAGCAGTCGGTGTTCAGCACAGACCATTGTGATGGGCCAGGTTTCCAACCAATGTCAACCCGGTTCCGGCTTCGAATAACCACGCGTCGTCTGGAATCCCCAGCAAAAGACGACTTTAGAGGCACGAGAATCAGGTGAGTGTTCCAGACTCTAGAAACAAATTATGTTCTCATTGCAGAATCAATTGTAACAGTCGAGGACCATTTTGCTATTTTCCATTTAAATTTTCGTTGTCGTTTTTTATTTAAGTGGCTACTATCTTATTTTATTTTGGGTACTGATGTGTGTGTAATTGGAATTGTAATTGTCGTAAATCTAGAGAGAGAGGTTTAGTGGTATTCTAGGTTTCGAGGATCGGGGGGTGAGAGTCTTGGGGGGGGGGGGGGGGGGGGGTCATCAGATCGATTTAGCCTTTAGCCGTTCTTTTCAGAATAGAAACTATAGGATCTCCATTGCCGTCTCTGATGGCCGGTTTGGGTCGATGTGCCAAGTAACATCTACAAATAATTGGCGTTTCCCTCTTAGATGCGAGTCTTCTTCTTCACGCCGTTCCCTCAAGGTTTCCTCCTTCTCCTCAGGGGATGTGAGATTTCTTAAGGTTGCTGGGACCCGCTCAAACGGAAAATTATTTTTCGTTTTGATCCCTACGACTTCTAGCTCGGATGGATGGTCGTCTCTTCTTCAGTCTTTAAGAAGTTGGATATATGATTCATTGGCGCCGCCTCCCCCTGTTCCATCGATCGAGCCGACACCGCCATCTGTTTCTTCTGCCCCTCCAAAGTCTTTCGCAGCGGTTGCAAAAGGGCTCACCCTCTCCACCCATGGCAGATGCAATACTCTTGAAGTTGACAGGGCAATTGGGGGTAAAGGTCGAGGACGATGGGATTTCTGAGAGATCTGCTTATTTGGAGAGTTGTGTTGTCTTTCTCTTCTGCTTGCCTGAGAAGATTGATTGGGTCCGTTTTAGGAGATGGGCAAAGCTAAAATGGGATTTAGATTCAGATTCTCCTCTTCATAATCTTGGGGACGACCTTTGGATGATTTTCTACACTTCGAGAGTTAAGATGGATAGGATTATTGCTCTCAATCGCTGCCACTTCGGGTCGATTCAGATCCAACTTGATCGTTGAATTACTTCGGCAGGTCGGACAAACGTATTAATAGGAGAGGATGTGGTTTGGATCACTGTTAGAGGCATCCCTTTACACTTAAGATCCTTTGACTTGTTCAGACAGCTTGGCTCGGCTTGCGGCGAATTTCTGGATTTTGAGAATTGTGTTGCTCTCTGTTCGATCCGTTTGGAGATTAGGATGACTGGAGCTTTACCGGTCGAGATTCTTATTTGTCAGGAGGATTCCATCTTTCTGGTCAGTGTTACTCCAGACATTCTGGTTTCCCATGCGACCTTAAGATTTGATGTTAATCAGCCTTGTAACTAGAAATCTAAAGGGAAAACGGCCATGTTTCTGAAACTCTTCTCCAGCAAAGTTTCTATCGGAAGCTGTGATTTTGGTTCGCCGTCCGGCCCGAGCTCCTCTTCGCCAGAGTTATCTTACCCAACGGTTTCTCTGTTAAAATCCTCAAACACACCTTCGATTTCCGAGAATTAACTTGTTCCTTCTGTCATCAACTTTCTTCCCATGTCGTCTGATATTGATGGCTCTGTGACTGAGCCAGACGTCCACTTTACATAAGGGTGTAACAATTACGTTGGTTTAAGGTTGGATAAGTCAGACAGTCTGTGGCTGGTTCACCCATCTGGTCGGAACAGGACGAGATACTCCTGCTTTTTGACTCAGTTATGAAAGGCCTTATATTCGGGTTTGGGCTCACTTGGGGGAGGATCCAAATCCATTACAGTGTTCTCTACTTAATCAGGCCCTCTTTCCCTTCCAGCTTAAGGAGCCTGATATCCTACCCCATTTTGGTCGACAGATTTTGACGACAAAAGCCTCTTTTGCTGCCCTTTATTTTGCCTCTATTTCGGCATCATTCTCCACTCCAGAAGCTTCCTCCTCTCCTTTCCTCTTTGAAATGCATGTGTTCTCCTCCTTTGGTTTCTCCTTTGGAACTCCCTGTTCCAATCAGGACGGTAATCAAGAACACCAAAGATTTGTCATCTGATTCCAGCGAGCCTGAGACTGTCTTCGGTTTATTTCTCGATTCCGCTGCTTCTTTCTCTCTATGCTCCACAGTCAGAGAGGCTGCTTCTATTTTTTGTATGGAACTTAATGGATGCAAGCTCAAAGGAATCGCAGCGGTCGAAGACTCCTGTACCGAGGTGCTCAGTCGCAGAACCGGTTTAGATACCAATCGAACAAAAAGGCTCTCCAAGGGTCAGAAGTAATTCGAGCGGGCATAGTTGGCAAGAACGCGAATTGCGACGTCTTGGTTCGAGTCCTGAATCCATTATTTCAGGTCCAAGGATTTCCAGACAGGATAGGTGTAACTCTTCCCCTTCTTCTTCTTATAAGTTTTAACATTTTACTGTGGAACGTTCATGGTTTGGGGTTTCAGGATAAACGTTTCAGAATCAAACAGTGTATCAAATATATGAAGTCAGCGATCGTTTGCCTTCAAGAAACAAAAGCTCGAGATTATTGATGTCATTATCTTGAGAAGCTTGATTGGTGATGTAGGTTGGAATTGGGCTTACAAGCCAGCTGTAGGCTCTTCTAGTGGAATTCTAACCTGTTGGCCGGATTCCTTGTTTGAGCTAGAAGGCGAGTGGGTGGGCTGCTACTCACTGGTGACTCTCTTAAAGACTCGACATGATAATTTCCGTTGTGCTCTAGTTAATGCTTACAGCCCTTCCGACCACAGTAAGAAACTTGTTTTTTTAACAGAACTTCGCAGCTTCACGAGCTGGTGGGATTTGCCCTTCTGTTTCGTTGGATACTTCAACCTCCTTCGATCTCCGGAGGATTCTTCGGGCTCAACTATTAATAGAAGGGAGATGGGATGGTTTAGTGACTGGTGTGTGGACCATAATCTCATTGAGCTACCGTTGAGAGGCTCTTCGTACACATGGTCAAATTTTCACACTCCGCCATCTCAATCACGTATTGATCGTGTCTTCATTACAATGGAATGGGAGGATCACTTCCCCGACTGTAGTCTTTCTACAAGAGTCCGTACTTGTTAGGATCATCATTCGTTGGTCATTGATTGCGTCTCCGTCCCCCGCATTAAAAGACCTTGTCGTTTGAAAACATGCGGATGGAGCATGACTCTTTTAAGCCAATGCTTGAACATTTCTGGTGTCAAAGTTCCATCCTTTCTCACAATCTCTTCAGTCTTGGAAAAAAACTCAAGCTTCTCAAATCCGATTTGAAAAGTTAGAATATTGTTGTTTTCAGGCCTAATACTCTTATGCGTCATAAACTATTGGCTTATTACGAATCTATACATAACCTTTTCCGAATTCCAATTATGTCACGACCTACCGAACACATTTACGAAAATGGCATGCTGTCTATTTTCGGGGAAATTTGTGACACCTGGCCTAACGCCGTGTGCTGACTGGGCTTACTGCCCATGTGGCATTGACTTATGAGCCAGGTAAGCCGGTGACGGTATAGTTGTCTCTCTCTTATCTGTTTAATTTTTTTTGAAATTGGCACGAAACCCCACGACCTTTCCATAGGTATTTGTTCTCTCTCTTATCCCATTCTTCTCCTCCATTCCTTTTTTTCCCGAAGCTTTTTGTTCTTCTTCCTCCAGCCGACGATCGAAGTCAAAAGCCCAAGGATTCTGCACAATGGTTTCAAATGCGGCAAGCTTGAATTCCACTAGAGCCTCGAAGATTGCTCATGGAATGAGGTGCAGACATCATTGTGAAGCCGTCATGAATGTCGCCGGAACACCCAAAAACAGAGGTCGTTTCTTCTATCGATGCCCGTTCTGGAGAGATGGGAGAGCAGACTGTGATTTCTTCAGATGGGTTGATCAAATGCCGAAGGAAAAGGAAAGGATGGTGGTTGGAGATACTACTATGGAGGATTCCATCGACGTTGCAGGATATTTGCAGAGGAATGCCGATGCAAGAGCTATCGCCGGTGAGAGGATGTTAGAAGAAATTAGGGTTATCAAACAAAGTGTTCTTGTACTTGAAACTAGGGTTCGGTAGTATGCCTGTGTTTGTTGGTTGTATTCCTTGGGTTAGTGTTGAACAAAATGGAATAAGAGATCAAGTGTTTTCTGCATCCGATGCCGTAATGTAAGATTGAAAACAAGTACCATAGCTGGTTTCGAGTTCCTTACATAGTAACAAGGTTCTTAACAAGTTCAAACTTAACCCTAAAATGCCATGACCATATCAGTTTTGGCTTACAAGCCTACAACCCCAAAATGCAGTATCCCAATACTGAACCAAAATACCCTCATCAGGGATACAAAGCACAAACACCATAGTTGGTTTCAAGTTTCTTACATAGAGGACTACAAACCCAAAATAACATCACTACCATCCTAATGCCGGTTCCCGCATGCTGCTTCCTATCATGGTCATTGTGTTGGCTGTGTTGCTGGAGGCTGAGATCCTCCATTAACGTCTGTTTCAACCCTTGGCTCTAACCCACCCGGTGACACCTAACATTTGACAGACATTGACATAAGCAACAGACAGAATACCACTAATACAACAAAATACGACCGACAAACTCACCCTGTAATACATATTCCCGGTGGTTGGATTGGTGTACACTCCTACACCCTGCATAGCAGTCCTTAGCTCGTTATTGAGCTTAGTGCGATTGGTATTAGGATCCACCACACCCTACGAATAGAACAACAACGTAATTAGAAACCTTCTGACATCAACGAAATGTGGTTAATTTAGAACACTTACTTGAACTCCACGATGACGGAGGCAGCTCCTTGCATTGTGTCCAACCTCCCCACAGGAACCGTAGGTTGGTGCCTTCCTCCTCCTTGGCACAGGTGTTGAAATACCATCTTGAGGGGCACGCCTTCGTCGAGTGGTACGCACCCTTGGTTGTTCCACGGCAGCTGGGACACTATCCTTGTTGGGGCATTTTCGTGCATTGTGCCCCTTCCCCTTACAAACCCTGCAGTGCATGACTATACCCCTCTTACTCATAACAGTCCCTACCCCATTCTTCCTAGGCCTTACCTCTAACTCTTGCTACTCTTTCCTTCTGTTTTTTTTCGGCCTACCCGGCATTACCCTTTGTACTGGCGGCATAATCACAGAACCAGGGGCTTCTTCCCATGCTTGCTGCCCAGGCATGGCAGGGATCCCACCATAACCGTAAGCCTTTTCGGCAAACCGCAGTCAGTAGTACTGATCAACCCAATAGTAGATGTCTTTCCTCAAGTAGGATGCACACGCAATGGCATGGACACACGGTATACCACTTAGCGACCAATACCCACAACTACATATTCTACGATCCAAATCAACAACATACCCAAATTCCCCCAAGAAACACTCACAAACAAGTTCCAGAGTTTGTCTAATAATGCAGTGTCTGCCAACTATTCTCCTCTTTTCTAACTTAACAGCTATCCTAGGACATATAGATTGGTCTTTGTTTTTCCGAAACATATGAACATTATCAAGAATCCTTTGCATGACATATCCTCTAATTCCCTCTAACATGTTTATGATTCTAAGGCTCCTCCATTTAACAATACACCCGTTGAAAGTCTCACAAATGTTTGATTCAATGGAGTCACACTTAGGTACCCTAGAGACAAATGCCCTACAGAAAGTGGTTGGGTCCTGAGCTAAGAAATCAGAATGACAGCTAGGATCCACACCTGATTCATCGAGTCGTTTGAGCTCTGCCAGATGCAGGTTGTACTCGTGTTCATTAGATGCGTACACAGCAGCCCAAAATGCCGTCCTCGATGCACTTGCCTTATGCTTAATTTTCCAGTTAGCTGCAACGTGTCTTGCACACTTGCGATGTTCAGCAAGAGGCAAAACATCCCTCAATGAATCCACAAGTCCCTGCATCATGAAAAGAAGGCCAGTTCAAAAGATGCAATGTTCAGCATGACATGATAATGAATTCGTTAGAACAGCTTCTACCTTCTGCTGGTCGGAGATGATAGAACAGCCTGTACCATCGCCTAGGTTGAGCTCTTCTTGAATGATTTCAATAAATCCACCCCCATGAACTGCGGTTTTCTCCCTCAACTACGGCCCAAGCGATTGGGAACATCTGGTTGTTGCCGTCCTTCCCTACGGCAGTCAATATCATGCCTTTCACCTCTCCCTTTAAAAAACATCCATCCACAACGAACATTTTCCTACAGCCGATCAAAAACCCCTTCCTCAAACTACTAAACCCTATGTAAATCCTCCTGAATCTCACATATTCCTCACCAGCCACCGGGTCCACCTCTAGAACAAATCACCCTTCTGGGTCCGACTTCATAAGTTATAGAACGTATGACCTCAGCTTGGCATACGCCTCAGTTAATGATCCTTCCAGTAGTCACTTGGCCTCTATCTTCGCTAGTACGCATACTCTATTCGTGACCTGGATTCCATACGTCTCCATCATCTCTCGGACCAAGTGCTTTGAATTGTATTCAGGGTCAATCTTGAACCGGCTTAAGAACCTTCTTGCAATCCACTTCGAATTTGCGCTTCTGTTGGTGGGTGGTCAGGGCAAGTATGTGGCTACCCAACTGATTTGATGACAAACACTTCATCCCGACCAAACCAACTTGCATACACTTTCCATTTACAACCCTGTTCAGCACATATAGCTTCCTTATTCTGTTGATTGCTCCGAGGCCACTTGATATCAGCTCCAACTGATATTGAGTAAGTTTGCACGGCCTCTTTGAACTGACTTGGACCGGTGAACCTCAACTTCGGCTTGAGCTGTAATTTGCTATGGTAACAACAGGGGTCATACCATGGCTCACCGGATAACAGATCATTAGTTCCGTCCCCATCCACCTTGTCATCAACGTCATGGTCAGACTCCGACGAGTTCCATAGCTGGATACAGGCGATATGTTTTCGTCTTGGCTATTGACGTCTTCTTCTGAGAATTCCTCAGACGATAGGTCCTCGGATGGGGCTTCGAAGTCCGAGTCTTTGTCAGAGTCTGTATCATACATTTCGTCATCACCATCACAATGTGCGTGCAACCTACCAACGTCGCCATCCATGGTTGCAAGATCCACCATCACATTTGGGTCCACAACAATTTCTTCTCGAGCACGGGGCCCAAACTGACGTCGGTTGACAGTGGATTCTGCCAATTGCTCAACTTCTACGCCATTTCCAGACACAGTAGTCCTAACCCTTCTTCTAAATTGAGAAACTCCGTGGTTCGCCATGGCCTCTAAGAACTCCAGAAACTTTAGCTTCTGGATCACTGCCACTGAGCCCATTGTGCCATTCGGATTCGACTTCTTCGTTATCGCCGTAGCCGCTTTCTACAGTCGTCGTATCCAGGTACACTTCCACAACTCCTTTCTTCCCAGCTTCGCCTATCTTTTCCGCATCGGTGTCGTTCAGAACTTGCTCCAACCCATCTGACAGTGACATCCCTGGGACCACAAACCAGATCTTGTCTACGGAGTCGTATTTCAGATCCTCTGTCCCAATCTTCATTAACTGGAAGTAGCAGAGGTAATTTGAGTCGAAAGTTACCTCCACCACTTCCCCACCAACGTACTGGGCAGCTCGTCCATTGAACCGCATGCGTCCACCATGATGGACTAGTAAATCCACCTGCACTGACATGTCTGAGGAGGAAGCCAAGTTCCACCTGCAAAATCAAACGTAGTTATGTTTTATGAGTTGTATTCCAGGATCCCCAAACCATTGTTTAATGGAACGCGACAAAGTGTTGAATAATGGGATATGTACTAAGTAACAAAAAAACACTTTTCTGAAGGAGGACCACACATCGTCTACATCGAAAATGACGTCTACGAAATCGACAAAAGATTGGAAGAAAGTGACACAGGAGATAGATTAACAAACCTTTTCGCCGGGAAAATGTACCGGAGAAAAGCTTATCAAGATGACAGAGTGGAGATATCGTGATATAGTGTAGAGGTTTATTTGTTTGAAGAAGGCGAAGAGAAGCTCTGCACCGGCGAGATGAGGAAGACGAAGTGTGGGTATTTGGGGAAACGTAAAATGGGGAAAGTAGGATGACAGTGGGTATTTGGGGAAACGTAAAATGGGGAAACATGTGGGCATAATAATGGGGAAGCGGAACGGATTATATCCGCTGGAAAATCGTACGAGCCACCTTGGCAGATCGTGTCTGTCCACCTAAGCACGCTATCTGCCACGTCGTCGAAAAAGCCACGTAAACCTAACGATTCTAGACGGAACCAGACGGCATGCCATTTTCGTAAATGTGTTCAGTAGGTCGTGACATAATTGGAATTCGGAAAAGGTTATGTATAGATTCGTAATAAGCCAATAGTTTATGACGCATAAGAGTATTAGGCCTTGTTTTCAAAAGGGTGGAATAATAAATCGCTCTTCACTTAGTGGAGATTGAATTTCTTGATCTGAAGGATAATGAAGAAAATTTCTCAAACACAGACAAACTTTGACGCATCTCAATCAAGTGCGAGTTAGATTATCTTTGGAATATGGAGGAGATTTGTTGGTCCCAGAAGATGAAAGAAAACTGGCTGAGATTAGGTAACCGAAACACTAGATTTTTCCAACGAGTGGTGATGACACTCGATTTGACGTGATTATCAGCCTCATTTAAGCGACATTTCTTTGCTTAAGACATGATTTTTAGGGTAGAATAACGAATATTCAATCAATTGCCCTATCTCGTGCCATTTGTGTTACCTTGGCCCGTTTCAGGTCTATTTGATGGTTTTCTAGTGTTTTTGCATAAGCACAGGTTTTTGCCGTCAAATAAAGTAGCCATGGAGGTGTCTAAGGCATTGAAACATCGAGGAACTGAACCGGAATCGATCAAAGGAGCCAATCAAAGTCCAACCAAAAGTCTGCCCGAATACAAAGATATTTTCGCCGAAAATACCCTAGGGTTTTCGGCGAAAACAATATCATATTCAGACTGGTGCCAAGACAAAGAAATATTCGGCGAAAAGAACCTAGGATTTTCGGCGAAGATGCAAGGAAAATCCACTGATGTTCAACTAAGGAAGTATTCGCGAAAATGATCTCACAGTTTCGGCGAAATCAACAATGCAAATCAGCTGATGCCAAGTGAAGACTGATTTCGGCGAAACCATTAAGCTCTTCGGACCGAAAATGCAAGGCAGAGAAATCATGGCCATTTACACAAGAATTTTTGCCGAAACTATCCCTATGGTTTCGGCGAAAATATCAGCTCAGCCCGGCCCAACTAGGGTTAAGTATAAATACTTAATCCGGCGGCCCGAAGAAATACACCTCATAATTACAAAATCATAATTACGTTTTCCAAGGATTTTCTCTGAATTCTGGAGTGAAGAGTTAGGGTTCGAAGAGCCAGGAAGAGATCGTGACACCATCCTTTCGCCTCGGAGACTCGGAGCTAGGATTGAAGATTACCGGAGATCGAAGCTTCACGGATTCGTCAAATTAGGTTTTACAGTTCTTCTCTGTTCTTCCTACCTGAGATGTATTCCTTGTTTGTTTTCGATTCTCTTATTTCTGATATGAGTAGCTGAACTCGTAGAGCTTAGATTAGATGAACCCTAAGTGACCCAGGGCTTTAAAGCGGTCACAGATCGGCGGTAATTAGATTCGAAGTTCAATCAGTTTCTCTTTGCATGGTTGTTTTGTTCTTCATTGTTTAAGTTTCTTTTCTGGTTGATCGCCTAGATTAGGTTTTTGCAGGAAGGGTTGTCGCCAGACAGCTTCCCTGCTTTAAAACATAAAAACTTGTCTTTCTTGATCATCTAGATTAAATTCTTGTTAAGCTGAGGATAGAAGCGAACGCTCGCCTCACTTTAGAACATCAATTCAACCAGTTAACCTTATAATTGGAGTGTGCCTTTCGTAGGAACCGGTTAGGGTTAATCCACTGCAAGAGTAACTCATAAATCACTAGTAATTGCACCAGTTAATTAAGTCGTTGCGAGAGGCGACCGTACCCGGGCGGCTAGTTAATCTTGGTAGTTAGAACGGATAGAGCGAACGTTCGCCGGTCTTAAACCTAAGGGTAAGGAGTTATGGTGGTGTATAGAAACCGATTGAATTAGAATTGAAAACCGCTGATCTTGTGATTGCCGTTGCTCTGGTGATCTAAGGGGGATTCGAAATCTAAGTTCGTCTATCTTCCCGTTAGTCAATCTTTTAATCTTTCTGTCTTTTGTTTTCCTTTGCTTAATAGATTAGAAGTCGTGGAACTCACACCACGCACTAAGTGTTTAAATCTGAATAAATTGCTAGCTTCTTGGAGTAGTCAATTAGGAGAGACCTCGAGTTGAATACGATCTGCTATACGCTTTTTCTTAGCATTAGTAGTTTTTATTTGCGTGAATCCCGTTCAACGACCGGGGCGTTCACCAAATTGGCGCCGTTGCCGGGGACTCTTCTATATTGTTTGAAAGAAGAGTTGGCATTTTATTCTTCTACTTCCATCTTTCATTTTCCATCACACTTCGATTTTACACCGGTTGTGTTTGTTTTTGTCTCTTGCAGGTTAAGAAAATTCAGAAGCAAATCACTTCCGATCCACCTTCCCCTACCGCAATGGCTGCTCAAAAGAGTCTTGCGGATTACAATAAGCCAAGTGCTACTAGTGTTCGTTCTTCCATCTTTGTGTCGCGCGATGAAGACGGTCCTGACTATGAGATCAAGATCCCCTTCCTGGAAATGATCTCTAGAGATTTACAATTTGAAGGCAGGCCATTAGACAATCCGTGCACGCATCTGGCGGATTTCCTTGATCTCTGCAACACTTTCAAGAATGGGAATCTCGACAAGAACACCCTTTTCTTGAGAGCTTTTCCGTTCTCTCTGAAAGGTGCAGCTAAGAGGTGGCTCACTGGCAAACCACCTGGCTACTACACTGACTGGGAGACTCTTGCTCAGGAATTTGTAGAGGAATACTTCCCTCCTTCCAAGACAACTGCTTATAAGAAAAACATCTCAAGGTTCAGACAGAGAGAAGGAGTAAGTTTACATGATGCTTGGAATGAATTCCAGGAACTCCTCCACAGCTGCCCTCATCATGGCTTCACTCAGATACAACTAGTCGAGATTTTTGCTTGGGGTCTAAACGAAGAGTCATCTGAATGGGTTAACTCCTTAGCTGATGGAGACTACACCGCACTCACACCAGAAGCTGCTCTTCGTCACTTTGCAAACTGCGCATCCAAGTCAAGAAGCTGGGAGAGACAGTTTGGAGCAGCTAAGAGCCGATTAAGCCGTGAAGATCAGATCAAGATTGAAGTGCAGAAAGAGATGAAGAAGATCTTCGGTAACTGGTCTTCAGAGGAAGTCAACTTTATTGATCAAGGCTTCACCAACAGTCAACAAGGCTACCCCGATTATCGTCAGTTCAGACAACCTCCTCAGCAACAAGGAAGCTTCCAAGAGCGTCCTCCTTACAACCTCGGATTCAACCAGAGTCAGAATCAGTACTTGAGCGATAGTTATCAAGATCAACCTCAGAGATCTACATCAAGGAACACAAGGGATATCGAGGTAGCCAAGATGTTCGAGCTGATCATGGAAAGGCTCGATAAATATGAAGAGAAATTCAAGCTTCAAGCCGCCATAAATCAAGAACATGAAGCTCGAGGTCAACGAATGGAGAGCATGGTAAATAACATGTGTAGCTTGATAACTAGTAGCCCCCTCCTGAATCAATCATCGGTTCAAGTCGACTCTACCATTAGGAAGGAGCACGTCAAGGCTGTCTCCACAACAAGCGACAAGCAATCAGCTGATCCTACAGCTCCTGAACCGGCCGTAATTCCTAATGCTATAGCTATTGACAAGCCAAAGATCAAGGAGGAGGATAGAGAAGAAGAAGAGGAGGTGACTGCCCCGCCTTCCCTGACAAAGACAGCACCTGCGCCACCTCTCCCTCCATATCAGCCTCGAATTCCGTTTCCGAAGGCCGTGCAATCAAAGGAAAAGATCATGATACCCGGTACAGAAAGTGGCATGGATACTTGAAGAACACGAATATGAATCCACCAGTTACTGATGCTATCCAAGTGATACCGGAGACTGACAAAATCGCAAGGGATCCTGCGAAGAACAAGAAGAAGGAAGAGTTGTCCTCCGTGTCCCTCGAGGAAGAATGCTCCACCATCCAGAGCCAGGCGACACCCATACCACCCCCAGCTAAGTGTCGAGATCCCGGTGCTTTTACTTTGCCTTGCACTATTAATAATGTGAAAATTGATCGTAGTTTAATTGATCTAGGTTCTTCCATTAATGTTATGCCTACATGCCTGTTTGAGAAATTGAACCTAGGAGAATTGAAACCGATTAGCATGCATTTAGTGTTTGCCGACAGATCTGTTAAACTGCCTAGGGGATTGATAGAAGACGTAGTCGTTCGCTGTGGTCCTTTTACTATTCTTACTGACTTTGTTGTCATGGATACTCGAGAGGAAGATGTCACTCTTCTCCTAGGCCGACCGTTCATGGCAATAGCCGGCATTAACATTAATGTCCCGAATGGCTCGTTGACATTAAGGGTCGGCAAGGACACCATGACATTCCGCATCAAGGACAGTATGCAAGTCCCAGTCAAAGAAGAGATGCATTGTTTATCTGTTGAAGCTGTGGAGTTGGCTTCGGTCAACTCCGTTACTAATGAAAAATCTAGAGTTTCTGCAGAAATCTTCTTGCCAGGTGTCGGACAGGTCCCTAATCTGAAGAATGAACTGCCGGCACAGAGGCCGAGAAAGAAGGAGGATCCGACGCATCCCCTCATGAATCACCAAACATCAAAGATCCTGGCAAAATAAAGAAGGAGAATAAAGAGAAGACGAAGGAGGTTTGGAAGCCGATTGCTCAGCCCCCGTTTGCCAAACCACCAGAACGAACCAGGATAATTCACGCAAACGGGAAGAAGTTCACACTTGCCGGAGGATCCCCAAGGCCATATTTCATGAACTCCGGCTCGGGCCTAAGAGAAATCCTGAGTTGGGATGTCTCCTAACACCGTCCAGGTATCGTCCAGCTCAAGAACGTTAAGCAAGAGCGCTTCGTGGGAGGCAACCCACGGCTGGAGTCAGTTTTGTTTTGTTTCAACCTTTGTGTTTTAGAGTCGGTTCGGGAGAACCAAAAGTATCAGTTTGTTTGATTTCTTATTTTTCGTGTGTAGTCTGTGTGTCATAGAGTCAGTTGCAAGTCGATTGAGGTCTTTCCGATTTTTGTGGATTTAACTGTGATTTTCTGAAGATGGCCGGATTTGCGAAAATAACTTTCACTGAACAGTTTAAAATTTTTGCCGAAAATTAACTATAATTTTCGCCGAAAATCGCCTTTGAAATTTCACTCAATTCCCCTGTTTCAAGTTTTCGGACTGAAAATTCACCTTGTTTTCGGCGAAGCCGGCTCTGCATTTTAACTAAAATTTTCGGCGAAAATTCCCTAAGAATTTCGCCGAAAATCCCTTCGAAAATCAGCCAAATAATTCATCTAAAATCCGGATTTCAGATCCCCTCTCTCTCACTTGCCGTTTTCGAAAATTTTGAACAAAACAAACCCCCCCTCTCGTTTTCGAAACCACCGACCATACCATACCAGCCACCACCGCCGCCGACCGCCGCCGCTCCCTTCCCTTCCCTTTCCCGATCATTTTCAGCCCTAGAACAGTCGAATCGGAGCTCTAGAGCTCTAGTTCACCCAAACCCTAAAATTTTCGATTTTTCACCGATTTCTCCCAATCCGTTCTTTTTAGCATCCATGGCTTCAAGGTAAGTTGTAGAACGTTTCATTACGAATCTTTTGACATATGGATTGCTAAATTTCGTCGGGGTTGACTTTTGGTTGACTTTTTGGTTTGCCTCGTTTTGCGTGCCGACTGATTTCGTGTGAACTAGGTTAGCTGAAATTGTTGAACTGTTCTAGCATGCTTAGGGAGTTTTATGCTTAAATTTCATATCATTGGTCATGTGTTGCTTTGCCTAAGATTGATTCTCTGTAATGTTGACTCTTGAGGATTGTCGGTTTGACCATGAATTTTCTTTGCTTGTTTGGCTGCCATAAATGTTCATCCCCGTTCATATTATTGTGTTGTCATCTGAGATCATATTATACCGTCATTTTCCAAGTTGTGATAGTCTTGCCATAATTAGGGTTCAATGTGCTGTGATGTTGACTTTTTGAGTGTCGGTTCGACTTCTAATCCCTAATTATGATATGAACGTTCCGGCTAGACATATGCATACCTTGTAATTTATTATGATTCCCGGTTACTTACTTTGCTTACCCCCACTCGGTTTTCCTCATTTGTTTGTGAAATTGAGTTTTTCGACTAAGTGTGGGGTAGGTTATTAGTTAACTAATCTGGTTTCGTTTCTGGCCTCAAGGATCGTAACCCATGAGCGCAGGACCAAGGCGCGACTTGATACCGCCACTCAGGATGTCAGATGACCTATTATGCAGCAGCACATGCTAAACTCTGACGGGAGGTGTGAAGCTTTGCTGACATGGCAACAACGGGAAATCGAGTAGCTACTCCGCTCCGCTCCGGACTCTCCGTGTTCATCCACTACACCGACCATCACCTTCCAGGTTCTTCGTATCTCTCTACTCTAGATTAGTTCTGTGAGGACACAGAACCGTTTAAGTGTGGGGTAGGATGCTATATTCATTGCATGATCTTGCTTGATTTCCTATGATTCTGTGGTTCAATTTTGAATTTCTCTAGCATAAAATTGCTCAATTCTTGACTTGTGATGTTAAATTGACTTCAATTTTGAACAATGACGTCTAGACTGTTCCACTTAGAACTTGTAACCAACGTGTTAAAACTGATATTAAATGAGTCTAGGTCAGAACAGATCATAAATCACTTCGGTAGTTGAAACTTGAATTAATTGAACTAATTGGCTTATTAATAACAAAGCTCGATAACACCGTTCTAAGATGATAAATGCTAGCTTCTTCCATGTTTTTCACTCCATATTTGTTCACCTGTGATTGTGGCTTGAAATTAGATGGAAATCCAATTCGAAATCTTGTGTAAAAAGTTATAACTAGCTAGGATCAAGTGGTTAAATCAATAAATCAAGTGTTTGAGTGGTGAAATTCGAGTTGTGCAAATCAATGTAAAGTTCTTTGAAGTGCTAAAAATAAAGCTAGGCAAGCCCGACACCTAAGTGAAGTGTTCGGGTTGAGCACTAGCATAGGCACAAATACTGTGAGCTAGGCAGGTCCAACACCTAAGTGAAGTGTTTGGTATCGAGCACTAGCATGCAGTAAATAAATTGAAGGAATAAGTTGAAGCTTGAACGAAATTGTTGTTAAAAAGCGGTCCTAGCTAGCACATGTAACGTACAGATCTAGAAACGGATGAAGTCGAGTCAATAGCCACGTCACTTTTCCTACCTCCACGTCCACATCATGGCTAGAGCTTAAAGTCTTTTTGATTAGAATCGGTGTTATCGTAGTCGGTTAATCATAATTAATTGTTTTTCCAAGAAACGAGCTTTGTTAAAACCACTACTTGAAGTGTGTAGAAATTAGTGAGATCGAAAACTTGTTTTGTTGATGTTCTTGCATGTGTAGGTCACTTTTTCTACGTGGAACAGTCTAAACTAAATTGTTAGAATTGAATCACAGTTTAATCTCGTGTCATTTGTGAATTTGAGTGTGTTCTAGTTCAGTTTGCTTGAGGACAAGCAAAAGCTTAAGTGTGGGGTATTTGATGACACTCGATTTGACGTGATTATCAGCCTCATTTAAGCGACATTTCTTTGCTTAAGACATGATTTTTAGGGTAGAATAACGAATATTCAATCAATTGCCCTATCTCATGCCATTTGTGTTACCTTGGCCCGTTTCGGGTCTATTTGATGGTTTTCTAGTGTTTTTGCATAAGCACAGGTTTTTGCCGTCAAATAAAGTAGCCATGGAGGTGTCTAAGGCATTGGAACATCGAGGAACTGAACCGGAATCGATCAAAGGAGCCAATCAAAGTCCAACCAAAAGTCTGCCCGAATACAAAGATACTTTCGCCGAAAATACCCTAGGGTTTTCGGCGAAAACAATATCATATTCAGACTGGTGCCAAGACAAAGAAATATTCGGCGAAAAGAACCTAGGATTTTTGGCGAAGATGCAAGGAAAATCCACTGATGTTCAACTAAGGAAGTATTCGGCGAAAATGATCTCACAGTTTCGGCGAAATCAACAATGCAAATCAGCTGATGCCAAGTGAAGACTGATTTCGGCGAAACCATTAAGCTCTTCGGACCGAAAATGCAAGGCTGAGAAATCATGGCCATTTACACAAGAATTTTCGCCGAAACTATCCCTATGGTTTCGGCGAAAATATCAGCTCAGCTCGGCCCAACTAGGGTTAAGTATAAATACTTAATCCGGCGGCCCGAAGAAATACACCTCATAATTACAAAATCATAATTACGTTTTCCAAGGATTTTCTCTGAATTCTGGAGCGAAGAGTTAGGGTTCGAAGAGCCAGGAAGAGATCGTGACGCCATCCTTTCGCCTCGGAGACTCGGAGCTAGGATTGAAGATTACCGGAGATCGAAGCTTCACAGATTCGTCAAATTAGGTTTTACAGTTCTTCTCTGTTCTTCCTACCTGAGATGTATTCCTTGTTTGTTTTCGATTCTCTTATTTCTGATATGAGTAGCTGAACTCGTAGAGCTTAGATTAGATGAACCCTAAGTGACCCAGGGCTTTAAAGCGGTCACGGATCGGCGGTAATTAGATTCGAAGTTCAATCAGTTTCTCTTTGCATGGTTGTTTTGTTCTTCATTGTTTAAGTTTCTTTTCTGGTTGATCGCCTAGATTAGGTTTTTGCAGGAAGGGTTGTCGCCAGACAGCTTCCCTGCTTTAAAACATAAAAACTTGTCTTTCTTGATCATCTAGATTAAATTCTTGTTAAGCTGAGGATAGAAGCGAACGCTCGCCTCACTTTAGAACATCAATTCAACCAGTTAACCTTATAATTGGAGTGTGCCTTTCGTAGGAACCGGTTAGGGTTAATCCATTGCAAGAGTAACTCATAAATCACTAGTAATTGCACCAGTTAATTAAGTCGTTGCGAGAGGCGACCGTACCCGGGCGGCTAGTTAATCTTGGTAGTTAGAACGGATAGAGCGAATGTTCGCCGGTCTTAAACCTAAGGGTAAGGAGTTATGGTGGTGTATAGAAACCGATTGAATTAGAATTGAAAACCGCTGATCTTGTGATTGCCGTTGCTCTGGTGATCTAAGGGGGATTCGAAATCTAAGTTCGTCTATCTTCCCGTTAGTCAATCTTTTAATCTTTCTGTCTTTTGTTTTCCTTTGCTTAATAGATTAGAAGTCGTGGAACTCACACCACGCACTAAGTGTTTAAATCTGAATAAATTGCTAGCTTCTTGGAGTAGTCAATTAGGAGAGATCTCGAGTTGAATACGATCTGCTATACGCTTTTTCTTAGCATTAGTAGTTTTTATTTGCGTGAATCCCGTTCAACGACCGGGGCGTTCACCAAGTGGCAAATGGTAAGCGACGTTTCAATTGCATTGAGAGGATATTGTTTGGCGGTAGAATCACTGAAGGCCATATGGCTCTGAAAGTCACAACAGTCTCTTTCTACTCTGCCTTATACACTGAACCCAAGTTGAAACGTCCTTTTCCGGTCAATTTACACTTCGCAAGTCTTTCTCTCGAGGACTCCTGATCGCTTGTTTTACCTTTCACCAACAATGAAATTTGGATGATTATTAAGGGTTGTGAAGACAACAAATCTCCCGGTCCGTATGGGCTTTTTTGGATTTTTTCAAGCGGAATTGAGAGATTATCAAAGAAGAGGTTTGTAACGCTATTTTTTATTTCACCACTCATGCCAAACTTCCTCTGGGGGATCAACAGTACTTTCATTGCCCTCGTCCCTTAAAAGGATGTGGTCAAAGAATTCAGAGATCTTCGTCCAATCAGCTTGGTTAGCGGCGTCTACAAAATTCTTTGAAAGTTGCTTGCCAGCAGACTTAAGAAGGTTATTCCACAGGTTATCACAGAACAATAATGTGCTTTTGTTGGGGGTCGCCAAATCCTGGATGCAGTTCTCGTCGCCAATGAACTCCTGGATTCAAGAGTTATAAGCAATCAAACCGGTCGTATCTTCAAATTGGACATTGAGAAAGCATTTGTTCACGTTAACTAGGGATGCATATTAGAGGAAATGAAAAGGATGAGATTCGATTTTAGATGGTTATCCTGGATCTCAGCTTGCATCTCTTCAGCTCGGTTTTCAATTCTGGTCAATGGAGAAGCAACATGTTACTTTGGTAGCTCAAGGGGCTTGAGACAGGGTGAATCCCTTTCTCCTCTTCTTTTTATCATCGTAATGGAGGTTTTATCCAAGATGCTTTTTTTGGAGGCTAATTTGGTTAACGAGTTTTACATGGACCCCAACAATAACTTGGGATAGGTGAATCACATTTTCTTTGCTAACGACTCCCTAATAATCTGCGACCCCTCGAACCTCAGGTTAGGACTCTGACAACTATCCTTATTTGCTTCGAGTGCATCTCCGGTTTGAAAATCAATTATCACAAGTCTGCAATGTTCAGTGTTGGTTCGATCCACAATCCTGAATCTCTGGCTGATCTCTTTGGTTGCGCTACTGCTACACTTCCCATCACTTACCTGGGATTACCTTTGGGATCCAAAGGTAACATGATTAAACTTTGGGACCCGGTCATTGATACCATGAATAAAAGGATTGATACTTGGAAATCGCGATTCTTATATTTTGGTGGAAGACTAGTTCTGATCAAATGTGTGCTTTCGTCTCTCTCAGTGTATTACCTCTCTCTCTCTTCAAGGCCCTCAATTCATCCATTGTGAAGTTGGAAAATTTACAGAACCACTTTCTTTCGTCTAGTGCTTCAGATTTAGAAAAAACCCATTGGATTGGTTGACATCTTGTCAAAACGTCTAAAAGGATGGGTGGCCTGGGGCTTCGGGATTTGAAAATCCTAAATACTTCTCTCCTTTGTAAGTGGATTTGGAGATTCGTCACCAAACGTTCTACTTGGTGGCGTAAATTGATTATGGATAAATGTGGAATCGGACCTTCGGATTGGCAACCTATTTGGTACTTCAACTCGACTGGCTTATCTTTGTGGAAATGGGTGATTCAATCTTGCTCTATGTTCTAGACTTACAGCTTTATCGATTCGGGGGGAGGGGCGTGTATTCTTTTTGGAGTGATTATTGGATTAGAGGAGTGAGGTTAGCTAGTGATTACCCTCGAATTGCGGCAGCAGCCCAATTTAGGGACACTTACGTTTCTAACGTTGTATATTTTTCAGATCATTACAGATCCTTTACGCTTCCAGCTTTGCGGTGGAGCTCTCGAGGAATGGTATAGTCTCCTCCTTCTGGCTTCCATCCCTCAAGACATGATCACTGAAGGACCACCACATCTCGTTTGGTCTCTACAGCCGGACGACTGCTTCTCAGTTTCCTCCTTGCGACGGGTTTTGATGAAAGATAGGTATAGCGACTTCAAATAATTTCCTTTAGACGTCATATGGAACCCTAGTGTTCCTTCCAGATACTCATGTCTTTGCTGGAGAATCTACTTCAAGAAGATCGCAACAATCGACAATCTACAACGGAGGGGCCTTTATCTAGCAAACATGAGTGTTCTTTGCTCCTCCAATAGCGAATCAGTCGAACATATTTTCCTGAGATGTGATTTCGTCTCTGAGATTTGGTCTTGTCTAAGTTCAACCCTTTTCATCCAAACCCCTCGCCCGATGTCAATAGCAAGTTTTATTCAAGGTTGGAAAGGATTGAACTGTGTGTCAAACTTCCAATCGTCGATGTGAGTGATTTTACAGGCTGTCTTTTGGTTCATCTGGAAGGAACACAACGACATAATTTTCTAAGATTTGTGTGCTACTCCGGAAATCTTCTTGTGTAAGATTTTGTTTGCGGTCGGTGACTGGCTTTTCGTTGCACGGAGTTTCTCGGCAGCCGATTGTGCGGCTTGGAAACGCTTGGCTTTCGACAATGGTTAAGGGCCTTCTCCGTTTTCAGCTTTTGGAGTCAGTGCTCTGTTTGACCCCTGTTTCTATTTAGTTTCTATGATTCCTTTTGTCACAACTTTCTTTGTTTGGTTGTTATATTTTTGGATTGTTCTCCCCCTTGCTTTGGGTGGGATCGCCTCTCGTATATAATACGTACATACACATTCAGTTCAAAAAAACAATCCTATATGACCAAAATGGATATTAAGCAGTCTTTAGACGGATGAAGAACCATGACATAAGTTTTCTTATGTTTTTTTATACATAATCAACTTTTGACCCTTAAATTAGAAGACAGAAAATCCAAGGGTTGTGAGAAAAAATGTTAAAATAATGCATTTAATACCCATTATTTAATATATTTTCCTTTTCATGGTGCCTTAGATTTTACGGCCCATAAAAACCCCTCATTCATCTTCATCCACACAGCTCCAAAGCACTTACTCTATATTTGAACCAATTTGGGGTTCAACATGGACCATACCAAAAATACTAATTTGTTGGGTGTCATTTAGTATTCATGTCGATACAATTTAGGATTGTCATCCTAATAATTTATCTTTGGTATTGACGATCTCATGAACACCTAGTCCTACTTGGGGTAACGGCGAATCTAAACGGTTGTGAAATGTGGGCTTCTTGTAAACATGAAGATACGACATTAATGCACTGTTAAAGTTACATCGTGTTGTAATAATAGAGAGAATGTGATATGTGATTGTTGCGTAGCCATTCATCATTCTCCATATTAACTCAACGATTTATTGTTGCATATTTTATTGGTCGATTCTCGATCTATGCCAGATATTTTAGGTATTACTGATTTCAACATTCCCATAATAAATACTTCAGTCTTTAGAAGATTGACAGAATGTTTAATTTGACACAACCTAGCTACCTACTTTGGTTAACGCGAATCCTAAAGGCTTATGTTGAAAATGTTGGGCTTCTTGTAAACCATGAAGATTACAACATTTGCCTGTTAGAATTACAACCAATCGTTGTTGTGAACTCAGAATGAAGAGAATGTCGAGATATGTGATTGTTGCGATCCAGTTTTCATTCCTCCAAGTAATACCAAAACGATTATTGTTATCATGGTCCGAGTCGTGGCCTATCCACCAAAGATTTTCTACTCATTCAACTATTTATCTCCAGAAAGGTTGTCAAAATCAAAATTTCACATAATATAATAAATGGAGTTTGATTTGTGTAGATTTGAAATGTATATATAATTTTAATAATTTATGTCTTAAATATTTAATACAATAACACATTAAGTATTAATATGTAGCCGGAGACTGGTAATTCTTTTGGCTTAGGTGGATGTTTAGGATGAATGAATTACTCTCTTCTGATCTCTTAGGAGAGTTACCTAAGGAAAAAAAATGTAAACAAACTAGATATTCTCATATTACATGAGCTTTTCACAAAAATAAATAAATTTATATATCTAATTATTTAAATAATATGAACGAAACTAATTACAAATCTAGTAATTTTCGCCCATAAATGAGAGAAATTCGCTCAGAAATCAAATAACTTTTGCATGTTAGTGATTCTAACCGAATTCCTAATCGATAAAAAAACAACCACCAGTACATTGTTGGGCGAATTCACCAAGCCTTAATCATTTCCATTAATCCATCCAATTCCCTACAATTTAATCCCACCCAATAATAATAAGTCATATAAATTATCCCCAATTACAATTTGATCACTAGACTATATTTATATATAATATTCCCTGTTATTTTTAGGAAATGTGTATATATATAATATATACCGAGGCAGTATTCAGTACTATATCGATTTTGTCGATAGTTTCGGTGAAATCAAAATCAAGATTCTTATGACATACACCTCTTTTTTATTTCCTAAAAATTTCTAACGGCCTATCATGAACCATTACATCTCAATATATAACTCAAGTTGTTAGAAAAGGGTTTCAGATTGATCTTTATATTAGTTAGTAATACGGCCAAATCTTCTTTGACAACGAAGAAAACAAAGAAAGAGCTCTCTATAAATAACTCCACTTGATCGATGCACAAATTTGTAGCTCTCTAACAATTAAGCAATGGGTTTTCCATATCCCTCCAAGCCAACGCTTCTCCTCTCTCCTCCTAGCCGCCGGCGTCGTCGAGTGCATGTACACCTACGATTGTGAACACGCTGCTCAGTCTGATACGGAGTACGAGTACAACGTAAACCAAGCTCTGACGTACCTGGAGGACAACACCGGATTCTGGACTAGTCTCAACACACAGTATCCGCCGGACTATCCGAAGGTGTATGCAAGGTCCTACTGCTACTTGGAGCCGTGCCGAGAGTGTCTGAGGGTAGCTGGAAAGTCCTTGTTACGGTACTGTAAAGGAAGAGTCTTTGGATCTGCACAAGTTAATGGAACTGGAACTTGTTCTTTGTATTACAGTAATTACCCTTTTTCAAATTAGTATATGTACGTGCATGCATGGAATGATCTATCTTTGATCATTCATCGCATGCATGGTGATCAAGTACTGAGAAACCGGCTACTGGCTAATCATGTCTTTCCAGCATGATCAAGCCTAGCTTCTCTCTTTTGTTCTTGTTATCTGTTTGTTTGATTAGAATTGTAATCTTTTCTCTTTTGGTCTGCAATGCTTGCTCGGTTTTGTGTTAATAAATGGAATGGGTGCTATGTTTGAATTGCTTATTTGTGGTTTTCGGGGCTTAATTATACCAAATACCACTAAATTTTCATTTTTATTCATACTTAGGTTTAACTATTTTTTTTACATTAAATACCATCAAACTATACTTTTAGTTTCACCGATTACCACTCCGTCCATTTTTTTACCGGAATGATGATGTGGATTTGACGGAGCATGTCTAGTCAGCTAAACAAAGTTGAGTCAAATTAGGTAAGATGTCTTTGGGTTTTGTAGTTTTGGGGGCAGTTTCGGAGGAATATGTAGCCCCAATGGCACATTTCCGAACTATGTCCAGATAGGGGCAAAAGCGAAGCCCAGAAAGCGCCACGCCAACCAGAGAGCGCGGCGCTCACCAGCCAACGCGGCGCTGGTTGGCAAAATCCAAAATGCCACGTGGCCTTGACCGTTGGGAGCCGACCGTTGCATTTGAAACCCTAGGCAGCGCCGCGCTGGCCAGTGAGCGCGGCGCTGGGTGAGTTGCCAAGTCCAGATGCTATATAAACCTCCCTTTGGACCTTCATTCTTCACACCTCAATCCTCTCTCCCAATTTGGTTAGTTTTTACGGCAGCATCTTGAAGCAATTTCGGAATATGGCCTCTTCGAGTCGTCGTAAGTGAAATGGAGTTTTCGTTTGCATTTCAGTTCTTCCTCATTTGTTTTGCTGCACTAATTACTGCTATCATTCAGTTTCAGATTTCGAAAGGATAATGTACAAGATGAAGAAGCATGAAGATGAGGATCTGTTCGTTTATGAAGGAGGCCTCGTCGAATGCAAGTGCGGGTTACGGGCAACCAGATCTATTGCCTACAATCTAGAGCGTTATTTCGGGTGCCCTCTCGGGAAGGAGGGTAAGAGTTGTGGCTTTTACGAGAAACTAGAGGTGCGTGAGGCTGTGGACGCGGTGACTAAGGAGAAGGACAGGTTATTGAGAGGCAGAGAACCTCGATTCGGCGTCTCAGAGAACGGGTGAAGGGTCTCGATTCCCACAACTTAGTACTGCAGGGTTATATCAATGCCCTGGTTAAGGGGAATAGGTATTCTAAACGTGACTAGAATAGAAAGAGTTGGGTTGTTTGTTTTAAAGTTCATTCAAGCATATATTAAATAAACAAGCCGATGAAAAGCAAAGACGAAGTTCATTAAAACTGGAAGGGAAATACAACACAAAATGACATAGAACACAATACAATGGCAATACAACCCAACGACATAGAGGACAATGGAAATGGATTAACCATTCCTTGATGAGTTGGGATTTCTGTTGCTTTGCTTTGCCCGTGTGCAAGTCCTTCTGTTGTGGCCAGCCTCATTGCAATAGCTGCAATGAGGCTCAATCTCTTCGACCCAGTCCATCTCGTTATGTATGCGTGAATGGCGTGGCCTACCGAATCGCCTAATTCTTCCATGGTCGGGAACGAAATGCAACCCTCCATGTGGAATCCAGTCTATTCTACCCCCAATCGGGTGGAAACTCCTACCATATATACGACTCACAGTCTCCAGCTTGTAATGGTCGTTAACGTAGTAGAACGGATCTTGATGAGCATGTCGAATGGTTGCCATGGCGTGTGAACATGGCATTTTTTTCTGTTGGAACTTTCCGCAGGTGCATGTCCCGTCGTGGTCGTCATAATACAGATTCACTGTCTGCGTATTATTCCCCCTCCCATTTGAAATATTTGGCGCAGTTTGTACATCAAACAACCCATTCTCATAGCCGTAGGTAGGGCTGGCAGTCGGCCCGGTTCGGTCAAAAACCGAACCGAATGGTCGGTTGACCGAAACCGAAGTGTGGCCGAAAGTGAGACCGAAGACCGGACCGAAAATGGCCGGTTTTTAACCGAGCCGAACCGACGGTTCCGGTTTATAACCGAACCGCGACCGAAAAACCGAAGTGGAGGAATTTGACCGAAAAAAGAACCGATCCGGAAAACCGAATTGAAACTGATTTTTTGGACCGAAAACCCAAAATTTGAACCAAAACCGATTTTTGCTAAAATTTTGGCAGCATAACCCCACAATTTCGGAAATTCAGTTCTTCGCAATAACACCTGAAACGTAACGAAAGACCTCATACCACAAATCCAACCATAATCAACCATCCATCATAAGTCTGAGTCTTAACTCATCATATCATAAGCATAATTCCAAAGTCATCAACAACAACATAATTCAAACACCACAGAAGTTCAACATTAAGAACATAAACAAATTCAACATCCCAATTCGCAACATCTAAAATCTAATCATCATCTGACGCGCCTGCCATACCAAACATTTCATTTTCAAGTGCATCGTCTTCATTGTAGTCATTGTCATCATCACTACCAATAGCATTGTCATTGTCAATGTCATTGCCATTCTTCTTGATGAATGATTGCATAACGGGTTGCACAAGAGGATCAGAACCAATTGATGATGGAGTAGCATCAAACTTCAAAACCGTATCTTCGAAACCTAAACAAAACAAAGCTTGTAATGAGTATAAATGCTATCAACTATCAAGTATCAATATACACTACTTGTCTACTACTAGATATGGAAGATAAAGATTAAAAATGGAAAAGTTTACCTTTCTCGAACTCTAGTAGTTCATTCTCATTTTCCTCCTCCTCGGGATCAAATATATCCGGAGATGTTGACCGCAACCAATCCTCAGCACAAATCAGAGCTTCCATAATAGCAGGAGTCAATGAGCTCCTGAAGTTGCTCAACACGCGTCCCCCAATACTAAAAGCACTCTCAGAAGCTACAGATGAAATTGGGACGGCAAGTACATCCCTAGCCATCTCACTGAGAATAGGAAACCTTAGTGCAGATGCTTTCCAATATGCCAAAACATCAAACCGTTGCTTCTTATCTGAACTATCAACTTCTCGTGCTTCAGCTAGATACTTTACCAACTCTGCTCTAGGGTCATCACCAGTGTGATTATCATCGTCAAACGCAGCGAAGCAATCATCTTCACTCTCTTGGTCCTCCTCAAAGTCATCTTCGTCTCCACCATCTCCTCCATTAACACCGGTAGTCTGTGTTGATGAAGCTACATATCCACTTTGACTATTGTTGACACGTTTCACATACTCTGCCTTGTATAAGTCAAACAAAGCATGTAATTCACTTCTCACCATCTCTACCAATTCAGCACATTGTGTCGGATCATAAATCAGCTTGAAAGAATATGGAATGATTTCCATCTTCTTTCGTGGATCGAGTATAGCTCCGATGTAGACGAGTCTGTTAACTTTGACGTTGGCAACGTCTTCAGACCAATACTTCTTAACTTTCTCCTCCATTGACCTTGCCATTGTTGATATGACCGTTTCCTCATCTCTTTTCATCTTCTTAATGTGATAAAACAACTTTGTCACTTCTTTGAGAAAGAGATTAATAGTAACATATGAGGTACCAGATGCCACACGAGTCATGTCACTGAAGAACTTTAGGTGACTAGAGAGGACTCTCACACTATCCCAGTCACTACAACTTGGAACACCAATAACCTCACCTTGATAAGTCTTCGCCCTCAGATCTTCCACAAAGTTACTTTCCATATTTTTGAGAACTTTGAATGCTTTCTCATAAGCTGAAGCCGTATCCAACATTGAGAATGTGGAATTCCACCTAGTTGGTACATCTAGTAAGGGCATTTTCTTACACTTCATCTTCATGATGGCCACAGCATTCCTGAAACACTCTTCACGTGCTGGCGATGCACGAACCCATCTCACCGCCTCCCTCACTCGCCTAACTGACATTCCAATCTTATTTAGTCCATCTTGAACTATTAGATTGATAATGTGGCAAACACAACGAACTTGCAAGTAGTTTCCGCTCAAGAACTGAGTACCCCAACCATGTAATTTCCCGTGCAAGTACTTGATAGCGGAATCATTTGCACTCGCATTATCAACCGTCACAGTGAAAAGCCTCTTCAACCCCCATTCATCTAGGCATCTGGCAATCCCTGCCCCAATATCACTACCTTTGTGACTTGTAATCCGAGAGAAACTGATAATCCTCTTATGCAACTTCCAATCATGTCCAATGAAATGTGCTGTTATGCACATGTAATTGAGATTCTGAACAGATGTCCAAGTGTCAGTTGTTATCGACACTCGACCAGCACAAGCCGTCCTCAAGTAATCCTTTAACTTTTGACGCTCAGCAATAAAGAGTTTGAAGCAATCCTCTCGTATTGCTCTCCTCGAAGGAATGTCGAACTCTGGGCAACATACTTCCATAAAACGTATAAAACCCCTATGTTCCACAAAGCTAAAAGGAAGCTCATCAACTATTATCATTTCTGCTAGAGCCAACCTTATAGCAACTTGACTGAATTGCCAGGCATCTGGAGTTGCTTCCCCTCTAACAGTTGAACTCTTCCTCATTATCAAAGTAGTTTGTCCATTTCTTGCATCCCTCTTCGCAATACACTTTAATGCATGCTTCTTACAAGTAGACGTGCCATTCAAAGTAGGATCAGCTGCAAGAACCTTCTGACATATATTGCACTTAGCTTTCTTATTACCATACTCATCGACAAATTTAACCATAACTGTCCACGCTTCTGACCATGACTTATTCGTTGATTGGGGAGCACTACTAGCACTAGCACTATTAGTGTCACTGATAGGCGTAGGAGGAGTAGGAGCAGCAGGTACCTCAGGGTCAGGAGCCGGAGTAGTAGTAGCCAGATTGCGACTCGGTTGTCTGGGAATAGGAGGTCGTGAATTACCCTTGGTGCGTTTTTGTCTAGGCTCTTGACTCTGAATTCCTTTACGTTTACCACTTCGCGTATTCACACCCGCTTCCATTCTTCTTTGATCTGAATCCCTGCAATTCACATACATTTCATTAAACGTTAATAGGCAGGCAATATATATTTCCCATCATGCGGACTTGGGTAGAATGAATATTATATAAGCAGCAGATGATTACTAGAAGCCATGAAATATTGGCTACGATGAAACAAGGTCTTCATAAACCTTGTTCCTGATCTGGGTTTCAAGACTTGGTTAATTCATTAACAACTAATATTGTTCCGAAATATGTGTTTCATGAACCAAGTTGTTGAGCATTGTTACAATACAATATGAATGTTTCATGAAACAAGTAATTCCAAATCTTCAGATGGGGAAATTATCCCCATTGAAATATGTATATATGGAATGGAGCTGTGAGAATCATTCATACACAATTAGGATAGCCAAACTTCAGAATCATTCATACACAATTAGGAGGCCGCAAGTTCTAACCTAATTTCAACATCGGATAGCTACAAGAAAAGAGGACTTACATTTCAGTTCAGAGTTCAATCTAGGGATTTAGGGTGTTGCAGTCGTCTAGTGGTGCTGTGCTGCTGCTGCCTGCTGTGCTGCTGCTGCTGAGGCCTGATAGAACTGAGAGGCGGAGAGTAGAGAAGGGTTGAAGGCGCTGCTTGCTGGGTGCTGGCGATTGAAGACGAGGGGCTGAAGATTGAGGTGCTGGGCTGCTAGGTCCTGCTGGCGATGGAAGAGGGGATTGTGAAACATAAACATCGAGACTGAGACAGAAAAACAGAGGAAATAGACTAGAGAGTGAGAGAGGGTTACCGTACCGGGACCGTCGAGACACACCACCGCCGGCGATTATTAGAACACCGAGTGGCTTCCCCTCGGAGGCAGTGGGATAGGATAGGAACTGTGAGAGGGGGAGAAGTCGCGAGAAGAGAAGGGAATGGAAATTAAAACTTAGGTCAGATTAAAAGAGTGGGAGAAGTCGGTCTTATTCTCGGTTCTCAGTTTTTTACCGTTTTAACCGAAAACCGACCGAAACCGAAATTAGCTGATTTCAGCAACCGCTGACCGAGCGACTCAGTTTATTCTCGGTTCGGTCACCTCGGTTTCGGCTCGGTTTTTGGTTAAAACCGAAAAAACCGTCAACCGACTGCCAGCCCTAGTCGTAGGTCCTTACTACATGGGTATATGACTTGTTCAGTCGTTTCCCCATCCGCTTGAGACACAACTTGGTCCATATTGCCCCAGTCTCCACTTCTTCCCTAATCCTGGTCCGTCGATCATCAAAGTATCCAACAAGCCTATAGAAGGTGGCCTCCACCACTACAAGAAAAATAAGGATTAGTCACGGTTTTTGAAACCGTGACAAATTAGTCACAGTTTTAGTAAACCGTGACAAATTAGTCACGGTTTTTAATAAACCGTGGCAAATTTGTCACGGTTTTTAATAAACTGTGACAAATTTGTCACATTTTTTTGCAACCGTGACAACTTTGTCACGGTTTATTAAAAACCGTGACTAATTAGTCACGGTTTTTAATGAAACCGTGACTAATTTCGTCACGGTTTTTAAAAACCGTGACTAATTTAGTCACGGTTTCATTAAAAACCGTGACTAATTCTCAAAGTTAATTGCAGATCTGTCCACCTTGGCAATCCGTGTGGCACAACTCACCCAATCCCTGCATTCCTTCCTTTCCATGTTGGCAATCTCTATGACATATTCTCAGCCAATCACTTCCTTCCTCCCTTCTCTTTCCTTCCTCCCTTCTCTTTCTTTCTTCCTTCTACGTTCCACATCTGAATCTCAGCTTTCTTCCTCACCCCACACCCAACCTTCCTTCATCTCTTTCTTGAGTTAGCCAACCAAATAAACGGAGTAAGCCAACCGAGGAGCCCATCTCACGGTGGCTGGCTCGTCGATGATCCGAATCAAAGCCTCCTTCCTCAAGGAGATCCCAGACGTCGAGCTTCTCCATTGATCCCACCCAAATCGACGGAGGGGCGCTGGCAGTCGGATCCTCTCAATCTCTCTTCTCCCTCGTTCAAACTCAGATCTCGTCGACGACCGAGCAGCTTGCAGAGATGAAGGTGAGTAGCTGATGTGGATTAAATGGAGGAGGTGTTTGGTGCTCTGCCTACTCGAGATCCGAATGGAAGCCTCCTTCCTCGTGGAGCAATTCGTCACCGGAACCGAGAGCAATCCGTTGGAGCTGCGGTACCCTCCACACCAGCGGCGGAGGGAGTCGGCGGTGGAGGGAGTCGGCGGCGGAGGGAATCGATGGCGGCGGAGGGAATCGATGGCGACGGTGGGAATGGGCGGCGGCGACGGTGAGAATGGAGGGCGGCGACAGTGGGAATGGGCGGCGGAGGCAGTGGCGACTGCTACAGCGGCGGCGAAATAGTTAATAATTTTTTGTAATTAATTAAATTGTAACTTTATTTATTTCTTCAGTTGACAAAATAAATAAAATGAGTGACTGATTCGTAATTAATTGAGAGATTTTGTTAACCTTTTAATGTTATGGATCATTTTGCATAACAGAAGAAGTTGATGGCTGGTCTGTATAATTTCGGAAATTAACCATTGGGTCACTGAAAAATTCATTAGAACAATATGGTTACCCAATTTAGTCACGGTTTATCTAAGAACCGTGACTAAATTTAGTCACGGTTTTTTGTGAAACCGTGACTAAATTTAGTCACGGTTTTTAATGAAATCGTGACTAAAATCAGTCACGGTTTCCTAGCAAACCGTGACAGAAATTTTAGTCACGGTTTCACTAAAAACCGTGACAAAAAAGGTTCAATATGGTCACGGTTCTCTAAACCGTGACTAAATTTTTTTGTCACGGTTTTTACCGTGACTAATGGTGCTAAAAAAACCGTGACTAATGGGGTATTTTCTTGTAGTGCACAAGAGCTGCGATGGGGAGTGCATAGACTGCCTTGAACGCCCCATTGACACTCTCTGCAATGTTCGATGTCATATTATTCCACCGTGTCCCAAAGTAGCATGAATCAACAGCTCTTGACCAATATAGTTGATCCTTAGTTACCCAATCAGCGAGGCCCAGTTCCATTCTAGCGTCTGTTCTCATTAATGATCTGACCCACTTTTCGAATTTCCTCATAGAGGATTTTTTACCTGCAAGGGTCACACAATGGAGGAGGTTTAGTAAGCAATGATTGGTTGAAAATAAAATAGTGAAATGTTTAATGAGACCTACATAGTGCTCTCAAGCGATGCTTCATCGGTGGACACTTTGCTTTGGCGTTGTAGTTGCTGGCGTAGTGACGTATGCACCAGCGCCAATGCCATCCATTACGGATCTTACCCATCGAATGCTTGATTCCGTCATGTTTATCTGATATGACACAAACTCCGTGTCTGTAGGTTACGAAGTCTTGAATGCAATTGAAGAACCACTCCCAGTTTTCTTGATTTTCCACGCTGACAATGGCGAATGCAACAGTGAAGATGTTCTTGTTTCCATCAAACGAACTAGCAATGATCAATGTATGCTTGTATTTTCCAGTAATGAAAGTGCCATCCACGATAAGCACAGGCGGACAATGCTTGAATCCTTCTATGCTAGGACCGAAACTCCAAAAAACTCGTTCGAACTGAAGACAGTACCTCTTGTTTCTGAAGCAACAGGAACTGTGACGAAATCCACTTGTGTGTACCGGGGTTCCAGTCCTGGATCGCCTTCAATATTGTTGGCAATTCGTTGTATGATCCTTCCCAGTCGCCGTATATTTGCTCCATGGCCCGTTGCTTTCCAGTCCAAGCTTTCTTCTACGATATGTTCCGTCCGAACCGATTGAAAACCTCAGCCTGGAGTTGTTTGATCCTAGCGTGAGGCGTCACTTTTACGAGATGGAAAACGGCATCAGCTACAACTTGGACATCGACTGCTTCGGGCTAATGTTGTCCATACTCCCTTCGCATGTATGAAATGGGTTTAGTTGACGGACGGTCCACATTCCGCTTTCATCGGTAGTGAGTCTGATTCTCCAGTGACATCCGTTGTGCTTGTAGCCAGCACATTTGAGCTCCAGATCTGCCTTCTTGGACCGTGTCGTTGTCAGCATTTGGTTGTTCTTCAAGGCGTAATGCTTGAACGTAAGTTGTGCGTCTGCCTTCGACACAAACTGTTGTCCTAGCGCGAATCTAGGACCGTCAAGGTGAAAATTAGGAATTCTGGTCACGCCGTACTCGTGGTTGCTAGTTACCATTTGGTCGCCGATGTTAGTGTCAAATGCGTGAAACAATCAGGGGGTGTATGCACCGGGTGGAGGTCGTGGATTGATGGGAATCTCTGGGGCACCGTCTGCTATCTCATCATGCTCGGAGTGGATTTTGGCATCTCTATCTGTATTGATTTCACTCTCAGATGACTCTTCATCGTCCCATTCTCGGAACCCGTGGTCGTATCATTGCCCTCCTCCCGGTTTGGAGCAAGTGGTTGTATAATGGGTTCCCGTGACCTCCTGCTCGCAGTAGTGTGGCACGACTGACTACTTTCTTCGCACTTACTTGTCTGCCCGTATGACATGCTCGTACTTGCACCCTCCGCGCCTTGTTGTAGAGGATGTCCGTTCTCGAACTCAAAATATAGCTCAGCGATGCGGTAGGAGGGATTTGTGTTCATCATGTCGTACACGACCTCGAATCCTGTGGCGCCCATGATGGGGATTGCGTAGTGAGCCGTAAGTTCGGCGCCAATGTAGAAGGGACACCGCCATGTTAGAGTATTAATAACCGTCGCGCTTGGCAAACCCATCTTCTTTAGGAACTTCGAGTATGCTTGCCATAGAGGTAGTCTCGCAACGAGATGCCTATCGTCCATGCTTAGCTGGATAAGGTTGCCTCCGATGTAAGATAGACCTGAAGCCGCGTTGTCCACTTGTTCGCCACCCCATCGAAGCCAGAATGCAAACCCCATTTGTAAGCATTACAAAGAAGAAATGATTTTTTGGAGATGACAACGGTCTTGACGCATGTTCACAATAAATATTAAATCTGGTAGTGGGAGGCAGCTGGCAAGATTCTCCACTATCAAACCATGTGATCACCAGACTTTGCGTCAGTGGCAAGTGGGAGGCAGCTGGCAAGATAATCCATTATCAAACTATGTGAACACCTGACTTTGCGTCAGTGGCAAGTGGGAGGCAGCTGGCAAGATAATCCACTATCAAACCATGTGAACACCTGACTTTGCGTCAGTGGCAAGTGGGAGGTAGCTGGCAAGATTCTCCACTATCAAATAGGGTAGTGGTCTGCAATTGTGTAGTCCAGTGTGAAATATGGAGTACAAGTTGCAGATACGAACAAGCATTCCTCAAATATGATACTAGAAGTACGAAAATATAATACTACAAGTACGAAAATGAAATAGTACAAGTCCGAAAATAAAATACTACAAGTTTCTAACCACGTCTACGTCCACCACCTCTACGCCCACCCCTAGCATGATCTCTGGCCAAATGCCCACCTGTGCCGCACATAGCTGGTCTAGGATCCTGTCGCAATCCATAGCGTGGTGGTGGCTGGGCGAAGTCATCGTCATCATCATATGTGGCATCCATCTGTATCGTTGGTGCGGGGGTGCGCTGCTGGTGTGCCGTACTACTCTCTCCACGCTGCTGCTGAGATGGTGCTCGCCACTGCTGCTGGTTGGTCAGAACAAAGGACTACCACTGCTGCTGGGTGGTCGGAACAAAGGACTACCTCTGCTGCTGGTTGGGCGGATCAAATGCCTGACTCTGCTGCTGGCTGGGCGGATCAAAGGCCTGACTCTGCCGCTGGCTGGGTGTAGCAAAGGCCTGACCCTGTGTCTGATCCCAATCCCAGTACTGTGTCTCCTAGAAGTTGTCGAGGGGGTAGGAGTCTCTGTACCGTGGCCTCTGTGGCTCGCCAGTCTCAAACTGGGCAAGGTCTGGCTCCCACAAGCCCGGTGCAACTGGTACGTTACGCCGCTGTCTGACGGTGCGTGTAGGCAGGATCCTTGCCTGTGACATCTCTAACGTCGGGTAGTCTGAAAATAAAATACTACAAGTTTCTAACCACGTCTACGTCACCACCTCTACGCCCACCCCTAGCATGATCTCTGGCCAAATGCCCACCTGTGCCGCACATAGCTGGTCTAGGATCCTGTCGCAATCCATAGCGTGGTGGTGGCTGGGCGAAGTCATCGTCATCATCATATGTGGCATCCATCTGTATCGTCGGTGCGGGGGTGCGCTGCTGGTGTGCCGTACTACTCTCTCCACGCTGTTGCTGAGATGGTGCTCGCCACTGCTGCTGGTTGGTCAGAACAAAGGACTACCTCTGCTACTGGTTGGGCGGATCAAATGCATGACTCTGCTACTGGCTGGGCGGATCAAAGGCCTGACTCTGCCGCTAGCTGGGTGTAGCAAAGGCCTGACCCTGTGTCTGATCCCAATCCAGTACTGTGTCTCCTAGAAGTTGTCGAGGGGGTAGGAGTCTCTGTACCGTGGCCTCTGTGGCTCGCCAGTCTCAAACTGGGCAAGGTCTGGCTCCCACAAGCCCGGTGCAACTGGTACGTTACGCCGCTGTCTGACGGTGCGTGTACGCAGGATCCTTGCCTGTGACATCTCTAACGTCGGGTAGTCATCATGAGGTGCATGTGTGGGCTGGGCAGGTGCCCTCCGTGGTATCCTCCGCTCTGGTGTCCTCTGTATAGCACCCGATGCATGCATGAGCGAGCGGAGGGTCGCATGCATCTCCCGCTGGTCATGTGGTGTGATGTGCGGCTGTCCAGTCGTGACGTACAAACGCTCAGTGCCATCGATCTACAAGAAAAAAACAACATAAGACATCAGCAATCAACCTTCAAACCAAAAGCCAGATAGCTAGTATGCATCCCTAAACCCCCCACATACCAAAGTCTCCATGACGGTGCCTCGTCGTGACACATTACGTCGTGTGTGTGCGTGGTACCATTGCGAGTACTCACCGTGGAAGCTCCAATCCTCGGCGTTAATCATCCATGGACCTGCCGCCTCATGATCAAATCGCTGCTCCCAGAACCGGAGATAGCGAGGGTACCTTGGAACCCAGTCAGCCTATCGTGTACCCCTCTGTGTGGTCTCCAAGTTGATCATGACCTCCGAACGTGGCATGTCAAACGTCAGTAGTGGCTGGTCCATCCCAAACTGACGTAATACACGATCAGGTCTATGCCACATGACATTGAAGTAGCATATAAGTGGTGTGACGAAGCGGTATGCGACGAATGTCTGAGGACTATGGCCCTCAAACCCAACCCATGGTTCCCACTACAAATGATTAAAAAAGAAAAATAAAGATTAGCTTAATAATCCAATGGTGAAGTGTTCTACATATTGAACTCTAGTAAAACCTACTATGAATGGTGTCCCCTCGTCCAGAATCTGGCGGTATCCAGCAAGTAAGATGAATCGTAGCTTGTCTTTAAACCAAGGCGCCCACCTACGTTCAAATAATCTCAATAGTTAGAGCTACGTTGCAATGAATCTTGTGCTCGCACTTTAAACTATATGTGTTCAACTTACTCTGGCAGGCGCGGAATTGTCCTCCCCTCTGGTCTCTTCTTTCTGTTTGAATGAACCCGTCGAGATATATAGAGGGAAATCTCTCCAAAGCCCACACCTGGAGCAACGCCAACCAGCCACCAATGTCACCAATGTGCTCGGCGGTGGTGTCGCTCTCAATCCGAAATGCGGTACGCCCAAGCTCTCGATACAACCAAGACAGTGCGGCCGCCCCCCATGCATACTCTCCGACGCGCTCAATATATTCAAGTAAAGGAAGCATGAATAGGTGAGCATACGCCCCCGAGCGATCAGCAAAGATACAACTGCCGAAGAAGTCCACAATGTAGGCGCGACAATACTGATGTATGGTATGAATATCGTCGTAGCTAATGGCACCCTCACGGTATGCGAAGTGGGATCGCAACTAGGTCATCTTAATCCTCCCTGAAAGTACATCAGACGTAGCGGCTTCTTCCCTAGCTGGCTCTAAACGTAAGCACAAAGCTCATCCAAATCAATAGGAATGAGCGTAGGTGAAGTGACGGGGAGACCATCTACGCTCAAACCAGTGATGAAGTGCACGTTCTCCAGTGTGATCGTCGCCTCACCGCCGTACAGATGGAAGATGTTGGTCTCTGGACGCCACCTCTTAACTAGAGCAGTGATGAGCTCTGGATCGGGAGTTAGTTTTAGGGCATCCCTAAGACTATCTAACCCAATATCGATTAGGATCGACTCGAACCTAGGATCGTAGTCTACGATCTTCTTAGAATTACGACACGTATGTGTCATGCGCGGCTCCTAATATGTAAGGAACATATGAGAGAAGTAATTAGTCAACTTAGTAATTCTAATAACGTAATTCGAATAGTAACATAAATATAATAATAATCTAATTCTAATAAGATTATTCTATTAACCTAATTCTAATAACATACTTCTTATAACCTACGTAATTCTACAATTTCATAACATACTTCTAATAACACAACTGCATACTTATTAGTCAATAATTGCATAAATATATAAATGCTTACATAATTGCATAGTTGTAAATCAATAATTGCATACATGATGGTCTTGTTAAATAAATTAATGTATTTCCTAAATAAATAAATTAAAAACATGGTCATTATTAACTAAATAGTAACTAATTATTGCATTCAAATCATGATCATTACTAACTAATTACATGCATATCATACATTTCCTAATATTCATCACATTCAATATTTATCATACATTTCTAGATCATACTAACCTCAACGTCGAATACTAGAGCCGCACGATGTCGATCACTGTCCCCCCACAAAATGCACGGGTCGCTCGGGCCAACGGACACGCCCTCGGGAACATCTCCAAACATGTAGTCCATCTACGTTCAAACATGCATTCGTCACAAACCATAAACAATAATCAACTAATAGCACTTAAGATTATAAGGGTTACCTCCTAAGCATGAATGAGAAATGACAAACGAAGGCTTTCTTTGGATTGATCGCTTTGATCACAATAGGTACAAATGCAATAATCAAATTAGTAATCAAACTACTTGATGACACTCGATTTAACGTGATTATAAACATCATTTAAGCGACATTTCCTTGCTTAAGACATGGTTTTTAGGGTAGAATAGCGAATATTCACTCAACTACTCTATCTCGTGCCATTTGTGTTACCTTGGCCCGTTTCGGGTTTATTTGATGGTTTTCTAGTGTTTTCATGTTAGCACAGGTTTTTGCCATCAAATACAGTAGCCAAGGACGTGTCTAAGGCATTGGAACCCCAAAGAATTGCACCTGAATCAACCAGAGAAGTAAATCAAACCAACGAAAATCCTGCTCCAATTTACTCATATGTTTTCGGCGAAAACAACCTTGAGTTTTCGACGAAAACTCAAGAGGAAATTGGCAGATCATCACAAGGAGAAGTTTTCGGCGAAAACCCTAAAGTTTTCGCCGAAAACCCTAAAGTTTTCGCCGAGAACTCCAAGCTTTTTCGAACAGAAGAAACAGACGGAGCAAGCCAACTTTTCAACGGGAGTTTTTGCCGAAAACTCCCCAAATTTTCGGCGAAAATTCAAGTGAATTTCAAGCCATCGCGGTTAGGTTTAAATACAAAAAAAAACCGGCGGTTGAAGGGGATCATCTCATATCATACACTTTGGACAAAAATTCCAAGATGGAGACTAGAGAGAGGAAGAGTGAAAGGAGTTCGAGGAGTCAGGAAAGGATCGTGACGCCATCCTTCCATCTCAGAGAACCAGTGCTAGGAGTTGAAGATCCAGCAGATTGAAGCTTAAGGGATTCGTCAAAATTAGGTTTTACAGTTCTTCTCTGTCTTTCTTACCTGATATGCATTCTTTGTTCGTCTTCGATTCTTCTGTATTGAATATGAGTAGCTAAACTCGTAGAGCTTAGATTAGATGAACCCTAAGTGACCCAGGGCTTTAAAGCGGTCACGGATCGGCGGTGATTAGATTCAAAATTTATTCAGTTTCTACTTCATGTTTTATTTGTTCTTTGTTCTCTGTGTTTCTTGTCTGTTTGGCCACCTAGATTAGATTCTTGTTAAGCTAAGGATAGAAGCGAACGCTCGCCTTACTTCAAAACACCAAATCAAGTAATTAACCTATTCATTGGAGTGTGCCTTTCGTAGGAACCAGTTAGGGTTAATCCACTGCAAGAGTAACTCATAAATCGTTAGTAATTCTACCAGTTAGTTAAGCCGTTGCGAGAGGTGACCGTACCCGGACGACTAATTAATCTTGGTAGCTAGATCGGATAGAGCGAACGTTCGCCAGTCTTAAACCTAAGGGTCAGGAGTTATGGTGGTGTCTGTGAACTGAATGAACTAGAATCGAAAATCGCTGGTCTGTTGACTGCCAATGCTCTGGTGATCTAAGGGGGATTCAAAGTCTAAGCTTGCCTGTCATCTGTCACAGTCAATCAATTTATCATTCTTCGCTTTAAATTTAATTTCATTTGTTCGTGCTTTTAGTATAGAAGTCGTGGAACTCACACACCACGCACTACGTGTTCAATCTTGAGTAAAATTGCCAACATATTTGAGTAAGCAAGTAGAAGAGGCCCGTGGATATGATCTACCCTAGCTTCCAGCTTGGTAGTTATTTGATACCTTGTTCTGCAGTTCATCAAATTGGCACCGTTGCCGGGAAGTCTTCTATTTTGTTTGAAAGAAGAGTTGACATTTTATTCTTCTACTTTCCATCTTTCATTTCCCGTCACACTTCGATTTTACACCGGTTGTGTTTGTTTTTGTCCCTTGCAGATCATAGCAGGTACAGAATCGGATCACTTCCGTTCCATCCTTCCCTACCGCAGTGGCTGCTCCAAAGAGTCTTGCGGACTACAGTAAGCCGAGCGCATCTAACGTTCGGTCCCCCATCACCGTGCCTTCTAATGACGACGATCCTGATTATGAGATCAAGATCCCTTCCTGGGACTAATCTCTAGGGACGTACAATTTGAAGGAAAGCCAGATGATAATCCTTGCACACATCTATCTGACTTTCTGGCTGTCTGTGAAACCTTCAAGTCTGGGAACCTCAACAAGAACGCTCTATGCCTTCGAGCCTTTTCATTCTCTCTCATAGGCGTAGCTAAGAGATGGCTTGGAAGAAAACCACCCGGTCATTACACCAATTGGGAAACCCTAGCTCAAGATTTCGTTGAGGAATACTTCCCTCCATCAAGAACAACTGCCTACAAGGACAGCATCTCCAGGTCTACTCAGAGAGAAGATGCAAGCCTGTACGACATGTGGAATGAATTCCAATCTCTTCTCTTCAATTTCCCTCATCACGGGTATGAAGAAAGGCAGCTGGTTGAATTCTTTGCTCGTGGTATGCGTGAAGAATCTGCAAAGTGGGTCAACTCCTTAGCTGGCGGAGACTGTACTGCTCTCACCCCTCAGGATGCTCTTCTTCATTTTGCTAGCTGTGCTTTAAAGTCAAGGAGCTGGGAGAGACAAAAGGAAAGTACCAAGAGTCAGATGAGCGTTGCATATTAGGTCAAGGGAGAAGTTCAGAAACATCTACAGGCAGTTGGCATCCCCCTCAATCCCCCGTCAGCTACCGTCTTTTCGGCTGACTGTGGATGGTGCAGAACTTGTGCTCATAACGGCGGAAGCTACCTCAACTTCAGTAAAACTGACGACTGGTCTACAGATGAGGTGAACTTCATTAGTCAAGACTTCGCCAACAATCAGAAAGGCTACGCCGGTTACAGGAACTACCTACCGCAGAATCAGAGCAACCGGTTTGCAGATCCATATCAGAGACCTCCTGGATTCATTGGAGGACAGTAACAGTCTCGAACAAAGCCGCATTACAATAGAGACGAAGACTATGAGAAGAAGTTCGATGAAATCATGAGCATACTCGACGAACACACATCAGTTAAAAGCTCAAGCCGCACTCAATCAAGGACAGAGGGCTCAAAGCCAAAGGATAGAGGATGCAATAAGCAATATGAATAAAATTCTCTCTAGCAATCCCTTCCTTAATCAAGCGACATTTCAAGCAGACTTCGGTACAAAGAGTGAACACGCTCAAGCTATCACCACTAGGAGCGGCAAGCAAACGACTGATCCAAAGGCTTCAGAACCTGACATGATACCGAATACCACTGCTGCCATGGATATGCCAGAGATTGAAGATATCACAGAAGAGAAAGAAGAAGCACTGGCTCTTCCTCCCAAGAGAGCTCCTGAGCCCATCTTGGCGCCATATATACCTCGGATTCCCTTCCTAAGAGCTGCAATGAGCAAAGCCAAGGATCACGACACCCAATATAAGAAGTGGTACAATGTTCTTAAGACTGCAGAGATCAAGATACCAGTAACAGAAGCTATAGAGATCATACCACCACTTAGGGAGTTCTTTAAGGATCTCGTGAAGAAGGTGAAGAACAGAGAGTCGTATTCTGTCACGCTTACCAACGAATGTGCTTCCCTTTTGGTGCGCTATCTCCCATAAGATAGCCGCAACCACCGCCAGTTAAGTGTTCTGATCCCGTCCTTTTACATTATCGTGCATCATTAATGGTATTAAAATTGACCGTAGTCTGGCTGATTCTGGTGCTTCTATTAATGTTATGCCTCTTTATCTATATGAAAAGTTGAACCTAGGGAAATTAAAATTGCTTACTTTGCATCTCTTGCTAGCCGATAGATCTGTCAAACTGCCTAGGGGTATAATAGAAGATGTAGCTGTTTGCTGTGGTCCTTTTACCATAATGGCAGATTTCGTTGTTCTAGATACCCGTGAGTTAGACGGAACGCTTATCTTTGGTCGACCTTTCTTAACAACTACTGGTGCAAATATCAACTGCAAACAAGGCCTGTTGACTTTAAGTGTAGGACATGACAGTGTTACTTTCCGCATTAAGGATAGCATGAGATATTATGTTGCTCAAGATGATGACTGTTATACTGTTGATTCTATGGAGTTGGACTCGGCCAACTTCATCACTTATGCCTAATCTAGTGATGCACTAGAGTTGTGTTTGATTTCAAGAGTTGACAGTGCACTTGAAGATCCAGAGCAGCGCCTGTGGCAAGATGAGATAGATGATAGGAAAGCGACATTCACACCCATATCTGCGCCTGCACACATCGAGCCAGCATCGAGTCAGATTACTACCTCATATGAGAATCCGCCAGAACTCACCTTAAAGGAGTTGTCGGACCATCTAGAGTATGCATTCCTGGGAAAGGAATGCCAGCTGCCAGTCATCATCAATTCGAATCTATCTCCCGAGCAGAAAGAGCAACTGATCAGGCTACTCAAGAAGCATGTTTGAGCTATAGCCTGGCAGTTGGCCGACATCAGTGGCATCTCTGAAACCTTCTGCAAGCATCGGATAGTTGTAGATGAAGAGTTCAAGCCAGTTACACAACAACAACGCCGTTTAAACCCTCTGATGCAGGAAGTCCTCAAGAAAGAAGTTCTTAAGCTCTTGGATGCCGGTATCATCTACCCTATTCCCGACAGTCCTTGGGTCAGTCCAACTCAAGTCATCCCAAAGAAGGGAGGAATTACCGTCATCCCTAATCCGAAGGGTGAGCTCATTCCCACTCGCACGGTTACCGGATGGAGAGTCTGTATCAATTATCGATGACTCAATGACGCTACCAAGAAGGATCACTTTCCACTGCCTTTCATTGACCAGATGCTGGAACGGTTGGCTGGTCATGACTACTACTGCTTCTTAGATGGGATGTCTGGTTACTTTCAGATCCCCATTGAGCTCGGCGATCAAGAGAAGACGACCTTCACCTGCCCGTTTTGTACGTTTGCTTATCGCCGCATTCTACTTTTCAGAGATGCATGCTTGCTATATTTGGAGATCTAGTAGAGAATGTGGTGGAGGTGTTCATGGACGACTTCTCCGTCTATGGAGACTCATTCTCCAAGTGCTTGGCCAACCTGGACAAGGTGCTAGCTCGTTGTGAGGAGACTAACATGGCTCTTAGTTGGGAGAAATGTCACTTTATGGTTACCGAAGGAATTGTTCTTGGCCATCGGATCTCTAAGCTCGGTATAGAAGTCGATCGTGCCAAGCTTGAAACCATCGCCAGCTTGCCGCCGCCGACCTCGGTCAAGACAGTTCGAAGCTTCCTTGGTCACTCTCCCAACGGCGAAGCTTCTAGAGAAAGATGTTCCTTTCGTTTTTGATAAAGCTTGTCTTGCAGCCTTTGAGACCCTGAAGACTAGACTCACCACCGCACCAATTCTTACAGCACCGGATTGGAATCTTCCTTTCGAGATCATGTGCGATGCTAGTGACATTGTCATTGGCGCGGTTCTTGGTTAGAGAAAAGAGAAGAGATTTCACCCCATCTACTTCGCTAGCAAAACGCTTAACGATGCTCAAAGGAACTACACTACTACAGAGAAAGAACTGCTAGCCATCATTTTCTCCTTTGATAAGTTCAGACAGTACCTGGTTCTTTCACACACCATCATCTACACGGATCATGCTGCTCTGCGCCATCTGTTAGCCAAGCAGGATTTGAAGCCACGTCTCATCCGGTGGATCCTTCTTCTCCAAGAGTTCGACATAGAGATTAAAGACAAGAAGGGAGCTGAGAACCTGGCAGCCGATCACCTCTCACGACTCGAGGAATCACAGACAGGTAAGTCTACTACTACCCCTATCAATGATTCTTTCCCTGATGAGTTGTTGCGTGTCGAATTTTATGAACAGGTCAACAGCATAGCTATTGAGCCCTAGGCAATCCCTCACGCTCAAGAGCTGAGTAATGCAGCCGAATCGGAAGAACCCTGGTATGCCACCCTGGCTAAATATCTCTCTCACGGTGTCGTACCTCCTGGCTGGATTATAATGCACGCAAGCTCTTCAAAGAGGCCAAGTCATACTTCTGGGACGAGCCTTTCTTATACCGCATTAGTATTGACGGAATGATCCGAAGATGTATCTCCTACATCGAAGTGGCCGACATCATGCTTAAGTGCCATGAGGGCAAGTTTGGAGGACACTTCGGCGATAACCGCACTGCTAGAAAGGTACTTGAAACTGGTTTTTACTGGTCTTCAATCTTCAGTGATTGCGACGCTTTTGCTCGTCATTGTGATGCGTGCCAACGATCAGGTAACATCTCTAACCGCAATGAGATGCCCCAAATTGTTTCTTTAACTGTTGAAATATTTGATGTTTGGGGAATTGATTTTATGGGTCCGTTCACACCCTCCAACGGAAACAAGTACATTCTTGTGGCCGTTGATTATGTTTCTAAGTGGGCTGAAGCTGAAGCTCTACCCACTAACGATTCAAGAGTGGTGGGTCGGTTCCTTACTCGTCTGTTCACGCGTTTCGGTTCACCACGCTTCATCATAAGCGATAGGGGTACCCACTTCCACAGAAAGTTCGACCGGGTGTGCAAACGCTTTGGCGTCACCCACCGAATGTCCACAGCTTACCATCCTTAAGCTAATGGTCAAGCGGAAGTGACGAACCGTGAGCTCAAGCGGATTCTTGATAGGACAGTTGGCCGGTCTCGCAAGGATTGGTCATCTAAGCTCAATGATGCCTTATGGGCTTATCAAACGGCCTATAAGACTCCCATCGGTACCTCACTGTATCAGCTAGTCTATGGCAAGGCATGCCATTTGCCAGTTGAGCTTGAACACAAGGCGTTTTGGGCTAATAAAGAGTTAAATATGAGTTATGCAGTAGCAGGTAATAAGCGCCATGACAAGATCGCTGAGCTTGAAGAACACCGTCTCCATGCGTATGAGAGCACAAAGCTTTACAAGGAACGCACCAAGAGGATTCATGACTCCCAATTAAAGACGATCAACCAGTTCTACCCTGGCGATCAAGTCCTATTATATAACTCTCGGTTGAAGCTCTTCCCGGGTAAACTGAAATCCCAATGGTCCGGCCCTTATACCGTGGTACGGCAGACATCCTTGGGCAGCGTCTTAATTAAATTGCATGATCAAGAACTGTTCATGGTCACCGGTCACAGGCTCAAGAAATATCTACAGGGATTAGCTGTTTCTCTCATCGACGTACACTACTTTACGTCAGAACCATGACACGAATCCAGGTATCATCCAGCTCACGGACGTTAAACAAGAGCGCTTCGTGGGAGGCAACCCATGGCTGGAGTCAGTTTGTTTTCGTTTCGAGTCGTTTTTCTTTTAAACCCCTTTTCAAAAACAAAAAAACCTGCCGCCTGATTTTCAAACGAGTTTTCGCTGAAAACTTGGGTTTTAAACCCCCCTGATCCTCCTGTTTCTCGCCGAAACACCAGCCTTCTCGCCGAAAAGTTTTTTATTTTTGAAGGATTTTTCACCGAAAAACTCACCCATTTTTCGCCGAAAATTTGTAACATGTCCGCTAACTATTTAAACCTCATTCATAATGTGTTTTTGTGACACCCCCCCCCCCCCCCCCCCGAAAGCTGATTTTTCGCCGCTCGGTCTCTCTCCTTGCCCGCCGCCGCCGACCGACCACACCCTCCCATATTCCTTAGTTGTTTTCAGCCTAGTGCCTTAGAATCGGAACCCTATAGCTTCGGTTCTCCGGAAACGAGTTTTCAAGCTTTACATCGATTTCCATGATTTCCAATCGTTTTCTTGAGTCATGTCTTCACGGTTAGTTGTTCAGCGCTTGATTTTGAATCTTTTGGCTTTTTGACTTTCAATTTTCGACATGGTTGACTCTGGTTGACTTTTTGATTTTCCTCGCTTTACGTGTTTGCTATTTCGGTGTAATCTGGCTAGAGTTTGGTAATTCCTTTTGATCTTTTTGGCCTCATGAATGGATGTCTGTGAGATCGTGCTAATGGATTCTCTCATGCTCGGTGATTGTCGATCTGCGTTATTTTTCATGATTATCTGATTGAATACAGTTGTCTTCCCTGCATGATGGCTGTTCTTTTCTGCTATGCTTTGAAAATGTGGTGACTCAGTTTGTCTGCTTACCCCCACTTACCTGCTTCGTTCTCCTCCGAATAGTAGTTTCAATCTAAGTGTGGGGTAGGATTCTTGTCTTCTAATTCTGGTCTGCCCTGAGTTATGTATTCCAGGAATCCAAAGCGTTTCAAGACCACCAGTGCAGATAGAGAGCAAGGATCCAAGGCTCGACAGACCAAGGCTCCATCCTGCCGTCCACCCGCCCCGTCTGCACCGATACCGGCGGTTGTGAACGTAGCCCCGCAGGCTGTACCGGCCCCTGCGATCCCTATATGGGACCCTGCATCCTTTCATCGCTGCCCTTGAGCCACACCAACTGGAGGTATATCAGAAGATCAAAGACATCCCGCCGGCAAAAGTGGCGATTCTCTCATTGGATAGTTTCAAGAACCACAATCCGGTGTGGCACTCCAACATCAACCAAACCCTTGACCTCACCGGCTTGCGATCTTTGACCACTCTCGGTTCACCCTACCCTCTGGTCGCCCTTCAGGAGTTTTGGAGCTCATTTGAGCGCCACAGGCCAATACCCAACAGTATTCAGAAGTTTGTTTCTTTCCGCCTTGGTGGTGTTCGATATGAGAAGACCATCAATGAGTTTGCCCTCTTGCTCGACCCCCTTGCCGTTATCCAGGATGCCGCCCTTGGGTTCTCCGATGTCTATTCCATCACACATGAACCGTACCCTGAAGTTTGGAGGTTCATCTCAGGTCAAGAAGAGGCCACACCTATCTTCAACCCCACGGTAGGCGACATCGCTCATCCCATCTTTAAATTCCTTTATTATGTTTGGTCACAATCTCCGTGCTATAGCAACAAGGCGGGACGTCACCATATCTCCCTGGAGGAGCTTGTACTGTTCCGTGTTGTGGAGGAAGATGTTCGTCTCCACCCAGGTTGGTGGCTTGGATGGTTCTTCCACAAACGCACGACCACCAAGAAGCTCCCCTCTGAACTGCCTGGAGGTCCTTTCATTTCTTGTCTGATAGACAACCTCCAGATAGGCGACAAGTGGGGCCTTGACGTTCCTCGCATCCCGGTTGATCACATAGGTGTCGAGCTCGCAGCTGCACGAGGCATCGACCTTTCGAAGGGTATCGACAGTTGCTTACCGCTTCCTCGCCGGCCAAGAAGGGAGCCTCCATAGTCAGTTGCAACCCCGTTGCCTCACGTTCCTCTCCTGGAGCTGCCGCCTCCACCGCAACCACAAATGCCCGTCGAGATTAATGAATGGCTGGCGCGCAATGAGCAATGGCAGCTCGACTACTCTGTTGGTTCGCTTCAATGGCAGAAGGATCGGGTAGAGCACGAGGAGATGCAGAATGCGGGATGGGCCGTTCTACAACAGTTCATGCACGATCAGAACGCTAGACACAGGGAGGAGCTCATATGGCGACAGCAGCTGGAGCAGCGACTTGGCATTTCACCTATCCCGACCCCACCTCCACCCCCACCGGCGGAACAATGATCAAGTTGTTTCTATCCTTTCCATTTCTTTTCTTTCTTCTTTTCGGGTTTTGATCCAATTTTTTCTGTGTGGATCCGGGGCACTTGCCCCGGTCTCCTTTTGATATTTTTGCTGTTTGTGTTTTGTAGGATCTTGAGTAGCTACTATGCTCCACTCCGGACTCTCCGCGTTCATCCACTACACCGACCATCACCCTCCAGGCTCTTCGTATCTCTCAACCTCTTTTTAGTCATGTGAGGACACAGAACAGTTCAAGTGTGGGGTAGGATGCTAGGATTATGCATGATCTTGCTTGATTTTCTGTGATTCTATGGTTCATATTTTGAAATTCTCTAGCATAGAATTGCTCAATTCTTGACTTGTGATGTTAAATTGACTTCAATTTTGAACAATGACGTCTAGACTGTTCCACTTAAAACCTGTAACCAACGTGTCAGAACTGATATCAAATGAGTCTAGGTCATAACAGATCATAAATCACTTTGGTAGTTGAAACTTGAATTAATTGACTTGTTAATAACAAAGCTCGATAACACCCTTCTAAGATGATAAATGCTAGATTCTCCCATGTTTTTTCACTCCATTTCTGTTCACCTGTGATTGTGGCTAGAGATTAGACGGAAGTACAATTCGAAATCTTGTGTAAAAAAGTTATAACTAGCTAGGATCAAGTGGCTAAATTGTTAAATCAAGTAATTGAGTTGTTCAAAGTAATTGTTGAGTTCTTCAAGTGCTGAAAAAATAAGCTAGGCAAGCCCAACACCTAAGTGAAGTGTTCGGGTTGAGCACTAGCATAGGCATGAGTACTGTGAGCTAGGCAGGTCCAACACCTAAGTGAAGTGTTTGGTATCGAGCACTAGTATGCAGTAAATAAATTGATGGAAGAAGTTGAACTTGAAATTAATTGTTGTTTAAAGCGGTCCTAGCTAGAACATGTAACGTGCAGATCTAGAAATGGATGAAGTCGAGTCGATAGCCATATCACTTTTTCCAACCCTCCGCATCCACAACATGGCTAGAGCTTAAAGTCTTTTTGATTTGAATTGGTGTTATCGGAGTGGTTAACTATGATGAATTGTTTTTGCCAAGAAACGAGCTTTGTTAAAACTACTACTTGAAGTGTGCAGAAATTAGTGAGATCAAAAACTTGTTTGGTTGATGTTCTTGCATGTGTAGGTCACTCTTTCTACGTGGAACAGTCTAAACCAAATCGTTAGAAATTGATTCTCAGTTTGATCTCGTGTCATTCATGAATTTGAGTGTGTTCTAATTCAATTTGCTTGAGGACAAACAAAAGCTTAAGTGTGGGGTATTTTGATGACACTCGATTTAACGTGATTATCAACCTCATTTAAGCGACATTTCATTGCTTAAGACATGTTTTTTAGGGTAGAATAGCGAATATTCACTCAACTACTCTATCTCGTGCCATTTGTGTTACCTTGGCCCGTTTCGAATCTATTTGATGGTTTTCTAGTGTTTTCATGTTAGCACAGGTTTTTGCCATCAAATACAGTAGCCAAGGAGGTGTCTAAGGAATTGGAACCCCAAATAATCGCACCTGAATCAACCAGAGAAGTAAATCAAACCAATGAAAATCCTGCTCCAATTTACTCATATGTTTTCGGCGAAAACTCAGCCGAAAACTCAAGAGGAAATTGGCAGATCATCACAAGGAGAATTTTTCGGTGAAAACCCTAAAGTTTTCGCCGAGAACTCCAAGCTTTTTTGAACAGAAGAAACAGACGGAGCAAGCCAACTTTTCAACTGGAGTTTTTGCCGAAAACTCCCCATATTTTCGGCAAAAATTCAAGTGAATTTCAAGCCATCGCGGTTAGGTTTAAATACAAAAAAAAATAGCGACTGAAGGCGATCATCTCATATCATACACTTTGGACGAAAATTCCAAGACGTAGACTAGAGAGAGGAAGAGTGAAAGGAGTTCGAGGAGTCAGGAAAGGATCATGACGCCATCCTTCCATCTCGGAGAACCAGTGCTAGGAGTTGAAGATCCAGCAGATTGAAGCTTCAGGGATTCGTCAAATTAGGTTTTATAGTTCTTCTCTGTCTTTCCTACCTGAGATGCATTCTTTGTTCGTCTTCAATTCTTCTGTATTGAATATGAGTAGCTAAACTCGTAGATCTTAGATTAGATGAACCCTAAGTGACCCAGGGCTTTAAAGCGGTCACGGATCGGCGGTGATTAGATTCAAAATTCATTAAGTTTCTCCTTCATGTTTGATTTGTTCTTTGTTCTCTGTCTTTCTTGTCTGGTTTGGCCACCTAGATTAGATTCTTGTTAAGCTAAGGATAGAAGCAAACGCTCGCCTTACTTCAAAACACCAAATCAAGCAATTAACCTATTCATTGGAGTGTGCCTTTTGTAGGAACCAGTTAGGGTTAATCCACTGCAAGAGTAACTCATAAACCGTTAGTAATTCCACCAGCTAGTTAAGCCGTTGCGAGAGGCGACCGTACCCGGGCGACTAATTAATCTTGGTAGCTAGATCGGATAGAGCGAACGTTCACCAGTCTTATACCTAAGGGTCAGGAGTTATGGTGGTGTCTGTGAACTGAATGAACTAGAATCGAAAATCGCTAGTCTGTTGACTGCCAATGTTCTGGTGATCTAAGGGGGATTCGAAGTCTAAGCTTGCCTGTCATCTGTCACAGTCAATCAATTTATCATTCTTCGCTTTAAATTTAATTTCATTTGTTCGTGCTTTTAGTATAGAAGTCGTGGAACTCACACCACGCAGTACGTGTTCAATCTTGAGTAAAATTGCCAACATATTTGAGTAAGCAAGTAGAAGAGGCCCGTGGAATACGATCTACCCTAGCTTCCAGCTTGGTAGTTATTTGATACCTTGTTCTGCAGTTCATCAAATTGGCGCCGTTACCGGGGAAGTCTTCTATATTGTTTGAAAGAAGAGTTGGCATTTTATTCTTCTACTTTCCATCTTTCATTTCCCGTCACACTTCAATTTTACACCGGTTGTGTTTATTTTTGTCCCTTGCAGATCATAGCAGGTATAGAATCGGATCACTTCCGTTCCATCCTTCCCTACCGCAATGGCTGCTCCAAAGAGTCTTGCGGACTATAGTAAGCCGAGCGCATCTAACGTTCGGTCCCCCATCACCGTGCCTTCTAATGACGACGATCCTGACTATGAGATCAAGATCCCCTTCCTGGGACTAATCTCTAGGGACGTACAATTTGAAGGAAAGCCAGATGATAATCCTTGCACACATCTATCTGACTTTCTGGCTGTCTGTGAAACCTTCAAGTCTGGGAACCTCAACAAGAACGCTCTATGCCTCCGAGCCTTTCCTCTCTCTCTCTCAGAGGCGCAACTAAGAGATGGCTTGGAAGCAAACCACCCGGTCATTACACCGATTGGGAAACCCTAGCTCAAGATTTCGTTGAGGAATACTTCCCTCCATCAAGAACAACTGCCTACAAGGACAACATCTCCAGGTTTACTCAGATAGAAGATGCAAGCCTGTACGACACGTGGAATTAATTCCAATCTCTTCTCTTCAATTGCCCTCATCACGGGTATGAAGAAAGGCAGCTGGCTGAATTCTTTGCTCATGGTATGCGTGAAGAATCTGCAAAGTGGGTCAACTCCTTAGCTGGCGGAGACTGTACTGCTTTCACCCCTCAGGATGCTCTTCTTCATTTTGCTAGCTGTGCATTAAAGTCAAGGAGCTGGGAGAGATAAGGGAAAGTACCAAGAGTCAGATGAGCGTTGCAGATCAGGTCAAGGCAGAAGTTCAGAAACATCTACAGGCAGTTGGCATCCTTCTCAATCCCCCGTCAGCTACCGTCTTTTCAGCTGACTGTGGATGGTGCGGAACTTGTGCTCATAACGGCGGAAGCTGCCTCAACTTCGGTAAAACTGATGACTGGTCTACAGATGAGGTGAACTTCATTAGTCAAGGCTTCGCCAACAATCAGAAAGGCTACGCCGGTTGCATGAACTACCTACCGCAGAACCAGAGCAACCGGTTTGCAGATCCATATCAGAGACCTCCTGGATTCATTGGAGGACAGCAACGGTCTCGAGCAAAGCCGCATTACAATAGAGACGAAGACTATGAGAAGAAGTTCGAGGAAATCAGGAGCAGACTCGACGAACACGACAATCAGTTAAAAGCTCAAGCCGCACTCAATCAAGGACAGAGGGCTCAAAGCCAAAGGATAGAGGATGCAATAAGCAATATGACTAAAATTCTCACTAGCAATCCCTTCCTTAATACAAAGAGTGAACAGGCTCAAGCTATAAGCAGACTTCGGTACAAAGAGTGAACAGGCTCAAGCTATCACCACTAGGAGCGGCAAGCAAACGACCGATCCAAAGGCTTCAAAACCTGACATGATACCGAATACCACTGCTGCCATGGATATGCCAGAGATTGAAGATATCACAGAAGAGGAAGAAGAAGCACTGGCTCCTCCTCCCAAGACAGCTCCTGAGCCCGTCTTGGCGCCATATATACCTCGGATTCCCTTCCCAAGAGCTATAATGAGCAATGCCAAGGATCACGACACCCAGTATAAGAAGTGGTACAATGTTCTTAAGAATGCAGAGATCAAAATACTAGTAACAGAAGCTGTAGAGATCATACCACCACTTGGGAAGTTCTTTAAGGATCTCGTGAAGAAGGTGAAGAACGGAGAGGCGTACTCTGTCACGCTTACCAACGAATGCGCTTCCCTCTTCGGTGCGCCATCTCCCATAAGACAGCCGCCACCACCACCAGTTAAGTGTTCTGATCCCGGTCCTTTTACATTACCGTGCATCATTAATGGTATTAAAATTGACCGTAGTCTGGCTGATTCTGGTGCTTCTATTAATGTTATGCCTGTTTATCTATATGAAAAGTTGAACCTAGGGAAATTAAAATCGCTTACTTTGCATCTCGTGCTAGCCGATAGATCTATCAAACTGCCTAGGGGTATAATAGAAGATGTAGCTGTTTGATGTGGTCCTTTTACCATAATGGCAGATTTCGTTGTTCTAGATACCCGTGAGTTAGACGGAACGCTTATTTTAGGTCGACCCTTCTTAACAACTGTTGTGCAAATATCAACTGCAAACAAGGCCTGTTGACTTTAAGTGTAGGACAAGACAGTGTTACTTTCCGCATTAAGGATATCATGAGATATTATGTTACTCAAGATGATGACTGTTATACTGTTGATTCTATGGAGTTGGCCTCGGCCAACTTCATCACTAATGCCTTATCTAGTGATCCACTAGAGTTGTGTTTGATTTCAGGAGTTGACAGTGCACTTGAAGATCCAGAGCAGCGCCTGTGGCAAGATGAGTTAGATGATCGGAAAGCGACATTCACACCCATATCTGCGCCTGCACACATCAAGCCAGCATCGAGTCGGATTACTACCTAATATGAGAATCCGCCAGAACTCACCTTAAAGGAGTTGTCAGACCATCTAGAGTATGCATTCCTGGGAAAGGAATGCCAACTGTCAGTCATCATCAATTCGAATCTATCTACCGAGCAGAAAGAGCAACTGATCAGGCTACTCAAGAAGCATGTCTGAGCTATAGCCTGGCAGTTGGCCGACATCAGAGGAATCTCTGAAACCTTCTGCAAGCATCAGATAGTTGTAGATGAAGAGTTCAAGCCAGTTAGACAACCGCAACGCCGTTTAAACCCTCTGATGCAGGAAGTCGTGAAGAAAGAAGTTCTTAAGCTCTTGCCGACAGTCCTTGGGTCAGTCCGACTCAAGTCGTCCCAAAGAAGGGAGGAATCACCGTCATCCCTAATCTGAAGGGTGAGCTCATTCCCACTCGCACGGTTACCGGATGGAGAGTCTGTATCGATTATCGATGACTCAATGACGCTACCAAGAAGGATCACTTTCCACTGCCGTTCATTGACCAGATGCTGGAACGGTTGGCTGGTCATGACTACTACTGCTTCTTAGATGGGATGTCCGGTTACTTTCAGATCCCCATTGAGCTCGACGATCAAGAGAAGACGACCTTCACCTGCCCGTTTTGTACGTTTGCTTATCGCCGCATTCCCTTTGGTTTATGTAATGCTCCGGCTACTTTTCAGAGATGCATGCTTGCTATATTTGGAGATCTAGTAGAGAATGTGGTGGAGGTGTTCATGGATGACTTCTCCGTCTATGGAGACTCATTCTCCAAGTGCTTGGCAACCTGGACAAGGTGCTAGCTCGTTGTGAGGAGACTAACCTGGCTCTTAGTTGGGAGAAATGTCACTTTATGGTTACCGAAGGAATCGTTCTTGGCCATCGGATCTCTAAGCTCGGTATAGAAGTCGATCGTGCCAAGCTTGAAACCATCGCCAGCTTGCCGCCGCCGACCTCGGTCAAGACAGTTCGAAGCTTCCTTGGTCATGCTGGATTCTATCGGATATTCATCAAAGACTTCTCCAAGATCACTCTCCCAATGACGAAGCTTCTAGAGAAAGATGTTCCTTTCGTTTTTGATAAAGCTTGTCTTGCAGCCTTTGAGACCCTGAAGACTAGACTCACCACCGCACCAATTCTTACAGCACCGGATTGGAATCTTCCTTTCGAGATCATGTGCGATGCTAGTGACTTTGTCGTTGGCGTGGTTCTTGGTCAGAGAAAAGAGAAGAGATTTCACCCCATCTACTCGCTAGCAAAACGCTTAACGATGCTCAAAGGAACTACAGTACTACAGAGAAAGAACTGCTAGCCATCATTTTCTCCTTTGATAAGTTCAGACAGTACCTGGTTCTTTCACACACCATCATCTACACGGATCATGCTGCTCTGCGCCATCTGTTAGCCAGGCAGGATTTGAAGCCACGTCTCATCCGGTGGATCCTTCTTCTCCAAGAGTTCGACATAGAGATTAAAGACAAGAAGGGAGATGAGAACCTGGGAGCCGATCACCTCTCACGACTCGAGGAATCACAGACAGGTAAGTCTACTACTACCCCTATCAATGATTCTTTTCCTGATGAGTTGTTGCGTGTCGAATTTTGTGAACAGGTCAACAGCATAGCTATTGAGCCCTAGGCAATCCCTCACGCTCAAGAGCTGAGTAACTCAGCCGAATCAGAAGAACCATGGTATGCCACCCTGGCTAAATATCTCTCTCATGGTGTCGTACCTCTTGAGCTGGATTATAATGCACGCAAGCTCTTCAAAAAGGCCAAGTCATACTTCTGGACGAGCCTTTCTTATACCGCATTAGTATTGACGGAATGATTCGAAGATGTGTCTCCTACATCGAAGTGGCCGACATCATGCTTAAGTGCCATGAGGGCCAGTTTGGAGGACACTTCGGCGGAACCGCACTACAAGAAAGGTACTTGAAACTGTTTTTACTGGCCTTCAATCTTCAGTGATTGCGATGCTTTTGCTAATCATTGTGATGCGTGCCAACGATCAGGTAACATCTCTAACCGAAATGAGATGCCCCAAATTGTTTCTTTAACTGTTGAAATATTTGATGTTTGGGGAATTGATTTTATGGGTCCGTTCACACCCTCCAACGGAAACAAGTACATTCTTGTGGCCGTTGATTATGTTTCTAAGTGGGCTGAAGCTGAAGCTCTACCCACTAACGATTCAAGAGTGGTGGGTCGGTTCCTTACTCGTCTGTTCACGCGTTTTGGTTCACCACTGGAAGAGTGATCTTGGAGAAGTCTTTGATGAATCTCCGGTAGAATCCAGCATGACCGAGGAAGCTTCGAACTGTATTGACCGAGGTCGGTGGCGGCAAGCTGGCGATGGTTTCAAGCTTGGCACGATCGACTTCTATACCGAGCTTAGAGATCCGATGGCCAAGAACAATTCCTTCGGTAACCATAAAGTGACATTTCTCCCAACTAAGTGCCAGGTTGGTCTCCTCAGAATGAGCTAGCACCTTGTCCAGGTCGGCCAAGCACTCGGAGAATGAGTCTCCATAGACGGAGAAGTCGTCCATGAACACCTCCACCACATTATCTACTAGATCTCCAAATTAGGGCTGGGAATCGGTCGGTTCGGTCAAAAACCGATGAAAATCGGTTAACCTATGGTTAATCGCCTCTGAGAAGGCTTTGACCGATTAGCCGACCGACTTTTTTACATTGGTTTTTTGGCCGAATTCGGTCAAACTGAAATTTGACCGAAACTGATTTATGCCCATTTGATCGACCGATAATTTGGACCGAATCACTTTTTGACCGACCGATAATTTGGACCGAAAGTGCTGGCTGCTTGGATCGGATGCAAAATCATAGTACAGACTGCAGAATGCAAAAAGTGAGTGTGTGAACCCTAGAATCGTATGAGGAAACCATCCTGTAATTCCCATTTGCCAGATCTATATTCATATGAGAAAGAGTCTTTAAGAGGAAGAAAAGTGAAGAGAAGAAGAAACAAATCGAGACCATGGCATAGAAGAGAGCATTTGCCCACCATGGCATAAATCGAGACCACCAGTTCATTGCCCACCGCCTATTCGATCATTTGCCGAGTCGACGACACTCGACGGAAACTCATCGACGACACTCCGCCTCCATTCTCTAAACTCTGCCTTGTATTGGATTAATGCATCTTTCTCTGCCTCCATCGTCATCCTCCTACAGCAACCAGCAAGGAGCAACCAACAACCAGAGAGAGAGAGAAGCCGTCGGGACTCGGGATGACCGCGCCTCAAACAGAGAGAGAGAGAGAGAGAGAGAGAACACGGATAGAAACAGAGAGAGAGAACATGGATTGAAACAGGAGAGAGAGAGAGAGAGAGAACACGGATTGAAACATTGAATGATGAAATCCTAATTTTACTAATTTGGTAATATGCAACTTTCGGTCAACTTCGGTCAGCATGGTTAACCGACGGTTAACCGACATTTAACCGATGACCGACCAACTCAGAAAACCTTGACCGCTACACCGACCGAATTATACATCGGTTAACCGACAGTTAACCGAGATTGGTCGGTCAATCAGTTTTGTCAATTAACCTTAACCGATTTCCCAGCCCTACTCCAAATATAGCAAGCATACATCTCTGAAAAGTAGCCGGAGCATTACATAAACCAAAGGGAATGCGACGATAAGCAAACGTACCAAACGGACAGGTGAAGGTCGTCTTCTCTTGATCATCGAGATCGATGGGGATCTGAAAGTAACCGGACATCCCATCTAAGAAGCAGTAGTAGTCATGACTAGCCAACCGTTTTAGCATCTAGTCAATGAACGGCATTGGAAAGTGATCCTTCTTGGTAGCGTCATTGAGTCATCGATAATCGATACAGACTCTCCATCCGGTAACCGTGCAAGTGGGAATGAGCTCACCCTTCGGATTAGGGATGATGGTGATTCCTCCCTTCTTTGGGACGACTTGAGTCAGACTGACCCAAAGACTGTCGGCAATAGGGTAGATGATACCGACATCCAAGAGCTTAAGAACTTCTTTCTTCACGACTTCCTACATCAGAGGGTTTAAAAGCGTTGCGGTTGTCTAACTGGCTTGAACTCTTCATCTACAACTATCGATGCTTGCAGAAGGTTTCAGAGATGCCTTTGATGTCGGCCAACTGCCAGGCTATAGCTCGGACATGCTTCTTGAGTAGCCTGGTCAGTTGCTCTTTCTGCTCGGGAGATAGATTCGAATTGATGATGACTGGCAGTTGGCATTCCTTTCCCAGGAATGCATACTCTAGATGGTCCGGAAACGCCTTTAAGGTGAGTTCTAGCGGATTCTCATATGAGGTAGTAATCCGACTCGATGTGTGCAGGCGCATATATGGGTGTGAATGTCGCTTTCCGATCATCTAACTCATCTTGCCACAAGCGGTGCTCTGGATCTTCAAGTGCACTGTCAACTCCTGAAATCAAACACAACTCTAGTGGATCACTAGATAAGGCATTAGTGATGAAGTTGGCCGAGTCCAACACCATAGAATCAACAGTATAACAATCATCATCTTGAGCAACATAATATCTCATGCTATCCTTAATGCGGAAAGTAACACTGTCTTGTCCTACACTTAAAGTCAACAGGCCTTGTTTGCAGTTGATATTTGCACAACAGTTGTTAAGAAAGGTCGACCTAAGATAAGCGTTCCGTCTAACTCACGGTTATCTAGAACAACGAAATCTGCCATTATGGTAAAAGGACCACAGCAAACAGCTACATCTTCTATTATACCCCTAGGCAGTTTGACAGATCTATCGGCTAGAACGAGATGCAAAGTAAGCGGTTTTAATTTCCCTAGGTTCAACTTTTCATATAGATAAATAGGAATAACATTAATAGAAGCACCAGAATCAGCCAGACTACGGTCAATTTTAATACCATTAATGATGCACGGTAATGTAAAAGGACAGGGATCAGAACACTTAACTGGCGGTGGTGGCGGCTGTCTTATGGGAGATGGCGCACCAAAGAGGGAAGCGCATTCGTTGGTAAGCGTGACAGAGTACGCCTCTCCGTTCATCACCTTCTTCACGAGATCCTTAAAGAACTTCCCAAGTGGTGGTATGATCTCTACAGCTTCTGTTACTGGTATCTTGATCTATGCAGTCTTAAGAACATTGTACCACTTCTTATACTGGGTGTCGTGATCCTTGGCTTTGCTCATTGTAGCTCTTGGGAAGGGAATCCGAGGTATATATGGCGCCAAGACGGGCTTAGGAGGAGCTGGTGCTTCTTCTTCCTCTTCTGTGATATATTCAATCTCTGGCATATCCATGGCAGCAGTGGTATTCGGTATCATGTCAGGTTCTGAAACCTTTGGATCGGTCGTTTGCTTGCCGCTCCTAGTGGTGATAGCTTGAGCGTGTTCACTCTTTGTACCGAAGTTTGCTTGAAATGCCGCTTGATTAAGGAAGGGATTGCTAGTGAGAATTTTAGTCATATTGCTTATTGCATCCTCTATCCTTTGGCTTTGAGCCCTCTGTCCTTGATTGAGTGCGGCTTGAGCTTTTAACTGATTGTCGTGTTCGTCGAGTCTGCTCATGATTTCATCGAACTTCTTCTCATAGTCTTCGTCTCTATTGTAATGCGGCTTTGCTCGAGACTGTTGTTGTCCTCCAATGAATCCAGGGGGTCTCTGATATGGATATGCAAACAGGTTGCTCTGGTTCTGCGGTAGGTACTTCCTGCAATCGGCGTAGCCTTTCTGATTGTTGGCGAAGCCTTGACTAATGAAGTTCACCTCATCTGTAGACCAGTCGTCAGTTTTACCGAAGTTGAGGCAGCTTCCACCGTTATGAGCACAAGTTCCGCACCATCCACAGTCATCCGAAAAGACGGTAGCTGACGGGGGATTGAGGGGGATGCCAACTGCCTGTAGATGTTTGTGAACTTCTGCCTTGACTTGATCTGCAACGCTCATCTGACTCTTGGTACTTTCCCTTTGTCTCTCCCAGCTCCTTGACTTTAAAGCACAACTAGCAAAATGAAGAAGAGCATCCTGAGGGGTGAGAGCTATACAGTCTCCGCCAGCTAAGGAGTTGACCCACTTTGTAGATTCTTCACGCATACCACGAGCAAAGAATTCAGCCAGCTGCCTTTCTTCATACCCGTGATGAGGGCAATTGAAGAGAAGAGATTGGAATTCATTCCACGTGTCGTACAGGCTTGCATCTTCTCTCTGAGTAAACCTAGAGATGTTGTCCTTGTAGGCAGTTGTTCTTGATGGAGGGAAGTATTCCTCAACGAAATCTTGAGCTTGTGTTTCCCAATCGGTGTAATGACCTGGTGGTTTGCTTCCAAGCCATCTCTTAGCTGCGCCTCTGAGAGAGAATGGAAAGGCTCGAAGGCATAGAACATTCTTGTTGAGGTTCCCAGACTTGAAAGTTTCACAGACAGCCAGAAAGTCAGATAGATGTGTGTAAGGATTATCATCTGGCTTTCCTTCAAATTGTATACGTCCCTAGAGATTAGTCCCAGGAAGGGGATATTGATCTCATAGTCAGGATCGTCGTCATTAGAAGGCACGGTGATGGGGGACCGAACGTTGGATGCGCTCGGCTTACTGTAGTCCGCAAGACTCTTTGGAGGAGCCATTGCGGCAGTGAAGGATGGAACGGAAGTGATCCGATTCTGTACCTGCTATGATCTGCAAGGGACAAAAACAAACACAACCGGTGTAAAATCGAAGTGTGACGGGAAATGAAAGTTGGAAAGTAGAAGAATAAAATGTCAACTCTTCTTTCAAACTGGTGGACACGCCCGGTCGTTGAACGGGATTCACACCAAATAAAAACTACTAATGCTAAGAGAAAGCGTATAGCAGATCGTATTCCGAGGGGTTTTCTATGACTGGCTACTGCGAGAACTAACAAAGTATTCAAGAACAAACACGTTGTGCGTGGTGTGAGTTCCACGACTTCTAATTCTAAGAATGCAGAAAAATTAAAGCAAATTAAACTAAAGCAGATTGGAGATTAGGGTTTTGAAAACAAGGATGACAGACGAACTTAGACTTTGAATCCCCCTTCGTTCCCCAAAGCATTGGCAATCAACAAATCAGCGGATTTCGATTCTCATTCAATCAATTCTAAGACACCACCATAACTCCTTACCCTTAGGTTTAAGACCGACGAACGTTCGCTCTATCCGTTCTAACTACCAAGATTAACTAGCCGCCCGGGTACTGTCGCCTCTCGCAACGACTTAATTAATTGGTGCAATTACTAATGATTTATGAGTTACTCTTGTAGTGGATTAACCCTAACCGGTTCCTACGAAAGGCACACTCCAATTATAAGGTTAACTGTTCAATTTGATGTTCTAAGTAAGGCGAGCGTTCGCTTCTATCCTTAACTTAACAAGAATCTAATCTAGGTGATCAATCCAGACAAGAAACATGAACAATGAAGAACAAATCAAACATGAATGAGAAACTGATTGAATTTTGAATCTAATCACCGCCGATCCGTGACCTCTTTAAAGCCTTGGATCACTTAGGGTTCATCTAGTCTAAGCTCTAACGAGTTTAGCTACTCATGATTATTACAAAAGAAACAAAGACAAAGAAAGAGTTCATCATTCAAAGGAAGAACAGAAAAGAATCTGAAAAACCTAATTCGGACGACTCTGGCAGACTTCGATCTTCGTAAGTTACACTCCTAGCTCCGGTTCTATGAGATGGAAGGGATGGCGTCACGATCTCTATCCGGCTCTTCGAACTCCAACTCTTCGCTCCAGAAATTCAGAGGATTCTGATCTCGAAAAGTTGTGTTTTTAGAATTATGATTTGTGTTATCTCTCTCTCCCCTTTTGGACCGCCGGATTAAGTATAAATACTTAACCCTAATTGGGCCGGGCTGAGCTGATGGTTTCGCCGAAACCACAAGGATATTTTCGGCGAAACTGGCTTTGAGTTCAGGGCTCCACCGGCTGTTCATCCTTTTCGGTCCGAGCAGTTGATTGGTTTCGCCGAGAATTTCCTTCACTTGGCCTCAGTGTGAATGAACTGCTGGTTTCGCAGAATATGGGGGCCTGGTTTCGCCGAAACTGTTAGTGTGAATGGAAGATTTTCGGTTTGAACTTGATTGACTCCTTTGATCGATTCCGGTTTGATTCCTCGAGGTTCCTATGCCTTAGACACGTCCATGGCTACTCTATTTGACGGCAAAAACCTGTGCTAACACAAAAACACTAGAAAACCATCAAATAGACCCGAAACGGGCCAAGGTAACACAAATGGCACGAGATAGGGCAATCGATTGAATATTCGTTATTCTACCCTAAAAACAATGTCTTAAGCAAAGAAATGTCGCTGAAATGAGGCTGATAATCACGTCAAATCGAGTGTCATCACAAACAATATAGAAGACTTCCCCGCAATGGCGCCAATTTGATGAACTGGAGAACAGGGTATCAAATAACTACCAAGCTGAAAGCTAGGGTAGATCGTATTCCACGGGCCTCTTCTACTTACTTACTCAAATATGTTGGCAATTTTACTCAAGATTGAACACGTAGTGCGTGGTGTGAGTTCCACGACTTCTATACTAAAAGCACGAACAAATGAAATTAAATTTAAAGCGAAGAATGATAAATTGATTGACTGTGACAGATGATAGGCAAGCTTAGACTTCGAATCCCCCTTAAATTGGCGTCGGTCAGCAGAAAGAGAATAGTGTCGGTCATGACCGACGCTAAAACGCGTGTTTATAGCGTCGTCTGACACGCGTTTTAGCGTCGGTCATCGACCGACGCTAAAAAAAGTAAGTATTTAAATCCTAATCTTAACCCAAATCTCAAATTCTCACCTCTCTCAATCCTCTCCTCTCTCTCCTAAAACTCCTCCTCCTCCAGCCACCAGCCTCCTCCTCCTCCTCCAAACCCACCAGCCTCCTCCTCCTCCTCCAGCCACAAGCCTCCTCCTCCAAACCCACCAGCCTCCTCCTCCTCCTCCTCCAAACTCTCCTCCTGCTTCAAACTCTCCAAACTCTCCTCCTCCTCCTCCAAACTCTTCTCCTCCTCCTCCTCCTCCTCCTCCTCCAAACTCTCCTCCTCCTCCTCTTCAAACTCTCTTCCCCCCTCTCAGCCGCTACCATCAACTCTCCTCCCGCACCCGCCGACCATCGGCCACATCCCAGCCACCGTTCGCCTCTCACATCTGCCGTCCGCCATCCATCGGCCACATCCGCCGTGCACCAGACGACGCAGCCATGAAACAAGATCTGGGAAAAAACCCAGATTAGAAAAAAAAAATAAAAATAAAAACGAAAATAATAAATGAAAAATTAAAATGAAAACAAAAAATGAAAAAATTGGGTTGGTCAGCCACCCACTCGGTCAAACCATATTTTAGCGTCGGTCGTGTTTTATTTTAGCGTCGGTTGACCAAATGACCGACGCTAAAGTTTAGCGTCACCGTATCTGGCGTCGGTCTGCGACCGACGCTATTTATTTTGGCGTCGGTCATGACCGACGCTAAAACGCGTGTATGACCGACGCCAAATAGCATTTTTTTTGTAGTGACTCTTGCAGTGGATTAACCCTAACTGGTTCCTACGAAAGGCACACTCCAATGAATAGGTTAATTGCTTGATTTGGTGTTTTGAAGTAAGGCGAGCGTTCGTTTCTATCCTTAGCTTAACAAGAATCTAATCTAGGTGGCCAAACCAGACAAGAAACACAGAGAATAAAGAACAAATCATAAATGAAGGAGAAACTGAATGAATTTTGAATCTAATCGCCGTCGATCCGTAACCGCTTTAAAGCCCTGCGTCACTTACGGTTCATCCAATCTAAGCTCTACGAGTTTAGATACTCATATTCAATACAGAAGAATCGAAGACGAACAAAGAATGCATCTCAGGTAGGAAAGACAGAGAAGAACTGTAAAACCTAATTTTGACGAATCCCTGAAGCTTCAATCTGCTGGATCTTCAACTCGTTGCACTGGTTCTCCGAGATGGAAGGATGGCGTCACGATCCTTTCCTGACTCCTCGAACTCCTTTCACTCTTCCTCTCTCTAGTTTTCGTCCAAAGTGTATGATATGAGATGATCCCCTTCAGCCGCCGGTTTTTTTTTGTATTTAAACCTAACCACGATGGTTTGAAATTCACTTGAATTTTCGCCGAAAATATGGGGAGTTTTTGGCGAAAACTCCCGTTGAAAAGTTGGCTTGCTCCGTCTGTTTCTTCTGTTCGAAAAAGCTTGGAGTTATCGGCGAAAACTTTAGGGTTTTCGCCGAAAACTTCTCCTTGTGATGATCTGCCAATTTCCTCTTGAGTTTTCGGCGAAAACTCAAGGGTGTTTTCGCTGAAAACATATGAGTAAATTGGAGCAGGATTTTCATTGGTTTGATTTACTTCTCTGGTTGATTCAGGTGTGATTCTTTGGGGTTCCAATGCCTTAGACACGTCCTTGGCTACTGTATTTGATTGCAAAAACCTGTGCTAACATGAAAACACTAGAAAACCATCAAATAGACCCGAAACGGGCCAATGTAACACAAATGGCACAAGATAGGTTGAGTGAATATTCGCTATTCTACCTTTAAAACCATGTCTTAAGCAAGGAAATGTCGCTTAAATGAGGTTGATAATCACGTTAAATCGAGTGTCATCAAAATACCCCACACTTAAGCTTTTGCTTGTCCTCAAGCAAATTGAACTAGAACACACTCAAATTCATGAATGACACGAGATCAAACGAATAATCAATTTCTAACGATTTGGCTTAGACTGTTCCACGTAGAAAGAGTGACCTACACATGCAAGAACATCAACCAAACTAGTTTTCGATCTCACTAATTTCTGCACACTTCAAGTAGTAGTTTTAACAAAGCTCGTTTCTTGGCAAAAACAATTCATCATAGTTAACCACTCCGATAACACCAATTCAAATCAAAAAGACTTTAAGCTCTAGCCATGTTGTGGATGCGGAGGGTTGGAAAAAGTGACGTGGCTATCGACTCGACTTCATCCGTTTCTAGATCTGTACGTTACATGTTCTAGCTAGGACCGCTTTAAACAACAATTAATTTAAAGTTCAACTTCTTCCTTCAATTTATTTACGGCATACTAGTGCTCGATACCAAACACTTCACTTAGGTGTTGGACCTGCCTACCTCACAGTACTCGTGCCTATGCTAGTGCTCAACCCGAACACTTCACTTAGGTGTTGGGCTTGCCTAGCTTATTTTTTCAGCACTTGAAGAACTCAACAATTACTTTGAACAACTCAATTACTTGATTTAACAATTTAGCCACTTGATCCTAGCTAGTTATAATTTTTTTACACAAGATTTCGAATTGGACTTCCGTCTAATCTCTAGCCACAATCACATGTGAACAGAAATGGAGTGAAAAAAACATGGGAGAAGCTAGCATTTATCATCTTAGAACGGTGTTATCGAGCTTTGTTATTAACAAGTCAATTAATTCAAGTTTCAACTACCGAAGTGATTTATGATCTGTTTTGACCTAGACTCATTTGATATCAGTTCCGACACGTTGGTTACAGGTTCTAAGTGGAACAGTCTAGACGTCATTGTTCAAAATTGAAGTCAATTTAACATCACAAGTCAAGAATTGAGCAATTCTATGCTAGAGAATTTCAAAATATGAACCATAGAATCACATAAAATCAAGCAAGATCATGCATAATCCTAGCATCCTACCCCACACTTGAACTGTTTGTGTCCTCACAGGACTAAAAAGAGGTTGAGAGATACGAAGAACCTGGAGGGTGATGGTCGGTGTAGTGGATGAACGCGGAGAGTCCGGAGCGGAGCGTAGTAGCTACTCAAGATCCTACAAAACACAAACAACAAAAAGATCAAAAGGAGACCGGGGCAAGTGCCCCGGATCCACACAGAAAAAATTGGATCGAAACCCGAAAAGAAGAAAGAAAAGAAATGAAAAGGATAGAAACAACCTGATCACTGTTCCGTCGGTGGGGGTGGAGGTGGGGTCGGGATATATGAAATGCCAAGTCGCTGCTCCAGCTGCTGTCGCCATGTGAGCTCCTCCCTGTGTCTAGCGTTCTGATCGTGCATGAACTGCTGTAGAACGGCCCATCGCGCATTCTACATCTCCTCGTGCTCCACCCGATCCTTCTGCCATTGAAGTGAACCAACAAAGTAGTCGAGCTGCCATTGCTCAATGCGCGCCAGCCTCTCATTAATCTCGACGGGCATCTGTGGTTGCGGTGGAGGCGGCAGCTCCAAGAGAGGAACGTGAGGCACCGGGATTGCAAATGGTTGTGGAGGCTCTCTTCTTGGCCGGCGAGGAAGCGGTAAGCAATTGTCGATACCCTTCGAAAGGTCGATGCCTCGTGCAACTGCGAGCTCGGCACCTATGTGCTCAACCGGGATGCGAGGAACGTCAGGGCCCCACTTGTCGCCTATCTGGAGGTTGTCTATCAGACAGGAAATGAAAGGACCTCAGGCAGTTCAGAGGGGAGCTTCTTGGTGGTCGTGCGTTTGTGGAAGAACCGTCCAAGCCACCAACCTGGGTGGAGACGAACATCTTCCTCCACAACACGGAACAGTACAAGCTCCTCCAGGGAGATATGGTGACGTCCCGCCTTGTTGCTATAGCACAGAGATTGCGACCAAACATAAAGAAGGAATTTAAAGATGGGATGAGCGATGTCGCCTACCGTGGGGTTGAAGATAGGTGTGGCCTCTTCTTGACTTGAGATGAACCTCCAAACTTCAGGGTACGGTTCATGTGTGATGGAGTAGACATCGGAGAACCCAAGGGCAGCATCCTAGATAACGGCAAGGGGGTCGAGCAAGAGGGCAAACTCATTGATGGTCTTCTCATATCAAACACCACCGAGGCGGAAAGAAACAAACTTCTGAATACTGTTGGGTATTGGCCTCTGGCGCTCAAATGAGCTCCAAAACTCATGAAGGGCGACCAGAGTGTAGGGTGAACCGAGATGGTCAAAGATCGCAAGCCGATGAGGTCAAGGGTCTGGTTGATGTTGGAGTGCCACACCGGATTGTGGTTCTTGAAACTATCCAAGGAGAGAATCACCTTTCGCCGGCGGGATGTCTTTGATCTTCTGATATACCTCCAGTTGGTGTGGCTCAAGGGCAGCGATGACAGGATGCAGGATCCCATTGGCGGTGGCTGGAGTACATAAAATAGGGATCGCATGGGCCGGTACAGCCTGCGGGGCTACATTCACAACCGCCCGTATCGGTGCGGACGGGGTGGTTAGACGGTAAGATGGAGCCTTTGTCTGTCGAGCCTTGGATCGCTGCTCTCTATCTACACTGGTGGTCTTGAAACGCTTTGGATTCCTGGAATACATAACTCAGGGTAGACCAGAATTAGAAGACAAGAATCCTACCCCACACTTAGATTGAAACTACTATTCGAAGGAGAACGAAGCGGGTAGGTGGGGGTAAGCAGACAAACTGAGTCACCACAATTTCAAAGCATAGCAGAAAAGATCGGCCAGCATGCAGGGAAGACAACGGTATTCAATCAGATAATCATGAAAAATAACACAGATCGACAATCACCGAGCACGAGAGAATACATTAGCACGATCGCACAAACATCCATTCACGAGGCCAAAAAGATCAAAAGGAATTACCAAAGTCTAGCCAGATTACACCGAAACAGCAAAGGAATATGGGAGGGTGTGGTCGGTCGGCGGCCTGGGTGGCGGCGGCGGGCAAGGAGAGAGACCGAGCGGCGAAAAATCGGCTCTCGGGGGGGGGGGGGGGGTGAGTTTTTCGGCGAAAAATCAAAAACTTTTCGGCGAGAAGGCTGGTGTATCGGCGAGAACTCTTCGGCGGCGAGAAACAGGAGGATCAGGGGCAATTGGTTCAGCTTTGTGCAGATTTTGTACAAGTTTTGTTATTAATTTTGGTGTCCACTCAATGACTTCCCCTCTTGGCGTGCTAAGAATTTCATGTTCAAAACAATAACGACACAACAACAATGACTTCCCACTATTCTCCGAATCATGTACCAGGTTACACACATCTGAATTCCAGGAGATTACAAGAAAAAGTAGAGACAAATTTTAAAGAACACGACTCATCATTGCTTTAATGCGCACCATATTACATTAAACAAGTTAACAAAGTTACAAGAACACGACCCATAGTTGCTTTAAGGTGCGCCATATTATATTGAACAAGTTAACAAAGTTACAACAAGGAACTAACATCCCAACACAATGATCTAGTCCCAACATACCAGATTGGGTACCATATTACAAAATAGATCACACAGAACCTGATCTACACTAACACATATTAGTAAGCCACAAAATACACATCCCAAGTTCCATCATTCCGAATAGGGTACCATACTACAAAAAAGAATAAAAAACCCTCAGCCTACAACACTACGCGATCCTAGGTCACAATACCCCTACATCACACAATACAACTACACACTTACTTGGTCTGTACCAAGTAAGGCATAATCTCCTCCATCATTCAATGTGTCATCTTGAGTTTCGATATGTTCCCGATCCTCTTCAGTTTTTGCATCCATGGTTTGCTTCACAGAGTCAATCTCATTGTTGATGACATCCCACGCCTCATCCAACCATGTCAGCACCCTATCTTGCTGTTTTCACCCAAAACAAACATCAATACCATGCAAGCTTTTCAATTATATACTCAACATATTAAAAGGACAAAGCAAGTAAGTGAAGCATGAATTGAATACCTCATCCAGTTCCAGATGCTCCCAACCATCCGTCAAGTTTTTCAATATTCTTGTGAATGGTTTAGGTAGCTTGAGGGTGGCCCCAAATATGATCATGGATAGGTGCTCCCACCTTGTCTCATCGCCATATTGTACACTGTGGTGAGGTCACTAGAATTCCACCAATCAGGGGCGGAGATAGGGGGAGCCGGGCCGAGCCCCGGCTCACCCAACTTTCCGTCCAAAACGTTAAATTCGAGTACAAATTTGTGATTTTTTCGAATCCGGCTCAGTGTAAATTTTAAATTCGGCTCAGTGTTGTATTAATTGACTTAGTTCATTGCTATATTTTCAAACTTAAAAACCAAATCTATTTTTAAAACCTCCTTTTAAAGAAAAGATAACATAGTTAATAGATTCGATCATATTAACCGTACCCTTTTCTTGTACTAATTATATTCTGTCAACATTTGTAGGTGTTTGAGTAAACTCAATATCACTTTATGCCAACTTATGAATGAGTAATAATACAATATTTTATGAAAAATTATTCAAATTAATTAAAAATCGCCGGTGGCACCTACAATTTGCTTTTGGTAAAGAGTAATACTAATAATTTAAAGCAAAAATATTTTGATCACATCGCATACCGGAAGAAAATAGATTATACCTAACGCAATTACAATCAATCTTGTAGTGTAATTAAAATTAACAATAATTAAAAATTTATAGAAAAAATTTATTTCGATTTCGGCTCAGTGCATCTTTCAATCCTAGTTCCGCCCCTGACTATCTTGTAGGTAAATTCATTGACTTTTTTATTCTACTAAAAATCTTAGTGTTTATCTAAAAAATGTGATTTCAATGAGAAAAATCAGAGAATAAATCATTTTTCTGTCATACGTGTTTTCAAATATTTGTGGTATTTGAACACTTAGCTAGTAGTACGTTTAAGAGAATGCCTCATTTACGATTCACTATGTTGAAGCATATATATGTTATTTTTTAACATTTTGAAAGTCACACATTTTAAACAGTACACGTATTACTCGAAATATAGTGTATTCTAAATCACAAATAACTCCTTTAATATCAAGTTATTTGGTTCAATATCGATTTGTAACATTTTGATTGACAAGTTCCACTTTCCTGAACCAAACCGAAACCATAACCAATTCCCAATTTAACCAACCCAAATGTATCAATGTAATCCACGTAGAGAAGTGATTGCATGGTACACGATTGGAATATCCAACAAAAACCATAGAATCTTTAATGTCATCTTGCTTCTCCATTAGAAAACTTGATCACCTAACTCTCTTCCACCCTTCCTTGCGTCTCAAGCAACCGTATTCCCCCTCCCCTTAAACTAACCCTAACCCTAACCCTAACCCCCTAGAAATCCCTTGTACTCTTCTTGGTGATTACTATTATAATTATAATTTCGTTAAAAGAAATGGAACCCAACGCGACAAACAACCAACTCCAACAGCAAGCAACGAAGACGAACGGAATGCACCGTTGGCAATACTTAACCAAGTCCACTCCGACATGGCCCTCGCCATAGCCCTCCACGAGGCTGACGTGGCTGCCACGTCATCCAACGCGTCCGAAGAATCGTACTAGTTATGAATGAGTTTAGTGGTATATGCAGTTTAACTATTATAATAATAGTTCAACCGTGATTAAATCACGTCATTATATTAGTGTACATCGTATCGTTTTAATGAGTGATTTACAATCCAACCGATCAAACTGTCTATACCGGGCGCGGTAGAGTTTTGAAAACATTCCTCCTACCAAAGTATTAACCAAAAGAAATGAGGAAATGGACAATCTCAAACGATATATTTAGTAAGTCCTAAAATTAGGAAAAAGTAGTTCCACAATTCATCTACAACCCCTAATATTTCCACCATCAACATAGAAGGAAGAACAACCTTCAAAATATTCATTTATATAATAGGCAGAAACTACGAACTTCTTCCGACACAAACAAAACTAAAAATATAAAACAAAATTAAAGCAAACTCAAACTACAAAAAAAATGGAAGGAAAGTTGAACATGAAAAGGGTGTGGCTGAGCGCACTTTTGGTGGCTCTGCTCGTAGTCGTCGCGTCGGCTGAGAAGGAACAGGCGGATACATCATCGTCGGATAAGAAGGAAAAAGAGGAGGATAACAAAGAAAAAGAGGAGGATAAGAAGGACAAGTGTGATGACGATTCTAACCAAGGAAGCTACAAACGTAAATCTGTCCTCAATGCGTATGATTATTGACGTATTCAGTCCCTCATTAGACGACATTTTCACTGTGCTTTTGTTGTGATTGGATGAGATATTGATGATTATTTGATCATTTTCCTCTATTGTCCTTTTGGACCATTTTTCGTTGTTTTGTGTATTTTTTTATGCATTTCATTGATTTTTTTATTCTACTAAAAAATTTAGTGCTTATCTGACAAATGTGATTTAATGAGAAAGATTCGAGAATAAATTATATTTTTGTCATACGTGTTTTCAAATAGTTATGGTATTTGAACACTTAGCTAGTAACATGTTTTAGAGAATACCTCATTTAACAACTCACTATGTTGAAGAATGTGTGTGTGTTTTTAACATTTCGATCAAACACGCAATTCAAAATCACACATTCTAAACCGTACACATATTTCTAAAAAATATGGTGTATTCTAAAATATAAATCACAAATAAATCCCTTAATATCAAGTGATTTGATTCAATATCGATTCGTAGGGGTTTTGGGTGATTATTTTGCTAATTGTTTCCCTAGGATTACAGTGGCTATGATTGATGCAGATGCTTTTGTGTTCGATATTGGTGTGGAGTCTGACAGGTACGAGTGGCAGATTCCTTTGGCCTTTGAGCTTAGAGGCAGGGTGGAAGAGGATAGATTGAGGCTCATGGCGGTCTTGGATGGGGTCGCCAGGGGCGGATCTAGGGGGTGCCCGGGTGAGCCCCGGCTCACCCCCTTTCAGTCTCGTCCTTGAAAATCGAGTATATATTCAGGGACGGAGCTATGTTTACTAGTATGGGGTCATGGTCCCTACAAAGTCAAGAATTGGCATATGGTGTAATGGTTAGATTGTTAGATTAATTCCTAGAGGTTTTAGGTTCGAACCTTGCCATTGCAATATCTTTTTATTTTATTTATTTTTCCTCTAACTTTAAAGGTAAAAGTCTAAAACCTAAAATATTATTTAATTTAATCATAAACCAAACGTAATTATAATTTAATCCTTAAAAATGGCTTCATTTTAATCCCAAAAGTCTAAGATATTAGACTTTCAGTTGAGAGTTTTCCAAGTTGATGTTCCCAATCACCATTCTTTGAAAAAGCTACATCTCTTGTTGAGCTTTGTCGCGAGTTGATGAAGACAGACAAATGAAGTCAATTTATCTTGTGGATCGACTTATTTGTCTTGTTTTGTTTGTTCCGATCTCTACTGCTACTGGTGAACGCCTATTTTCGTCGATGAAGATAGTGGTGACTAGGCTATGCAATAGTTGGTAGTTTAATCATATGTATTAATCGTGATATACTAAAAAAAAATTATAGTTTAGATGCGATTTTGAGTTATTTCAATGATATATTAGAAAAATTTTCCTTCAATTTCGGCTCAGTGCATGATTCAATCCTGGATCCGCCCCTGCACACAATGGACCTACACAAGGAACATAATCTCAATCCCATTATGTACCTTCTCTTTCACATCCAAGGACCCGTCATGGAAGTGCTCCACTACGTGCTGACACCAATTATAATTCTTTCAATTGGATACACAACCATCCATCAACAATGGTAGGTACCTGAAACTCGCAGTCAAATGAGAAGGCAGACGAAGGAGGACTCCAATTGTGTATAATACCATCATTCTTCTTCACACAAAAACATCCTCCTCAACACACAAACAACCATGTATGCTCTTCTGCAGCACATTCTCGTATGCTTTCTTCGCAATTACAAGTCCATTCGCCCTTGCCATATTTGAAAGCATCATGCTCTTATACCCGTTCATATTGTACACTGTGGTGAAGTCACTAGAATTCCACCAATCAGGGGCGGAGATAGGGGGAGCCGGGCCGAGCCCCGGCTCACCCAACTTTCCGTCCAAAACGTTAAATTCGAGTACAAATTTGTGATTTTTTCGAATCTGGCTCAGTGTAAATTTTAAATTCGGCTCAGTGTTGTATTAATTCGACTTAGTTCATTGCTATATTTTCAAACTTAAAAACCAAATCTATTTTTAAAACCTCCTTTTAAAGAAAAGATAACATAGTTAATAGATTCGATCATATTAACCGTACCCTTTTCTTGTACTAATTATATTCTGTCAACATTTGTAGGTGTTTGAGTAAACTCAATATCACTTTATGCCAACTTATGAATGAGTAATAATACAATATTTTATGAAAAATTATTCAAATTAATTAAAAATCGCCGGTGGCACCTACAATTTGCTTTTGGTAAAGAGTAATACTAATAATATAAAGCAAAAATATTTTATCACATCGCATACCGGAAGAAAATAGATTATACCTAACGCAATTACAATCAATCTTGTAGTGTAATTAAAATTAACAATAATTAAAATTTTATAGAAAAAATTTATTTCGATTTCGGCTCAGTGCATCTTTCAATCCTAGTTCCGCCCCTGACTATCTTGTAGGTAAATTCATTGACTTTTTTATTCTACTAAAAATCTTAGTGTTTATCTAAAAAATGTGATTTCAATGATAAAAATCAGAGAATAAATCATTTTTCTGTCATACGTGTTTTCAAATATTTGTGGTATTTGAACACTTAGCTAGTAGTACGTTTAAGAGAATGCCACATTTACGATTCACTATGTTGAAGCATATATATGTTATTTTTTAACATTTTGAAAGTCACACATTTTAAACAGTACACGTATTACTCGAAATATAGTGTATTCTAAATCACAAATAACTCCTTTAATATCAAGTTATTTGGTTCAATATCGATTTGTAACATTTTGATTGACAAGTTCCACTTTCCTGAACCAAACCGAAACCATAACCAATTCCCAATTTAACCAACCCAAATGTATCAATGTAATCCACGTAGAGAAGTGATTGCATGGTACACGATTGGAATATCCAACAAAAACCATAGAATCTTTAATGTCATCTTGCTTCTCCATTAGAAAACTTGATCACCTAACTCTCTTCCACCCTTCCTTGCGTCTCAAGCAACCGTATTCCCCCCTCCCCTTAATAACCCTAACCCTAACCCTAACCCTAACCCCTAGAAATCCCCTTGTACTCTTCTCGGCGATTACTATTATAATTATAATTTCGTTAAAAGAAATGGAACCCAACGGCGACAAACAACCAACTCCAACAGCAAGCAACGAAGACGAACGGAATGCACCGTTGGCAATACTTAACCAAGTCCACTCCGACATGGCCCTCGCCATAGCCCTCCACGAGGCTGACGTGGCTGCCACGTCATCCAACGCGTCCGAAGAATCGTACTAGTTATGAATGAGTTTAGTGGTATATGCAGTTTAACTATTATAATAATAGTTCAACCGTGATTAAATCACGTCATTATATTAGTGTACATCGTATCGTTTTAATGAGTGATTTACAATCCAACCGATCAAACTGTCTATACCGGGCGCGGTAGAGTTTTGAAAACATTCCTCCTACCAAAGTATTAACCAAAAGAAATGAGGAAATGGACAATCTCAAACGATATATTTAGTAAGTCCTAAAATTAGGAAAAAGTAGTTCCACAATTTCATCTACAACCCCTAATATTTCCACCATCAACATAGAAGGAAGAACAACCTTCAAAATATTCATTTATATAATAGGCAGAAACTACGAACTTCTTCCGACACAAACAAAACTAAAAATATAAAACAAAATTAAAGCAAACTCAAACTACAAAAAAAATGGAAGGAAAGTTGAACATGAAAAGGGTGTGGCTGAGCGCACTTTTGGTGGCTCTGCTCGTAGTCGTCGCGTCGGCTGAGAAGGAACAGGCGGATACATCATCGTTCGGATAAGAAGGAAAAAGAGGAGGATAACAAAGAAAAAGAGGAGGATAAGAAGGACAAGTGTGATGACGATTCTAACCAAGGAAGCTACAAACGTAAATCTGTCCTCAATGCGTATGATTATTGACGTATTCAGTCCCTCATTAGACGACATTTTCACTGTGCTTTTGTTGTGATTGGATGAGATATTGATATTATTTGATCATTTTCCTCTGTTGTCCTTTTGGACCATTTTTCGTTGTTTTGTGTATTTTTTTATGCATTTCATTGATTTTTTTATTCTACTAAAAAATTTAGTGCTTATCTGACAAATGTGATTTAATGAGAAAGATTCGAGAATAAATTATATTTTTGTCATACGTGTTTTCAAATAGTTATGGTATTTGAACACTTAGCTAGTAACATGTTTTAGAGAATACCTCATTTAACAACTCACTATGTTGAAGAATGTGTGTGTGTTTTTAACATTTCGATCAAACACAGCAATTCAAAATCACACATTCTAAACCGTACACATATTTCTAAAAAATATGGTGTATTCTAAAATATAAATCACAAATAAATCCCTTAATATCAAGTGATTTGATTCAATATCGATTCGTAGGGGTTTTGGGTGATTTTTTGCTAATTGTTTCCCTAGGATTACAGTGGCTATGATTGATGCAGATGCTTTTGTGTTCGATATTGGTGTGGAGTCTGACAGGTACGAGTGGCAGATTCCTTTGGCCTTTGAGCTTAGAGGCAGGGTGGAAGAGGAAGATTGAGGCTCATGGCGGTCTTGGATGGGGTCGCCAGGGGCGGATCTAGGGGGGTGCCCGGGTGAGCCCCGGCTCACCCCCTTTCAGTCTCGTCCTTGAAAATCGAGTATATATTCAGGGACGGAGCTATGTTTACTAGTATGGGGTCATGGTCCCTACAAAGTCAAGAATTGGCATATGGTGTAATGGTTAGATTGTTAGATTAATTCCTAGAGGTTTTAGGTTCGAACCTTGCCATTGCAATATCTTTTTATTTTATTTATTTTTCCTCTAACTTTAAAGGTAAAAGTCTAAAACCTAAAATATTATTTAATTTAATCATAAACCAAACGTAATTATAATTTAATCCTTAAAAATGGCTTCATTTTAATCCCAAAAGTCTAAGATATTAGACTTTCAGTTGGGGGTTTTCCAAGTTGATGTTCCCAATCACCATTCTTTGAAAAAGCTACATCTCTTGTTGAGCTTTGTCGCGAGTTGATGAAGACAGACAAATGAAGTCAATTTATCTTGTGGATCGACTTATTTGTCTTGTTTTGTTTGTTCCGATCTCTACTGCTACTGGTGAACGCCTATTTTCGGCGATGAAGATAGTGGTGACTAGGCTATGCAATAGTTGGTAGTTTAATCATATGTATTAATCGTGATATACTAAAAAAAATTATAGTTTAGATGCGATTTTGAGTTATTTCAATGATATATTAGAAAAATTTTCCTTCAATTTCGGCTCAGTGCATGATTCAATCCTGGATCCGCCCCTGCACACAATGGACCTACACAAGGAACATAATCTCAATCCCATTATGTACCTTCTCTTTCACATCCAAGGACCCGTCATGGAAGTGCTCCACTACGTGCTGACACCAATTATAATTCTTTCAATTGGATACACAACCATCCATCAACAATGGTAGGTACCTGAAACTCGCAGTCAAATGAGAAGGCAGACGAAGGAGGACTCCAATTGTGTATAATACCATCATTCTTCTTCACACAAAAACATCCTCCTCAACACACAAACAACCATGTATGCTCTTCTGCAGCACATTCTCGTATGCTTTCTTCGCAATTACAAGTCCATTCGCCCTTGCCATATTTGAAAGCATCATGCTCTTATACCCGTTCATATTGTACACTGTGGTGAAGTCACTAGAATTCCACCAATCAGGGGCGGAGATAGGGGGAGCCGGGCCGAGCCCCGGCTCACCCAACTTTCCTCCAAAACGTTAAATTCGAGTACAAATTTGTGATTTTTTCGAATCTGGCTCAGTGTAAATTTTAAATTCGGCTCAGTGTTGTATTAATTCGACTTTGTTCATTGCTATATTTTCAAACTTAAAAACCAAATCTATTTTTAAAACCTCCTTTTAAAGAAAAGATAACATAGTTAATAGATTCGATCATATTAACCGTACCCTTTTCTTGTACTAATTATATTCTGTCAACATTTGTAGGTGTTTGAGTAAACTCAATATCACTTTATGCCAACTTATGAATGAGTAATAATACAATATTTTATGAAAAATTATTCAAATTAATTAAAAATCGCCGGTGGCACCTACAATTTGCTTTTGGTAAAGAGTAATACTAATAATATAAAGCAAAAATATTTTATCACATCGCATACCGGAAGAAAATAGATTATACCTAACGCAATTACAATCAATCTTGTAGTGTAATTAAAATTAACAATAATTAAAAATTTATAGAAAAAATTTATTTCGATTTCGGCTCAGTGCATCTTTCAATCCTAGTTCCGCCCCTGACTATCTTGTAGGTAAATTCATTGACTTTTTTATTCTACTAAAAATCTTAGTGTTTATCTAAAAAATGTGATTTCAATGAGAAAAATCAGAGAATAAATCATTTTTCTGTCATACGTGTTTTCAAATATTTGTGGTATTTGAACACTTAGCTAGTAGTACGTTTAAGAGAATGCCACATTTACGATTCACTATGTTGAAGCATATATATGTTATTTTTTAACATTTTGAAAGTCACACATTTTAAACAGTACACGTATTACTCAAAATATAGTGTATTCTAAATCACAAATAACTCCTTTAATATCAAGTTATTTGGTTCAATATCGATTTGTAACATTTTGATTGACAAGTTCCACTTTCCTGAACCAAACCGAAACCATAACCAATTCCCAATTTAACCAACCCAAATGTATCAATGTAATCCACGTAGAGAAGTGATTGCATGGTACACGATTGGAATATCCAACAAAAACCATAGAATCTTTAATGTCATCTTGCTTCTCCATTAGAAAACTTGATCACCTAACTCTCTTCCACCCTTCCTTGCGTCTCAAGCAACCGTATTCCCCCCTCCCCTTAATAACCCTAACCCTAACCGCCTAGAAATCCCCTTGTACTCTTCTCGGCGATTACTATTATAATTATAATTTCGTTAAAAGAAATGGAACCCAACGACGACAAACAACCAACTCCAACAGCAAGCAACGAAGACGAACGGAATGCACCGTTGGCAATACTTAACCAAGTCCACTCCGACATGGCCCTCGCCATAGCCCTCCACGAGGCTGACGTGGCTGCCACGTCATCCAACGCGTCCGAAGAATCGTACTAGTTATGAATGAGTTTAGTGGTATATGCAGTTTAACTATTATAATAATAGTTCAACCGTGATTAAATCACGTCATTATATTAGTGTACATCGTATCGTTTTAATGAGTGATTTACAATCCAACCGATCAAACTGTCTATACCGGGCGCGGTAGAGTTTTGAAAACATTCCTCCTACCAAAGTATTAACCAAAAGAAATGAGGAAATGGACAATCTCAAACGATATATTTAGTAAGTCCTAAAATTAGGAAAAAGTAGTTCCACAATTTCATCTACAACCCCTAATATTTCCACCATCAACATAGAAGGAAGAACAACCTTCAAAATATTCATTTATATAATAGGCAGAAACTACGAACTTCTTCCGACACAAACAAAACTAAAAATATAAAACAAAATTAAAGCAAACTCAAACTACAAAAAAAATGGAAGGAAAGTTGAACATGAAAAGGGTGTGGCTGAGCGCACTTTTGGTGGCTCTGCTCGTAGTCGTCGCGTCGGCTGAGAAGGAACAGGCGGATACATCATCGTCGGATAAGAAGGAAAAAGAGGAGGATAACAAAGAAAAAGAGGAGGATAAGAAGGACAAGTGTGATGACGATTCTAACCAAGGAAGCTACAAACGTAAATCTGTCCTCAATGCGTATGATTATTGACGTATTCAGTCCCTCATTAGACGACATTTTCACTGTGCTTTTGTTGTGATTGGATGAGATATTGATAATTATTTGATCATTTTCCTCTGTTGTCCTTTTGGACCATTTTTCGTTGTTTTGTGTATTTTTTTATGCATTTCATTGATTTTTTTATTCTACTAAAAAATTTAGTGCTTATCTGACAAATGTGATTTAATGAGAAAGATTCGAGAATAAATTATATTTTTGTCATACGTGTTTTCAAATAGTTATGGTATTTGAACACTTAGCTAGTAACATGTTTTAGAGAATACCTCATTTAACAACTCACTATGTTGAAGAATGTGTGTGTGTTTTTAACATTTCGATCAAACACGCAATTCAAAATCACACATTCTAAACCGTACACATATTTCTAAAAAATATGGTGTATTCTAAAATATAAATCACAAATAACTCCCTTAATATCAAGTGATTTGATTCAATATCGATTCGTAGGGGTTTTGGGTGATTATTTTGCTAATTGTTTCCCTAGGATTACAGCGGCTATGATTGATGCAGATGCTTTTGTGTTCGATATTGGTGTGGAGTCTGACAGGTACGAGTGGCAGATTCCTTTGGCCTTTGAGCTTAGAGGCAGGGTGGAAGAGGAGAGATTGAGGCTCATGGCGGTCTTGGATGGGGTCGCCAGGGGCGGATCTAGGGGGTGCCCGGGTGAGCCCCGCTCACCCCCTTTCAGTCTCGTCCTTGAAAATCGAGTATATATTCAGGGACGGAGCTATGTTTACTAGTATGGGGTCATGGTCCCTACAAAAAGAATTGGCATATGGTGTAATGGTTAGATTGTTAGATTAATTCCTAGAGGTTTTAGGTTCGAACCTTGCCATTGCAATATCTTTTTATTTTATTTATTTTTCCTCTAACTTTAAAGGTAAAAGTCTAAAACCTAAAATATTATTTAATTTAATCATAAACCAAACGTAATTATAATTTAATCCTTAAAAATGGCTTCATATTAATCCCAAAAGTCTAAGATATTAGACTTTCAGTTGAGAGTTTTCCAAGTTGATGTTCCCAATCACCATTCTTTGAAAAAGCTACATCTCTTGCTGAGCTTTGTCGCGAGTTGATGAAGACAGACAAATGAAGTCAATTTATCTTGTGGATCGACTTATTTGTCTTGTTTTGTTTGTTCCGATCTCTACTGCTACTGGTGAACGCCTATTTTGGCGATGAAGATAGTGGTGACTAGGCTATGCAATAGTTCGTAGTTTAATCATATGTATTAATCGTGATATACTAAAAAAAAATTATAGTTTAGATGCGATTTTGAGTTATTTCAATGATATATTAGAAAATTTTTCCTTCAATTTCGGCTCAGTGCATGATTCAATCCTGGATCCGCCCCTGCACACAATGGACCTACACAAGGAACATAATCTCAATCCCATTATGTACCTTCTCTTTCACATCCAAGGACCCGTCATGGAAGTGCTCCACTACGTGCTGACACCAATTATAATTCTTTCAATTGGATACACAACCATCCATCAACAATGGTAGGTACCTGAAACTCGCAGGCAAATGAGAAGGCAGACGAAGGAGGACTCCAATTGTGTATAATACCATCATTCTTCTTCACACAAAAGCATCCTCCTCAACACACAAACAACCATGTATGCTCTTCTGCAGCACATTCTCGTATGCTTTCTTCGCAATTACAAGTCCATTCGCCCTTGCCATATTTGAAAGCATCATGCTCTTATACCCGTTCATTTGTTTGCTAACATTCTTATCCCCTTTATGTAAACGATAGACTCTTGCAACATCCTCAGCCGTTATCTCAAGTGGCTTAGCAACAACAAATATGAATGTTTTGTTTTCTACCTCATAGTTTGCAATTGCCCATTTGATGAAGTCCTCACTCATTGTACTTATTTCAACTAAGGTAGGTCCTGCAAAACCTAACTCCCACAATGAACTCATCTTCTCTTCTGTGGTTGATGGCAACCTCATAATTTTCTTCAGCTTCTTTAGTCCACAACGACTACGCACACTCAAAGGCTTTTGTTTCACATTTTCGGCCCATTTCCCTTCATCATCCACTTCCTTCCCCTTCCCTTTGTGATCATGGTCCACCTGTACGCATATCCCCATGTTAGCAGCCAGACAGTAAACTAACAACAAAATCCAAAACATAACATACCCCACTTAACTAAATTAAACAAATCACACTTACAGCTTACAGAACCCCAAACAACAAACCAGATGTAACCACAATTAACATCTAATAAAGAGGCTCCATTACAACACACATATATAATAATAAGTGCAAAAAGGCAAATAAGTCGTAGTTGGTTTTGTTTCGATGGATTAACAATTGACAAAAAAAATTGACAAGCCCTTTCCCAATGTTGGATCAACAATTGACAAAACAATGTCCACATTCCAATGAAGCATGTAAAAACCAAACACAAACAGATTTCAAGATCTGCTCTAATGTAGGGTACATTCAGAAACTGCTCAAATAACAGCTTACAGGGCTGCAAATCTACAAAAAAATATTCCCACATGTACCCACATTCTACATTATTTGAAAAAATAGAATAAGAATAAGATTCATACATTTTGCAACTATTACAGATTCTTTAAAGTACTAGATCAGCTGTTATTCAATATTCCCACATGAACCCACATTCTACATTAACTATGTAACTAATATGCAAACCTACTTCCCACACAAAACCCCATCAACAAGAACACATAATCAATCACAAAATAGAAACCATGTATAACGAGTCAGAAGCCAAAATTCCACTAGGGAGCTAGGAAAACATTGAAGAAAGTTGAGTTCCCCCTTTCATTTTCTTGGTAAACATTTATTCTTATCGTAAGACTGATTGGATTAGATTCGAGTGTACACTGAAACAGCATTAACCATGAGCATGACCTAGAAATCAGAATCGCAACCATATCAAATTGAACTCTAACTAACCTGCGTTGGAGGTGTGCTCAAGATTTCCTCGTTCTGGGAGTGGTGATCCCATCATTTTGCTTCCCCTTTTTGATACCCCTCTTTGCATGGATAGGCTTGACGAAATCGGATCATTCGTCTCAGTCTCTGACTCGTTGGTCGGATGATGCTCCAAACCCTACAATCGGAATGAAAATCAAACGCAGATCATGGATATACTAAACTTTTCAAACCCTAAACCAGGTCCCATTTGACCAAACAGACCCTAATTAAAGAGAAAAACGAAACCGTTATAGTGAGACCAAACCTTTTTCGAGGCTTCTCCCTCGCTCCGTTTTTTCAATCCTCTGACAGTTCCTGTTTGGGCACCTGATGCGCGTACACCGGCTGGACCGGCGTCCCTCGCTCTGGCGGCCTCCATCGTCGGTGCTTTGAAGGAGGGGCCCCTCTTTCAAGACTGGTTGTTGTCGGCAACCTTTGCCTCCTGCTTCTTTCCCATCCAACCTCGCCATCGGTACCACCCTCTATTTCTTAGGCCAACGACGACTATTGCTAGGTTCCATGACCGAAAGAGAACCTTCAATCACTAGATAGTCAGCGCCAATTTTCTGCTGAAGAGAAAGTCTCGTTCTTTTTTTTTTAAAAAAAATTATAGGGATTTAGTTTTCTGTGTCCTCAGCTCATGGATCCATTTAATTAATTACCTTCTTTCCCATTTTGCTCATTTCCGATTTCCACCGTCAGATCTAGATCCTCATCTAACGGCTGCGAACAGTGTCATTAAATAAGGACTCTTAGACCATCTCCACTGCTAGTGTATAATGGGCATAATGTGGAAAATTTTTGAAAAAAATCTCTCCAATGCATAGGGTAAAATGGAGATTGTGTAAATAATGTAAAAAATTGCGCATATTTAGCTAAAGAATAAGCACAGTGGATAACGAGGCCCACATCTTTGTTATACACTCAATGGCTCAATGGCCACAATAATTAACCCCCAATATTATATAAATTCCTATTGTGAAGATCAAGTTATGGGCAACGGTCAAAATTTGGGAACAAGTTGACAAAATATATAAATGTAATGAGACAAAGAAACTCGCATCAAGTTTCATGGCCAAAGCCCAACGGTAACAAAATTGAAAATTTGACAGTAGCCGTTGGCTACAATGTCAAAAAAATGAGTGATTTTTACATATAAATTTGAGTATAAATACATGTATCGTATCTTCAAAATTTATAACTTTTTGTTTTCAAACTCTCTCAATTGTGAATCATGTCTAGAAGTCCAAATTGGAGCTATGCGGAAGATCAATCTTTGTGTCGATTGTGGGTTGAGATTTTTGAAGATGGCATCATCGACAATGGTCAAAAGTTGGGCGACTTTTGGGGCCGAGTCAACAATCTATTTACGGCGAAGGACTTCGGAATCGAGTGTACCGTTATGAGCTTGCAGTCTCGATGGACGTAAATCAACAACCAATGTCATCTTAGGAATGCCTCCGTGAGAAGGGCAAATGCAACACCAACGAGCGGATCGAATCTACACGACTTGGTTCTTCAAGCTCTTATACATATGTTATTTTATGTGTATATCACATACATTTTCTAATTAATTGTTATATGTATTTTTATAGGATAGGATCGTCAAACGAGAACCATTTTTCAAGCAGATAACAATGGAAAATCATTCAAGGTAGATCATTGTTGGGAAATACTTCAATATTGTTCAAAATTTATGGAACAATTTAACGTCCCTGTAGCACCGATTCCACCGATGGAGCCGTTTCCTTCGACCATGCCACACGCCAAAAATGTCGAATCCGACGTTGAAGCAAATTCCACTCCTTTTGTGCTACACCGCCCCAAGGGTTGTGACAAGCAAAAGAAGAAGAAAATAGGAACATCGGATTCTTCCAACTCGAATGTGGCGGCTTAATTGGGAGAAGAGCATGACTGACTTGGTAGAAAATTTGAACACGCATGCAAGACTAGCCCTCGCTAGAGAGGACCGATAGATGTCGAGAGAAGTACTAGAAAAAAGTAAACATGATATGGAGATAATGAGTATGGATCTTTCTCGAGTTAGTCTGGGGACTAGGGATTGGATCCAAGCACAAAAAGATAGGATTGTAGCTTCGCACCATGTCGATCCATATACAACCCCGAGCGGATCAAACTCTAACCCATGGAAGGATACCTATACCCCCAACAACACATGGGATGACTAAGTTATCATGTATTTTTAATTTAACGTATCCTTCCAATGTATCCCATGTAATGTCTAGCCTAGATGATGTATTGTACCATTTGAATCATATTTATTAATTATATATCAATGTTTGTACCATGTCCAATTTCTATTGGAATGATGCCAGAATCACAATTGGCAAATGTAACATTCTGATTCATTGTAATTTGTTTTCATCTGTTTTAGTTTGCAGTGGTATCTCATGATTCTACAAGCTGAATGGTGTGACTATTTTAATAATTTCGTTAATAAATTATACTCATATAAATAACACAATATATTATACTTATAAAATTCAAATGGAGTACGACAATAAACATGAAATGAGTACAACGAAAAACTTAAAATGCGTACAAGACAAAGTTAAATTGCGTACAACACCAAAGTTAGGAATCATAAAATAGATAATACGTTAGACGCACTCTCGGATCATTTCTTCTCACCTCAATATTGTGCCCACAAATGCTCAACCAAATCATTTCTTAATGCGTGGTGTGTTGGATGTTCACGGATTCTATTATGTCTTGCCATGTAGTCAGTGAGAGTGGGAATGTCATGATCGGGGGGATCCCATGTGACATTTGGATTCGTGTCTTATTCTATTCTTGTGGTGTGATCATCCTTGACCTCTGACTTTTGGTCTTCCACTATCATATTGTGCAATACAATACATGTTAGCATAATTTCTCCAAGGCTTTGCACATCCCAAAGGCGACTCGGCCCTCGAGCAATTGTCCATCGTTCTTGTAGTATGCCGTAGTCCCTCTCTACATCCTTACGGTACGCCTCTTGGTACTTGGCAAACAATTTCTTCTTATGAGTGCTTGGGTTGCTAATAGTTTTCACGAAAGAAGCCAACGGAGGATAAATTCTGTCTGCTAAGTAATAACATTGATCGTATGTGGTACCGTTTACTACATACGTCACTTGTGGAAGTCCTCCTCTAACTGCTTGGTCGAATAGAGGTGAAACTCCGAGAGTATTGATGTCATTGTTTGATCCAAGCGCCCCAAAGAAAGCATGCCAAATCCATATATCGTACGATGCCACAGCTTCAAGGATGATGGTGGGCTTTCTTTAATAGCGGTGTATTGGCCCGCCCACACAGTTGGACAATTTTTTCACTCCCAATGCATGCAATCAATAGATCCAATCATACCCGGAAAGCCACGACGAGCACTATGATGAAGAAGATGGCGTAGGTCATCAACATTTGGTGCACGTAAGTAACGAGCACCGTAAATATTGATGATAGCCGAGCAGAACTTCCTCAAGCACTCCAACGATGTGGTCTCACCCATTCGACAATACTCATCTAAGGAGTCAGCAGAGCATCCATAGGCAAGCATACGAAAAGAACTAGTAAGTTTTTGTTGTGGAGAGAATGACTTACGACCCACTACATCTGTGGTTTGCTTGAAGTAGGATTCATACTGAACAACATCCCCCATGACTCGGTTGAATAAGGAAGGGGCATCTGATAGCGTCTTCTAATAACATAGCATCGTAGGTTGGATTTGGGTTGAAGTAATCTTGCATCAAACTCTCGTGAGCTTCTTCTTTTTTATGGCACACCAAGGTTCGTGACAATGAACGATGACGAGATGAGGTTGCTTGTTCTTGGTGTATATGACCTACATACATCATGAAATCTCCACACGTTCACGTTCAAGTTGGCACTCGTACTCCCATTGCCTATCATCGACTTCTCTACCGGGGAAGTCCATTGTATAGAATGAGTTGTGTGTATTTAGAAGTTGAGAGAATGAGAAGAGTTGTATGAAGTGGTGAGTAGAATCTAAGATGCTATGGTTAATTTATAGGAAGACTTAAAGATTCTTCCTACAACATTATAATTGCGGCCCAAAAATTCCGACCAAAAATGGAAGGAATCTAATATTCCGCCGGAATTAAATATTTTTTCCCCAATTCGCCACTTCTCTCCTCTCTCTCTTCTCTCTCTCTCTCTAAGGTTATTTTAGTAATTTAGGTGGGTTTAAGTTTCAATTCCAAAGTGTTAATTTTGTAGGAAAACAAGGAATTGTAATTAGGATTTGTGTGGATTCTGATTCCCCCGGATTTGCATAATTGCGACGGAATTTGACTATTAAGCAGGCAAACGAGGCCTATGATTAAGTAACAATGGATTGAACAAGTCAATATGAACAATGGATTGAACAACTCAATATGATTAAAGTATGAGAAGTAGTTGATAGTAAAACTCATAGAGTTATTCAATCGAGCCTATGATGACTCTATAATAATTTGAATTGTAATTAAATTTTTCTCATGGGTAATATCATATTCAACAAAACAAAAATAAAAATTCCACCCAAATGAAAAAAAAATTAGGTGAAGCTTTTTTGGAGTGGTTGTTTGATTTAGTTCCCCAACATTACATTGTACTGATGAGCATGAGCAGTAACATATAACATGACATGCACAGTACTAAAAATAATCAAATTCAAACAACATTTCTATTTCAACCAACCCATACACTATTTGTACTAGGAATTGGACATGTGCCAAGAATCATATGATCTTAGGATTAACAGCAGCATACTGAAGAAGCTGAGGATCTTGTTCAAAGATGGCCATTTCTTTCTCAGGCAAACTAACCCATGCTTCAACTGCATTCTCATTATCATAACTTGTGCCTTCCATGAGACAAGCACCATAAGGAATAACATCAGTTTGGCACAAATGGAATTACCTCTCTTCGATCAATCAGGAAGTTGTACTTCCCTCTACATCCCATGTCACGAAAACACAGGTTCGTATCGAACACATGACGTGACAGGAAGTTGGAGCGAAAGGGATCAAAGAGAATAGAGTTGGACATAGCTGCAAGAGAGAATGAGTACCAGACACAGAAACTAGAAGGAGGAGTGAGGAGACGAGGATCAAACCTGTTGAATAAATAGGCAGACAAGCAAGAGAAAAACGGGCAACTGAAACGACTAAAGGAAAGAAATGATTACCTACCAAAGCAATGCATGCACGCAAAAGGAAGGATGCACCAATGAATGAACCAATGCACAAACCAAGACAAATGAGGAAAGTAAGAGGAAAATCCGCCACAGAGATTTTGAACAGACAAGACTAAAGCCCTAAATAGGTTGTCCTAGGCTGTCAGCATCTGTAGAGGAAAGAATTCCAATCTCTCTTCTCAGGTAAGCAAAACGATCTGCTTGGAGAGACTTGGTAAGAATATCAGCAAGCTGATTATCCGTAGGAATAAAATCAAGAGTGATATCACCATTATGAATAAGCTCACGAATGAAATGATGCATAATATCTATATGCTTAGTTCTAGAATGCAAGATAGGATTTTTGGTCATGTTAATTGTACTAGTGTTGTCACAGTATAAATGGATAGTAGGAAAAGAAAGACCATAATCCTTAAGTTGTGCTCTCATCCAAATGAGTTGAGTGCAGGCACTGCCAGCAGCCAGGTACTCTGCTTCAGCAGTAGAAAGAGCAATGAGGGCTTGCTTCTTGCTGTACCAAGAAACCAAGGCAGTGCCAATATGAATTGGAAAATGCCGAAGGTGCTTTTCTTGTCCGTGAGGCTTCCTGCAAAGTCAGAGTCAGAAAAGCCACAAAGAGAAATGTCTGAAAATTTGGAGTACCACAAACCATAGTCTGGTGTCCCAGTTAAGTAGTGAAAAATCCGCTTGGCAGCAGTCAAGTGACTATCTTTAGGAAAGCATTGAAATCGGGCACACATGCCCACACTGTAGGAGATATCGGGTCAACTAGCAGTGAGATAGAGAAGGGAACCGATCATGCCCCTATACTTTTTAGAATCCACATCACAACCTGTAGGATCAAGGTCCAGTTTGCAAGTAGTACTCATGGGGGTTGGAGCTGATTTAAGATCACCAAGTTTAAACTTTGTTAACATATTTTTGCAGTACTTGGTTTGGCAGATAAAGGTTCCACTGGGATACTGCTTGATTTGAAGCCCAAGAAAGAAGTTCTCCCATAAGACTCTCTCAAAAGCAGATTGCATAGTTGCACTAAAATCTTGACACAATAGGTTGTTTGAACCAAAAATAATATCATCGACGTAAACTTGGACCAGAAGCAAGTTAGAATCCTTGGTCTTGCAGAAGAGGGTATTATCAACACTTCCACGTGTGAAACCTTGGTCAAGAAGAAACTGACTCAGCTTATCATACCAGGCTTGGGGGCTTGTTTCAATCCACAGAAAGCCTTATTAAGTTTACATACATGGTTTGGAAACTCATTATCTTCAAACCCAGGAGGTTGAGCAACATACACTTCTTCCTTGAGATCTCCGTTAAGAAAGGAACTTTTGACATCCATCTGGAACAATTTGAATCTGTTGATACACGCAAATGCACATAACATCATAATAGCCTCCAATCTTGCAACAGGAGCAAAGGTTTCCTCGAAATCAATCCCTTCCTCTTGACAATACCCTTGAGCCACAAGCCTTGCTTTGTTTCTGGTTATGTTTCCTAGTTCATCAGTCTTGTTCCTAAAATCCCATTTTGTGCCAATGATTGATTTGTTGGTAGGAGCAGGAACAAGAGACCACACGTTTGTCCTTTCAAACTGGTTTAATTCTTCATTCATAGCCAGAATCCAATTTTCATCAAGAAGAGCTTCTTTCACATTCCTTGGTTCAATCAGAGAAACAAAGGCACTTTGAGAAGCTCTTGATCTTGTAACAAGACGGGAGTCGGGATTTCCGATCACAAGAGAGGGAGGATGCCTTCGAATGATGTGCTGAGGGGCCTGAACTTCTATATTATTTTCAGAAGATTGCTCAGAGGAATCAGTGTCAGGAGACCTCTCACTTGTATTGCTCGTAGTGATAGTCGAGTTTTCAACAGGATAAAATCCAAAATCAGCTTCTTCATCATCACTTTCTTGTAGGGTCTCATCTTCACAAATAGATTCATCAAAGATGACATTTATGAATTCTTCAACCTTTGAGGTTCTTTTATTAAACACTCTGTAAGCTTTGCTAGAATTAGCATATCCAAGGAAAATACCTTCATCTGAATTTGCATCAAATTTTCTAAGATGATCCTTCGAATTTAGAATGAAACACTTGCATCCAAAAGCTCTGAAATAGCCAATGTTTGGTGTTCGTTTCTTCAGCAGCTCATAGGGAGTCTTTTTTAAACCGGGTCGAATGAGGGCTCTATTTGTGATATAGCAGGCAGTATTTACTGCTTCTCCCCAAAACTTATTTGGTAGATGATAGTCATTAATCATCGTTCTTGCAATTTCAATAAGAGTTATGTTCTTCCTTTCAGCCACCCCATTTTGATGAGGAGTTCGAGCAGCTGAGAAGGTGTGAGTAATCCCTTAGTCATCTGTGAAACTTTGAATTTGTCATTCACAAATTCGCCTCCGTTATCACTTCTGATCGTCTTGACTCTTAAGTCAAGCTCCCTTTGAATTTTCAACACAAAAATTTTGAATTTCTCGAAGGTCTCATCCTTAGAGTTGAAGAGATAGACCCAACAAAACCTTGAGAAATCATCAACAAGCACAAAGCAATAATATTTTCCACCAAGAGTACTAGCATTTGCTAGACCGAAAAGGTCCATATGAATCAGTTCAAGAGGAGCAGAAGTGGAGATGATCACTTAGCTTTAAAAGAGGTCCAAGTCTGCTTTCCTTTTGCACAAGCATCACAGAAAAACTCCTTGTTGGAGCTGAGTTTAGGTAAACCACGAACCAGATCCTTTTGACTGAGTTTGCTCAGGACACTAATGCTAATATGTCCAAGCTTCTGTGTCAGGCAAGCTGATTTTCTCCTTTAACCAAGTGAAGGCACATCTCAGAAAGATTGGAGATTTTGTTGAAATTAACAAGATAGATGTTGCCTTTTTGATAACCTGTAAAGAGCACCTCTTTTGTGCTAATATTCTCAATATAACACACGGAGCCTTCAAAAACAACCCGATTAACCTTTCTACACAACTGGCTAATGGAAATAAAATTGTGTTTCAAACCCTTAACCAGCATGACTTTTCTAAGTAACACTTTTCCTTGGACGCCAATGTTTCCAACACCAACAATGTCGCATGTATTGTTATCTCTAAGAGACACAGAGCCTTGGTTGCAGGTAGTTATTTTGGTGAAGAGAGATTGATTACCAGACATATGATGTGAGCAACCACTGTTTAGTACCCATTCTTCCTTGGAAATCTCTGTTTGATAACATACCTGCAAACATAATTGCTATTTAGTCTTCTGAACCCATATTTTCTTTGAAGAACCAATCTCAGTAGCTTTCTTGGCAGGTAAGAAGCCAGTGGGACAAAATATGCTAATGTGACTGTACTGGTTGCAGGAGAAACACATGAGGTTAGACAGTTTTTGAGAATAGAAAGATGAATTGGAACTACCTGACCTATTATTTATGGATAGAAATTTAAGTCGTTCTCTGAATCTCCAATTGTCAATGACAAGATTCCTTATCTTTCGTGATTGAATATCTCTACCTCTTTCAACTCCTTCAGATTAGAATGAAGTTTCTCCTTTTCAATTTTTATTGACAAGGGCTTCTTGTGAGTAAGATGTATTGCTTACTTACCCTTAAGAACTCATGTTGTATGTTTTGAATGGGATACATGCTTCATCACAGAGTCATTCAGTAACTGTTATTAAGCTCTAGGTCATATCAGAATCAAAATTTCTTACAGTAACATGTTCCTTTCTACAAAAATCGCTGATTTAGCGTCGGTTCCCGGGGAAAGTTTAGACGTTCGATTACAAATATTCGCACGCTAAACCCTTGACTCGCTTTGACCAAGGGTTTAGCGTCGTCACAAGCGATCGACGCTAAAACTACGAAAAACCGACCTAAATTTGGTTTTCACAGGCAGAAAACGAGCCGACCAGGTTTAGCGTTGGTTACCGACATGTTATAGACGTCGAGCAGACCGACCCCTATAATATATATTAAACCTCTTCCGCACCCTAACCCTAATTGCATCTTCCTTCTGTCTATTTTTCCTTCTACCCCTTTCTAGCTCAATCTTCTTCTTCCTACTTTCTTCTCCTCTTCAAAATCCAATCCATTGTTCTCTTCTTTCTTTCTCAGATCCATTCATATCTCCTTTTTCTACCTCCAATTCCAAGCTTCTCTCTTTTTTTACTCTCCAGATCCAATCTTCTTCTTATTCTTTCTTCTTCCTCCTTCCTCTCCAGCGTCACCCTATCCTCCGCCGACGCCCTCCAGCCCGCCGAAGCTCCCTCCACACCTCCTTCCATCTCGCCAACGAACACCGGCCAGCCAGAAGCTCCAATCCGCGACGAAACCCTCCGCCACCCGACAACCCCCCAACCTTCAACCGCCGCCCCACCATCTACTGTTTTCGGTCAAGTACTTGACTGATTGGAGAAGAATGTGACCAAAATGGTGACCTAATAAATATAAAGACCAAATTGTATAACTGGAAAATGGTTGAGAGACTGATTGGACATTAATAGAAAATGGAGTGACAAAATAGAAATGACTTTGAAAACAAATAAAAAAAGCAGAAAAAAAAATTGGGTTGGTCTCCGACCGTTCGGTCAAGGATTTATCGTCGTTCGTTAAATTGAATTACGTTCGGTCAGCAATGCCCGACGCTAAATTTAGCGTCGGAAAAAGCGTGCTTTTGCCGAGAACGCTAAATCCTTTAGCGTCGGTCAGCAGCCGACCTAAATGACTCGGTGACCGACGCTAAAGAGCAGTTTTTTGTATGTTTAATTAGGTTAAGACATGAGTGGATTAACTCTACAAGAGCTTTAGATCCTTTTCACGCAGCTCATCACTGTCTTCATCACTACTCACTCATGTAGCTTGCATAGCCCTTCCTTTTTAGCTGGACATTCCAGCTGATAACATGTCCTTGTTTTCCACATCTGAAGCATCCAAGCTGACTCCTGAGCTGTTGCTGCTGTTGCTGCTGCTCTCCCTTGATCTCTTTTTGATTTGTATGATTTATAAGATCCTTTATCTGAACTTCTATCAGTATCAAGACCTTTTGTCTTTCCTTGATCACTGAATCTCTTCTTGTCTCTTCTAAGTTTAAGCAGTCTACTTACTTGTTTACTTAGCAAAGCCAACTCGGTCTCATCATAGTTATTAAGATCTTCCTCAACAGAATCCACTTCGACTTTTAGTGCAATAGGCTTTTTTTCAGCCTCGTCTTCTCTTTTCATGACTTCCTCATGAGTAATCAGAGATCCAATGAGATCATCAATGTTCATGGTTGCAAAATCCTTCGATTCTTCAACAGCAGTGATCTTTGGTCTCCACTGTTTTGGCAGAGACCAAAGAATCTTCCTGATAAGATCCTCATTTTCGTAATTTCTGCCCTGACCATCCAGCTTGTTGACAATATTTTGAAACCGATTAAACATGGCAGAAATAGATTTACCTTGATTCATCTGAAAAAGCTCAAACTCATGTTTAAGCATATTTATTCTGGAAGTCTTTACGAAAGAGGTACCTTCATAGGTGACCTGAAGTTTATCTCAGATTTCTTTGACAGACTTACAGCCTGAAACTCGACTGAATTCATCATGACCTAAAGCACAGAACATGATATTCATTGCCTGAGAATTCTGTTTCACTTTCTTAATATGTTCATCACCCATTTATCCTCATCAGTCTTGACATCAAGTGGACCTTTGAAAACTATTCTCCACAGTCTAGGATTAACAGTTTTGATGAAAAGCTTCATTCTGTTTTTCCAATACCTATAGTGGGTTCCCTGAAAAGCTTCATTCTATTTTTCCAATACCTATAGTGGGTTCACAGTCAAATGTACGAGAGAAAAACACAGAGATCGAGAACCAGTAATCGTTGGATTAAGAACTCTGGCAACCGGCTCTGATACCACGTGATGTAGCCCTCATACCTTGATATTCAATTTGATCAGTAGAGGATAAGTTTCAGAGAAAGAAATTCTCAGACACTTAACTCTGATCGGACGAGAAGACTTCTGAAGAAAGATCAGAAGCAGAACACGAAGACACAACACAGTAGAAAGTAAAGGACACGGGAGTTTTTAACGTGGTTCGGCAAACAATGCCTACTCCACGTCCCAAGGGAGATGATCCCTTGGGAGTTTGTTGATTCGTTTGAACGAATCGAAGAGAACCTCGAACTTGGTGTTTACACCCTGGTTTCTCCCCGAAATCACCCGCTAACTTCTAATCAGTTCCCCACTGATAACAAGCTAATCTCACACACAAGTTCACTCTTTGTAATACACTTAAATCTCTCCGATTACAATGTATTCCCAAAGTCTCTACCTTTCCCTTGAGAAGGATGATCTTTTAAATAGAGTCTTTGAGAAAGGTAGCCGTTGCAGAAGATTTTGGGCTTGATCCCAGCAGTGAAGAGCATTGAAATAGAAAGGGAAGTTCCTCTTTCTATTTCCTAATTAAACCAGCTGGCATTCTTCAGTCTTCTTGATTTGAGGAACTAGCCGTTGCTAGTTACCTATTCAGGGTCAGTTTCTATATCTGAAGAAACTATCCGTTGCAAATTGGCGCGGCAAATCCTCTGGATATGGAGGACTTGAAACAGTAGCAAACAAATCAGAAGCAACAGGTTTGTAATGATCAGCTAACAGAGTTGATGGTTCAACAGTTTGGGTGGGAGAATTGAGGTGGAGATTGTGGGTGATTTGGGGTCCAAATCCCTACCCTAGAGATTTGGGGGAAATACCTTGTTTGGATACAAAGTAATGTTGAAGATTGTAGGTGATTGGAAACTTAATGGTGGGGCCGGAGAGAATTGGAGGAGATTTTAAAATCTCCATTAAATGATAGAGATTTGGACATGGCGGAAGAGGATTGAGGACATTTTTACCCATTTTTTCGCCAATTAAAAAAAGAATATTGGTATGATAATTAATTGTAGGCCTATTTTGGTCTTTAATGAAATAAATTTTAATTATAATTTTTTATTTTATGAATTCCCTACTCAACAATCTTTCCAAATCACTCATTCAATCCTTCTATTTTTCAAATAACAAGGGTACCCCAATTCTCATGCTATTTAAATTCTTTAGGCATTTGAAATCACCTCCTACCAAGTCACTCACCCAAACAAATCGTAATCTTTAGCAATTCCCCTTCCTTGCACAAACTTGTCAATTTCCATGTGCCCCATTTCACCCATCAGGTTTTCAGTAAACTCTGCATCCACTTTCTCAATTGATTTCTTCAGTTTCGAAGCCAGGCGCTTCAGTTCATCATTTTGGGTCGTCGATTCAGTATCGTAATGTGACACGGATCCCCAATAAAAATTACCAATAGAGTAGTCGGTAACGGTTGCTTGAATTCTATAACTACTGTGTGGAATAGTCTTAGAATGAAGTGTGATAAAGTCTCATGGTCCAATTTGATCTGGAGTTATCCTGCTATCCCAAAGCATAATACGATCTCTTGGATGGCTGTCATAGGCCTGCTTACTTGTAAGGTTGATATAGTCAAATGGAGCTTGTCTATGGATATTACCTGCTTATTATGTGATGTGGAACTAATAATATATTCATATCTTCCATTTGTTCCTTTTGTAAAGATGATAAAATCTGTTTGTCTCCTGCCAAATTGGACATTTCAAATTGGTAGTTAGGAGGAAGAGGTGGATATACTCTCACAGGAGTTGGCTTCAAAAACAAATAAAAGCAAAGCTAGACGTGTCTTGTGGCGAGCCATCATAGGGAATGTGTGGTATGAAAGATGTAGATGAAATGTTGGGGAAAAGGAGATGACTTCTGATGATTTAGTTAGAAGATTTATCTAAGAGTATGAGTGCAAGCAAGACAGCCCAAAGGTGTTGAGGTTTAGGTTGTGAGTTTGTTTGAAGAATTTTTCCAAGCATGTGCTCTCTTTTCGCCCTTTTATCTTCTCCTTAGCAGATTCGATCACCTCTCTGATGAGGGAAATGGGGAAACAAATGGATGAGATTTAAGGAATTTAGTTGTTGCAGAGTCTGGGTTTGATTTCAAAATCTTCCCTTAGTTGAACCGGACACCTCAAGTCTGAAGGAGATGGGGATTCGAATGGGTGATTTAGAGGACTAGTAAGCTTTATGTTGTCTCTTTCTTTTGTAGAGCTAAACGGGTCCAGAAAGGTTTTCTGCCTCTCTTGGTTCATTTTGATGAATGAAATATATTAATTATTCATAAAAAAACTACAAAATGTTCAATGCACGTTCGATGGGACTCGAATCCACAATCCTTTGATTAAAAGTTAAATGTCGGCCACGTTTTCCTCCATTGAATTGGCAGCTGGAATCAACTAATTCCGGCGGAAACACCTAATTCCTTGTTTTCCTCTATTTTGCAGAGGCTCAATTCCAACGAAATTTAAATCCGTTATGGGCTTTAATTCCGGCCCGATAGGGTTCCGTAATTCCATCCTAAACTGAATGGAATCATACGATTCCAACGGAATTAATTGTTAGATGTCAATTTTGCCCAGCCTCTCTTCTGTCTCTCTCTCTCTCCCTCTTTCTTCGAACAAAAAACTTTTGTCCCCTGCTGCAAGTCTGAGTTCGTCGACAAGGCAGCACTGCCCAATCGCTCACACCGCAGCAGCCGACGACTACGCATCTTCCATTCTTCTCATTCGGCTCATCGCCAGGGCATCGTCGGACGAAGGTTAGCAACGTTTCTCTTGTTCTCATAGTAAGTTTGGGGTTTGTTCTTCGAGTATGTCAGATAGAAATTTCAATACATCTCGAGTTGCATTCTGGGGCATCCTTGAGTTGCATTTATGGGTTTGGTTTGGGGATTGGTGAGTGTCGAGTTGGTGGTGATTTTGGGGTAGCCTATGGGATCGTGTTTTGGATCTGATGCAGCGGCAGCAGAGTTTCTAATACTGCATATTGCTGCAATTTTGGTTACTGCTGCAATTTTGGTTTTCCTATTTTGATGTATGTGGACTTTTGTATTATGTGGAGTTAAATGAGGGCTCCTCCTCATTCTGCTTTCATTGTGGATTTGGGGATTCATTTTGTTCTTGTTAATATATATACACATCACACATTCATATCTTGAGTTGCGTGTAAAGCCTATCTAGCATCTCCAGAAGAGCATCCTCAAGAAACATTTTGATTTCACTTGTTGAATAATGTAAGTTGCTTTTAGTGATTTTTGTGTTAATCAAGTATCTATTAATTGAAGTTATGAATAGGTTGGTGAGAATCCAATTTTTAAGTTCTGTATTAACTGCGGTTCCAAGTCCTGTGGCCTCATGTTCTTGTAACTTTAACATTCATGCAGTTGTGGTGCTTTTTTCCTATATGACAGCATTACTATACTATTGAGGTTGTTGGTATGCTACTTTATATGTCGAGTATTCATTACTTTGGTATGGTTTAGGATGACACTTCTAATTCGATGAAAGACGACGGCTGAATTAGAGGCGGAAAGGAGCAGCGATGAAGACGGTGGATGGATGTGGGAAGGTTCAGTTGAATGACGATAGCGAACTGTGTTGCAGAGGAAAGAAGAAAGGTTTAGCGAAGAAGAAAGAGGAAGGGGATAAGAAATGGATAGTGATAGGGCTATTTTAGTCATTTCAAGTAGAGTTAAGTTACAATTCCAAGTTGTTAATTTTGCGGGAAAACAAGGAATTACGAGCTGGATTTTGGCCGGATTCCTACTTCAATTCAATTCCCCCGGAATCCATCTTTCCGGCGGAATTTACCAACTAAACAGGAAAACGTGGTCGTCTTATCCATTAGACCACAAGCACTTTTGGTTACAATCTTATCTTAGTAGATAAATAACTTTTCGATTTTCGTAATGCTAATACATCACTAAGTTACAAGACTCTGTACATTTCGTGTAACAAATCGTATCTAGAACAAAGTAATCAGTAATCTCATGTATTGAGATTTGAGACACACAACCATAGAGAAACTTATCAACACGAACATATTAATCTAACCCGATTAATATGAATGAAAGCCAATGAAGCATACATGTTAGGTACAGGTGAGGGAAGCATGGAGATAGGAGGCAAAGTTATAAGTTGTCATTAGGAGCAATCTTCAGAAGTTTTGGGAATCCAAAGCCTTGCTTGCTAATTAGTTAATTCAGATGCGGCCAAACTCCAATTAATTAATCTTCATATTATCAAAGCTTAACTAAATTATAATAATTAACTAAGCATTTTCATGTTGCTTTGCATAGGAACCGGATCAGCGTCCAAGAGAATATGGGTTTGGAAAGTTCCAAACCCATCCTCAACCATTAGATCTAGTTTGACCCTTTGACTAATCTAATGGTCCAGATTTGTTAGGGGCATTTAAGACTTTACACAAATAATTAAATTATTATATTTAATTTAAATATTATATTATTATTTAAATATTATATGTTTTTATATTAAATAACATAAAGTCGCCGTGCCACCGCCGTCCGCCGGCGACCGGCGCCGGCCACTTTTTCGGCGACGGACTTTCCGGACGCGCCGGTCACTTTTTTTGTGACTTTTTCGGTGATTTTTCCGCTGATTTTTCGGTACTTTTCCGGTGAATTTTTCTGATGACTTTTTCGGTGACTTTTCCGACGAGAACAAGTTAACTAGTTAACCTGATTTTTACTATTAACTTGTTAGCATGCTTTTTTTATTGATAACTAGTTAACTTGGTTTTTATAGTTAACTAGTTAGTTAACATGTTTTCCGGTGACTTTTTCGGTCAGGCTTCAGAGACCGACCAAACTCCGGTGACTTTTCCGGCGAGAACAAGTTAACTAGTAACCTGATTTTTACTAATAACTTGTTAACAAGTTTTTTTTATTGATAACTAGTTAACTAGTTAACCTAAGTTTTTTACAGTTAACTAGTTATTAGCAGATAACTAGTTAACATGTTATCTAATCGAGTTAACTAGTTAACCAATTGAGTTAATTATTTATCAAGTTGTTAACTAGTTGACAGGATTTTTAGTTGATAAATAGTTATCAAAATTAGTTCATGATTTAGATAACGAGTTAACTAGTTAACCAATTGAGTTAACTAGTTACCAAGTTGTTAACTAGTTATCTAATCGAGTTAACTAGTTATCTAATCGAGTTAACTAGTTATCTAATCGAATTAACCAGTTAACCAATCAAGTTAACTAGTTAACCACTCGAATTAACTTATCTAATTGAGTTACCTAGTTAACCAATCGAGTAAACTAGTTAACCAATCAAGTTAACTATCTAATCGAGTTAACTAGTTAACCAATCAAGTTAACTATCTAATCGAGTTAACTAGTTAACTACTTAACGTCACAATTTAGATAACTAGTTATCACGCTATTAACTAGTTAACTTATCGAGTTAACTAGTTAACTTACAATTGTTAATAATTACTAAACAATCACCTAAATTTTGGTAGATGAGGTTACTAAAATTATTTACTAACAATGTTCACATACAAAAGTTTACAAAATGGCCCAAAAATTCCCAAATTGTCAATAACATAAAATAGGTGACCTAACTAAGTTAAGTGACTAAATTGTTAATGACAAAATGTTCATCTTCTTCAATCGGCACTTTCTCTGCATTTCATCCCCTGCTTCTTCTTTCTTCCAGCAGCCGTTTATGTTCATCTACAATAACAGCAACAACAAACGATTAAATACATCGGAAAGGCTGCGGGAGGTGGCTGGAGCTCCGGCTCCGATTTGGCCGACAGGGGGGAGGGGAGATGGCGAGACTCGGAGCTCCGGGCGTGGTTCGGAGACAGAGGAAAGTGAGGTGGCGGTTCTCAGGAGCTCCGGCTTCGGTTCGGCGACAGGGGAAAGGGAGATGGCGGGAGCTCCGGCTCGGCGACAAGGAGGAGGGAGGTGGCGGAGCTATGGTCGGCAACAGGGCAGATGGCTAGAGCTTGGCTGACGCCTCGATTCCAATAAATATGGCTGGAGCTTGGCCGACGTCTCGATTCCGATAGATATGGCTGGAGCTTGGCCGGCGTCTCCATTCAGTTAGAGGTGACGGGAGCTCCATCACCAGTCAGTCAAGACAAAATCGACAAACGGCGGCGGCTGATTTATTAGCTAGGGTTAGGTTATGATATTTTTTAAATTTCTGATTTTACCCCTCCGGGTTTTGGGTTTGGAACAGTCCAAACTCTATTTCTTGGACGCAGATCCTTTGCCCCATACCATCACAATTAAAACACTTAATCTTACTTTTATCGAACTTACGGTGAGTTCTTTCATTCCTTCCACCGTCGTCGATCCTTCCTTCGCTAATCATTTTCTCGATTTGCGACCTCGTAACCATCAGTAGTTGTTCACCTCTTTCTTCGTCTCGCCATTCTTACGCCCTCGCAGACTTTGGTCAAAAGCCCGGAGACTGTCCTACTGCTTCGGAGACTGACATCGTCTCAAGATCACCCCATTGTTCGATTGTACATATTATCGGCGTAAATCGATCAGGAACAGAACTAAACAGGCGATCTACCACCACACCATCTTTCAATTCTCCTCCGAGAGATCGAATTTCATTAACCAGTGACATGAGTTTGGTCGAAAAACCTCCAATTTCTTCGGAGTCATCCATAATCAGCTGATCAAACTGACGTCGTAGGGTTTGTATTGAAGATTTCTTGGCACGTTCCTCTCCAACTCTTAACTTTTGTATCTCTTCCCATGCTTCTTGCGCCGTCTCGCAGTTTGCAATTTGCGTCATACCGAGGTCAGGAACAGATTGAGAGATTGCGGCCATCGCTCCTTGATCTATACTGTCGTCAAGGTCCTCATCATCATCGGCTTCGATGGCTGCCCAAACTCCCAAAGCTTTCATAAGAATCTTCATCTTCACAGCCCATATTCCGTAATTCGTATCCGTAAGAAGAGGATATCGAATCGGAACACCGCTAACCCTTACAATCGAATTACCACCACCACCAAGGGTTTCGTCGCCCATCCTGAATCGAGCCTAGTGCTATGATACCAAATGTTAGAAATAAATTGATTCAGATGGAAAAGGGGAAAAGAAAGTAAAAGAGAAAGCACTATAGTTATTAATCTGTTCTTGTTGTCTTAAAAAACCTACGTTTTCAACACACATATATATACATCTGAATAGTTCATTAATTAACTAAACATACCTATTCAACTAATTTAAACACTAACTGCAGTTTGATAATATTTCTAAATATAGCCATCTTCCAAAGTGATTATTATCCAACATTCTCTCCCTAATCACGTGCTATAGTCGATTATCTGAACACCTCAACCTTGCATCACTAACACTTCTATGACACCAGTCTTGGATAGTTTCAAGAAAGACTTGACTCCTGATCTTTGGAATACTCTTCCTTCATTCAAGCAAACATCTCCCTTCGGTGCAACCCCTTAGTTCGTACCTTCACAATAAAGCGGGTTCATCGAAATGAACCAATTTATTTCTAACAATAAGGATCACAACATTGAATTAATATTATCTTGTTGCCATATATGGGGATGAAATGAACCAACAGATAAATTAGTAAAAATTAAAAGCAGGCAGCAGATGGTATTGATCACCTCAACAGCAGCAGCTCAGCAAGAAAGTGGATTGATCTTCATCGTAGAGGCAGTTGATGGATCGGAGGAGTAGTTGTTGCTGCTCCAGTACGCAACTGATGTATTAGAGCACTAGTTTTTCTTATGTTAGTTTGTAGTTGTTGCTGCTCCAGCAGTTTGTTACTTCACCTGCAGAAAGCAATCAAGAAGAAACCATGTTCAGCAAAATGACAATGCACATGATCCAATTCCAAGACGAGATAAAGTTTCAGATTTCTCACATTATCATCCCCATCTGTCACAATCATCTCTGCCATTCCACATTATCAGAATCATCTACCTATGGATTTTCACTTCTTATAACCTTCCCAGAATAGTTTCCCAAGAACCTTGGAGGCTCTAGTACTGCACTTTGCTTTCTCCGGTAGGAGCTGAAGTCCTTACAAGAAAGTTTGAAGAAATGGCCATGAATCCATTCATTCCTCTGTTTTCCCTCTTACATTGGCCATGAATCCAGCATATGAGCCGGTTTACCAAATTAAGGTTATTAAGTGCATCCAAATTACTGAAGCTGCAGAAGAGGAAGCAGTGGGAAAAAAAGCAAAACCCAGAAATGGTTCCCTGTCAATTCATGAGTTTCAACGTTGGGGAAGTGTACAAGTGAACTAAAATGGCACCATCAGTTTCACCCTCTACTTGTTAGGAACCACATTCAATTGTCTTTCAAAGAGAGCATTCAATTTGTTTTGGCTTTCAAAAAAAGTGTTTATGATTGGAACGCCAAGACACTACATTTAAGCACTTGCATTGATACTGATAGTCTGATACAACTTGAGACACATCCACGACCTCTTTTTTGCATATGTTTTTTACTTGTTTTTGGAACCAACCCATCAAAGATTGTATCTGTAATTGGAAACCCCAGAATCGGCAACACCCATATGGCTTGTCCATATTCATCTTTGTGTGTCAAAGATCTCACCTTCTTTGCTTCCATAAATCCCCCCCCCCCCCCCCTTCCAATTGTATACACACAAATTCATCCCATCAGAACAGAGAATTGTAGTCATGGTTTCTAAGAATGGAGAGATTATTAGTTTGGCTCTGTTGTTTCTCTGGTTCAGCATCAGCATTCCCACCATCTGTTACAGCTCTGAATCTTGTGATCCTTTATTTACTTACTTAGAGGGACGTGGTAAGAGAGGACCAAGCGAATGGGGGTCAATGAACCCAGATTGGATAGCTTGCAGGAATGGGACGCAGCAGTCTCCCATTGATCTACCACCATACCGTGGAGTTGAAGTTTCCCCTTACTTGGGAAAGTTGCAGAGAGACTACAAGCCAGCTCTTGCTACTGTTGAGAACAAAGGATATGGAATCATGGTCGGTAATGTTTTCCACTTGTTCAAACTGAATAGTTCATGGATCCATTGATATGGCTTATATTTATTCAAGTGCAGGTGAAATGGGAAGGAGATGCAGGAAATATTAAGATCAATGGAACTCGCTACAACTTAAAAGATTGTCACTGGCATACACCCTCTGAGCACACGTTTAACGGCTCAAGGTTTGCTAAATATAGTCTTCCCTGATGAAATACAAACAGATTACATAGTTTTATTAGTTTCCAAACATGATTTGCAGGTATGAAATGGAGCTACATGTTGTTCATCGAAGCTGCAACGATAAAACGGCTGTAATTGGAATTCTTTACAAGCTCGGGCGACCTGATCCATTTCTTGCCAGGGTATGACGATGATTCACTATCTAATCTAATCGTACTTTGCCCTCCTCTACTTTGCCAACATGTTACAAGTTTTTGAATTATTACAGCTGATTCATCACATAAACAAGTTAAAAAGGAAAGGATCTGTGAGGGAAGTAGGGATTGTGAATCCAGGAGGCATCAAATTTGGGAGTAGAAAATACTACAGATATATTGGATCCTTAACCACTCCTTCGTGCACTGAAGAAGTTGTGTGGACAGTTGTGAAGAAGGTGAGAACGGTTTCAAGAACACAGCTCAAAGCCTTGCAAAATGCTGTAAATGAAGTAAGTCAATCTGTCTGTCTCAACATTTCCATGAGAATTTGTGAAGCTGTTGAACATATATTTACTTATCAATATTTGATTTCCATCTTATGAAGGGATTTGAAAACAATTCAAGACCAATTCAAGCATCAAATGGAAGGCGAATCCAGTTATACAGTCCTTATGCCCATCGGATTTAACAAGATTTGATGTGGGAAGCCAAGACAATGACATAAATGAGAAATGGTATCAAGTGAAGTGATTATCATTTCAATTATAGTTAATGAAACCGAATCTTTTTATTTATTTATTACCGAGATCCATAAGCTATATATGATTACTAGATTGTGTGGTCGCGCGATGCCACTACGTATTAAATATATTTTTAATATCAGTGTATTCACTTGTTCAATGAATGAAAAGATTTGCTTATGCAAAGTATTTTACGATACATAAATTATATTTTACTAACGCACGATGTAAGTATATTGTGCGTTATGTCGATTTAATTTAATAATAATAGCGAGAGTGAATCTTGTAAAGGAAATGGGAAAAGATAAAGTAAGAGATTAATGAGATTGAAAACTTAGTTACAATAGAACTAAAAAGGATTAAACAGAATTAGAATGGGATGGTAAAAAACCCCCTTAATGAATAGTAGCACTTGTGTGCTTCATATAGATTAATTTAATAATGGTATTAATTAATCTAAAAAGTTATTTCATGGTTGATTTGAATGACCATTTATGAATATAAATCATGCTGGAATTGAATAAAAATCAAGCCATCTAAGGTTTCCATCCGATAGCTGAATTTTGCGATTCTCAGAACCAACAAATCATGACCATCCAAGGTCGAGCCATCTAAGATAATGCATCTCTTTTAAGACATTGGCTTTCAAATGCATAAATTCGGCTATGGAAAGGTTCAAGCGTATAGCTTGGGTTTCTCTATCCCCCTACAACAAGAGTCAACCATAGGTTAAAAATAACAAAAAAAAAAAAAATAGTCATATGCGCAGTATCAACATCTATATATAAACTACATATGCAGTGGCGGATCTAAGGGGGCCTCCCCGGGCCCTAGCCCTCTTTCGAATCCAAGGCGACCAAAAGTAGTTATATTTTCTTTGGTCCCCCATCACCACTAGTAGTCTTAGCCTTCTTGATGACTTTTACCGGAGGGGAGAAAACTGTAGAACAGTGGAGGTCCGGGGACTTATCCTCCATAAGAGGAGTCGCCGCGGAATGCACAGAAGCCATCAAACCCTAATCCCAACTTTTCTGGAGCTCTCGAATATTGTTAATCACTGCTCGTTAACTATTAAGTACACTTATACTTAACTAACATGAGAAATCATTTAAGCAAATTATACTTATCTAATTGCAATCATATGTAGTATTTAAATAATGCAAATGCTAGGAAACTACCCCTGAACCAACCCACGTACTAATCAAATCAGTTGACTAGAAATTCGGTTATGTAGCTCCAATCGAGCCGATTTAAGGATTTAACTAGGTTTGTGAACTCCAAGACCAAACTATCAAACTACAGTAGTTAGTTGGGCCGTGGGTGTCAACGTTTAAAAGTTAAAGATTTCGCTGATACTTCATTAGAGTCCAGGTTCCAAACTATGACCTAGAAAACCGAGGGACTAAAAGTGAAATTTATCAATTAGTCGACTTCCAAAACCGACATGATTTATTTGCTTCTTGCTAGTCCAGCTTGCCATCAAGGAAATTTTTTGATCCATCAAGGAAAAATCTTAACGGTTGATTAAATTTCATTAATCCAACGGTTCAAAATATAAGGGTATTTTGGGCATTTTGAAAATCATCCAGCCATCAATCGCCACCCTCTGCCGGCCACCGACCACAATCCTCCTCCGTCAGACCACCGTCGACCGCCGCCACCCTCTTCAGTAAATAATTAAATTTTTATTGTTGTTGATGGAATTCAAAACGGGTCAAATACTTAACACGTCCTGAAATTATAGGGCGTGTTACAAACTCGTCCTAAAACTTTAATCCGTTACAGAGTGGTCCTATTACTATGAAATGGGTTACAGAGTAGTCCTAATGACATCATCGGTGTACTTTTCAAGCCATTTTGCCACGTCAACATTGACATGTCATCGAAAATATAAATTAAAATTCATCTTAAATTGATTCAAATTTAAAATTAAATTAATCGACTCACTAGATTTAGTTTTGAACCAGATTTTATAAGTTAGATGAGTTTAGATTTAGATTTGAATTAGATTGTTGAATTTCAAATTATATTTTCGATGACATGTCAATGTTGACGTGGCAAAATGGCTTGAAAAATACACCGATGATGTCATTAGGACTACTCTGTAACCCATTTCATAGTAATAGGACCACTCTGTAACGGATTAAAGTTTTAGGACGAGTTTGTAATACACCCCATAGTTTCAGGATGTTTTGAGTATTTGACCCAATTCAAAACCATAAACTCCTCTAAAAATCAAACTCCTATCACTATGCCACTTAGCAGTATTGGTATTATATAACAATAAAATTGTTATAATAAGTAGTATGCACATGTTTTATACAAAAAATGTGCACACGAGTACGAAGTATATGTACAATAGTATAAAAAATAGGTATGCACGTGTACGAATAGTTGTACACATGTACACACATTATTTTATTAAGAAGTGTGCACATGGTTTATACAAAATATGTGCACACGAAAATGAAGTATGTTTACACTAGTGTAAAAAATAGGTGTGCACGTGTACGAATAGGTGTACACGTGTACATAAAAAATGTAAGATATTGTGTGGACGTGTACAAAAAGTTTGTCCACGTGTACACAATGTGTACCTGCACACAAAAAGATGTAAAGGAACTTGTGTACAAGTCGACAAATAAGTGTACATGTGTACACGTGTACAAAAATGTAAGTACATAAACATGTACATGTATAGGACATGTACAAAACGTTTACACATGTATAGAACGTGTACACATGTATAACATGTGTATAGAAGTGTGTGCAAATGAATACACAATTTATGTACAAAAATGTGCACGTACACATATACAACAAAAACGCGTGCACATACTAAAAACGAGAACAAAGCGTCACGGAAAAAAATTCAGAAAATTGGCCAGACGAGAGAGAGTGGTCTGGTGGCCGAATTTTTTACAAAATCGGAGCTCTGGTCGCTAAGAAGTCGTCAGAGCTCCGGTCACCAGCGACTTTCCGATGACTAGAGTCAACACTTCAAAATAAATAAATAAATTATGAAATTACACTTTTAACCCTTTAATTTAAACCATTAGATCTAAAAAATGAATCAATGGGTGAGATTGCTCCTTGATGGCATCAAGGACCTCCCATTTACTTGACACCTAGCCGGACTCGCTTCTTGCGGCTGAATTCCAGAATCGGGTAAGCTATGGATTTGTTTATTCATGGGACGAGTTCCAGAGGGTCTGAAACTCCCCAACAAATAGGTCATCAAATCTATGAACGAGGAATCGAGAAAACTGTCTTACAGGCTTGCCAATTAAATCAAACACATTAATTGACAAATCTAGCACAGTTTTCATAAAATGACAAATCTAGCATAATTTTCACAAATTGACTAACTGGGAGATTGGTTTAAAATAGTCCATTGTAGAATAAAAAATTATGATTTGCGGAAAAGATAATTTTCTCGTTAGAATTAATTAACCTTATATACAAGGACTAAAAAGGACAATTAATACAAGAAAATAATAATAATTACAAGTAGTTATATTTCTATTACTCCATTTCAAGGTGAAGCTTTGTAAGTTATGAATGCCAAGCTTGACTAATAGCGAACGAAATCAATCAGCTCCCAATGCCCGGGTCGGCTTCACCTGATGCAACCTTTTCACGTATAAAGAAACAATTCATCTCCACGTGCTTCGTTCGCTCATGAAAGACTGGATTGGCCACTATATGAAAAGCGGCCTGACTATCGCAATAGAGGGGTGTAGCTTGTGTCTGTTCTACGCTAAGATCATGCAGAAGATATAGAAGCCAGCGGACTTCACTAACCGTGGCAACCATGACAAGATACTCAGCCTCAGCTAACGAACGAGCACTGACAGTTTGCTTCTTGTTCGCCAATAATTAGGAGCTACTCCAAGGGTGATAAAATAACCTATGGTGGACTGACGAGTACTGCGACAACCACCCCAGTCTGCATCACAGGATGCTTCCATTCGCAAGTCACTGACCCAGCTCCCCTTTCAAGTATCGAACAACTGAGCTGCGACATCAACATGAGCTGAAGTAGGAATGTGCACATGTTGACTCAAGATATTGACTACCTATACAATATCTGGCCGAATGACTGTGAAATAAAGGAGACGTCCAACAAGCCGACGATATGAACCAACATCAATCACGCTGTCAGAAGAAGCAACACTATTGGTGAGGTGGTGATTTGTCTCAATGGGAAAAGCACTAGGATTGGATCCTTCTGACCCCTTGCTTTGAAGAATGTCAAGAGTGTATTTCTGTTGGCTTAACACAATTCCAGCCGGTGAACGAGCCACCTCAATCCCGAGGAAATATTTTAATGGACCAGATCCTTGATGCTGAAGAGAGTATCTAACGTGGTCTACATTTTGAATGAAAGCCAAATTATCACATGCTAATAGGACATCATCAACATATATAAGGGTTGTAACAAAAATGGAACCTCGATTATATATGAAGAGTGAATAATCTATATTTGCGTTGACGAAATCCATTGTGACAAGGGAAGTCGTGAACTTCATGTACCGATTCCGTGAGGCTTGTTTGAGGCCATATAGCGACTTGCGCAATTTACATACACGTTAATCACACGGCTTAGCAAAACCCTAAGGAACCCACATGTAGAATTCCTCGATAAGATCCCCGTGTAAGAAAGCGTTGTTAACGTTGAGCTGATGTACCACCCCACAACGTGCAGCCGCAACAGATAAGAGGTAACGAACTGTAACCAATTTCGCGACAGGAGCAAAAGTATAATGGAATCAATACCTTCAACTTGGGTATATGTGTGCTTCGTAACGCTCAAATGTCATCTAGTTTATATGTTATCTTGTAAACCCATTTGGAATCGATAAATCTCTTAACCATAGGCAACATGAGTAGACCCACATTCCAATTTTCTTGAGTGCATCATTTTCTTTGCTTATAGTTTCACGCCATTGAGGATGTCGCAAAGCCTGTGAATAGAATTTTAAAGCAGCTTCAAAAAGATGTTATGCTCCATCATACTCTTTCCTCAAGAGCCTCACACATCCTAGCTGATGAAAAGCAAACATTTTTTGCCTCTCACATTCGGCTGATTTAACCAATTTTTCCATCATAGAAGTTGTTTTATCAGACTGAGGATCAGTGATCATATCAACTTCACTTAATAAACAATACAACGAAAATGCAGTTGTCCCAACCATGACCTCCCTTTCTTTCTTAGTGGCATTAGTGAATATTTCAACCACACGATAAATCATCTAAACATTCAGGTAGTTCATGTAAGAAAAATTGTAAACATGAGGCAGCAGGAACAAGAGTGTCTTTTGAAAGGCACACTCCATGAGTTCAACAACATCCTCTCTTGATGATATTAACGACGTGAGTTTCCTATCACATGCATCTTTTAGCTTTTCACAACAGTACTTGTTTGCGAAAATCAAGCCTTCCAACGGAATGTTTGGAGAAACTTCATCCACAAATAAACACAAACAAATGCCACTATAGAATCTCAAGTGTCAAGTTTTTCAAATCATAAATAAACAAGGCCAAAACGTTTGCCCCAACTAGGGGTCAGAGAAGAAATCTACAGCTAACTTTCACAAAATTAGAGCTATTTCCCTCATAGCAATCAGAAGCCCTTTTCATTACATTATAGATCAATGAATCTACTTTAACTTCGGACTCTGAACAAATTTGGATGGTCTTCACTCTTCAATCTTTTCAACTGAAAGAATACAAGTACAAAAAAGTAAATGAAGCTCAGCACATAAGAAGTGTTACGATTACATACTTATAATAAAAAACAAAACATAGTACTTACTCGTCACCGGAAATAACCAATCTTGAGACTAATTTAGAGGAGCCAAACTCATGGAGTAAGGAACCACATTGGTATCGAACCAAAATGTATTATTGAACTCTGACACATGAGCGATACGGTCCATACCACCGGTTCTCATGTTGTACGAGTACACAAAGGTCATCTCCCTGAATATTAGAATCCCATCTTTGAATGCCAAGAGATCCCCCAAGATATTACGTCCTAGATTGAGATCAAATCTAGCATGTCGTTCCTCAATAGCACGCAAATATTGTGTGAGTTCTTGTGACCAGTTCAGTTCATAATGAGGACCATTAAGAGCATAAGTGAGAAGTCTATCACTCCTCAACATTACACATTGCAACACCCCATTGGACTCACCAATACAAGTCAAGTCATAAGTAGAAGAAGTTGGAATTGGGACAAGCATCTTATAAGCAATTTCTTGTTGGACATCAAATGCAAGAATATGATGTTCATCGCTTAACCAATACAATACCCCTTTCGCAGATACACAATTGTTGTCACTAAACTGAAGCCCTGTTACACATGGTTCATCCGACCGCTTCCAATCCCCTGTCTCATGAGAATAAATATGAAATGAAAGATTTTCATCTTCTTGATTGCGTACCTTTGACATTAAAATCACTTTGAATTTTGTCTTGCTACTAGTAATATCAACACAAGGATCAAAAGTCATGCCAATCCCAATCACTTGCTGATTAGATTCCTTCCAATCCAAATGTATCATTTCCCTAGTTGCACGGTTTCCTACATGGACAGTCGTTGTAGTGATAAAGGTACCTGATAAACTCTTCCAACAAACCAGCCCATTACAAGAGCACATGATCAACGAATTCTCTGCAATGAAATCAAAGTTGTTGTTATGAAGTCTTGGAACTTCCCTTTGAGTTGAAATATATTTCACAACTGAGAAAACATTAGGTGTGCATAGACTGTTTGGCTGATAGAGGAACCCGGAGAGCTTCGGTTGGCTTTCCCGTGAATGTTGCACCTTGAAAGGACGGCTTGAAATGAGACTGTGCCATTCTCTAGAAACGTCTTTCATCAGCAACAAATCGTTGACTTCCAATTTGGATTGTACTATGTCTGGAACATCGATGTTTAGACGTCTGAGTTTCTCTATAACTGCTAATGATATTCTCGGGTAGACAGAGCAAAACACTAGTACTCTAAAATGAAGGAAAGGAAGATGAAACGGTTTCTCGGTAAAACAAAAGGAAGAGATACAGATGAATATGAAATGATGGTTCAGAGGTGATGGATTAATTTGGTGTTTGACTAGTTAATATTTTTTCTTTTTAAGGTTTGGCAAGTTAATAATTAATTACTTATTTGGTGTTTGGATAGTTTTTTTTAAGATTTGGCTAGTTAATAATTAATTACTTAATTTGGTGTTTGGCTAGTTAATATTTATTTTTCAGGTTTGGCTAGTTAATAATTAATTACTTAATTTGGCGTTTAGATGGGAGAAGATCAGCGTCCAAACCTCTGGGTTTGGAACGGTCCAAACTCCCAATTCGGAGGGGCAATCTGGTCATTTAAAAAAAACCCTATCCCTAAAATGAAAACTCAGTAGTCGTCTTCCTTTTTCTTCTTTTCACAATCAGATGCGACGCCGAAATCTCCAATCGACGGCCGCTCCAACACAAGACTACGATGTCCTTCTCCAAGCACATTTCTTCAACCAGAGTGGCGTGTTCACCACCGATTTCCCGGCGAATCCGCCCCATGTTTTTAACTGCACCGGGAATCTGGCGTCGGCGAATCTGGTGACGACGAAGGGGACGAAGTTGTATAGGTTGGCATACAACTCGACGGTTCAGCTGGTGATGCAGGACACCGGGATTATCGCGGCGAAGAATCATCCGGTGCATCTCCATGGATTCAATTTCTTCGAGGTTGGGAGAGGGATTGGGAATTACAACCCTAAGACGGACCCCAAGAGTTTAAACCTTGTGGATCCAGTGGAGAGGAATACCGTTGGTGTGCCTTCCGGCAGGTGGGTGGCGATCCGGTTCCGCGCGGATAACCCGGGTAAGTTTCTTCTTTCGGGTTGTGGTTTTGAGTTAGTTTACTGTGTCAAATTTGTTAATGGTGATTTTGTGTGTGGGGATGGAAACAAAACAGGGGTTTGGTTTATGCATTGCCATTTGGAAATCCATACGACATGGGGATTGAAGATGGCGTTCTTGGTGGACAAGGGGAAAAGGACCAAAACAGTCTCTTTTGCCGCCGCCGGCGGATCTTCCCAAATGCTGAACGTCCGGCTGAAAGAGAGAAACAATTTGAGAGTGTGAAAATGGGTCGTCGTGATTTGTTTCTTGAGTAAAATTTGCTGCTCAAGCAAGTTGGAATATTTTGTATTTAAGATGGAGGTTAATTGAGATTTGATTGGCTAATGATATACAGAGGGATAAGAATTGGAGTGGTGGGTAAGGGAATGAAAGCTATGACAAGTGCTTCATAGAACATCTTGATTTATAGAAAACATTTTAATTGGTTAACTAGCTAATTTGATTAGATAACTAGTTAACTTGATTGGTTAACTAGTTAACTCGATAAGTTAATTAGTTAATGACTTGATAACTAGTGGTTAACTAGTTAACTCGACTCGATTGGATAACTAGTTAACTCAATTGGATAACTAGTTAACTCGATTAGATAACTAATTAACTACTTGGTTAACTAGTTAACTCGATTAGATAACTAGTTAACAACTTGGTAACTAGTAGCTCGATTGATTAACTAGATTAACTCGATTGGTTAATTAGTTAACTCGATTAGATAACAAGTTAACTCGTTATCTAAATCATGATGTTAACTAGTTAACTAGTTAACTGATTTTGATAACTAGTTATGAACTAAAAATCTAAATAGTTAACTCAATTAGTTAATTAGTTAACAACTTGTTAACTAGTTAACTCGATTGGATAACATCTTAATTATAAAAACTCAGGTTAACTAGTTAACTAGTTATCAATAAAAAATATTGTTAACAAATTATTAGTAAAAATCAGGTTAACTAGTTAACTAGTCCTCGCCGGAAAAGTCACCGGAGTTTGGTTAGTCTCCGGAGCCTCGTCAAAAAATTCACCGGAAAACATGTAAACTAACTAGTTAACTGTAAAAATCCAAGTTAACTAGTTATGAATAAAAAAATCTTGTTAACAAGTTATTAGTAAAAATCAGGTTAACTAGTTAACTTGTCTCGCCGGAAAAGTCACTGGAGTGTGGTCGGTCTCCGAAGCCTCGCCGGAAAAGTCACCGGAAAACATGTTAACTGTAAAAATCCAAATTAACTAGTTAAGAATAAAAAAAAATCATGCTAATAAGTTAATAGTAAAAATCAGGTTAACTAGTTAACTTGTCCTCGTCGGAAAAGTCACCGGAGTTTGGTCGGTCTCTGGAGCCTCGTCGGAAAATTCACCGAAAAAGTTGTTGAAAAAATCACCGGAAAAAGTGGCCGGAAAGTCGCCGGGGCCGGCGATGGTGGCTGCTGCTGTGCAGTGTTTGCGTAATAAAAATACAATATTTAAATACAAAAATAATAATAATATATTTAAATTAAATATAATAATTAAAGTATTTGTGTAAAGTCTTAAATACCCCTGACAGATCTGGACCATTAGATTGGTCAAAGAGTCAACTAGATCTAATGGTTGAGAATGGGTTTGGAACTTTCCAAACCCACATTCTCTTGGATGCTGATCCATTCCCCGTTTAGCTCGTTAATAATTAATCAATTAATAGACCAAAGTAGTCAGTTATATTATGTATTTTGACCTCCACCATGGCCGAACAGATTATCTTCATATTTATACATTTTTTTACTGAAATCGACCGTCATTGACCAAATGGATTGGTTAAATGATAAGATTATGTTTAGTGTGAGGCATAAAGGCATTATCATGTGGCAGAGAGCTTCTTCGACAACTAATCGACATCAACGATAGTGATATTCATCTCGTTGTAGCTCTCTCTAACCAATAGTACCACTTTCTCCCCTTAACTATTCATTTATTAGAGAATACTATTCATTTTATATAATAAAGATTTTGTGAGATATAAAGGGGTTCATTTAATTACAACGAGTATGGGTGGGAGCGTGTGGCTAATAACCCAAGTTAAATTAAACAATCTCAAATTTTAACTGATTAACCAACCACATGCTTAGGTTAACTAGTCACTTGACTGAAGTAGATTGGGTAATCAGTTGTCATAGACCGCCATAACTATATGCTCACCCCTAGTAGTGAGAGATTTAAAAAAAAAAAATTCTTGTTAAGTTAGCCGGCTCAATTATTAATATGGTTGCCAAAGTCAAATAGTCGGGATAGCCTCATCATGGGTTATTAGATACAAATAACTTTAAACGATATGGCCACTAAACTCCAAGTGTATTGTGTAACGTCATCTTCATGCTCTAGAAATTGGGTCTCGTTTGGGCGTTTACGGCTATTTCATCTTCACAATGCCCTTGACATATATAAGGCTTGAAACTTATTACACCCGATCTTGAATGTAAAGTTTTATAAGAAAAATTCTTAAATTACTTCTGTAAATTAATTTAAAATCTACTTACGGATTATCGATTAATTAAGATCTTATTTAATTCATGTGAATGTTGGTTGAAATTATTTAACACGATAAATTCGTGTGAATCAAGATAATATCATTAATTATGGATGAGCATATTGGTGAATCTCACTCTGCATAATATTGCATTAGTAAAATAGATTGTGGTAATTAAAAATAGATTGTGTATGTTGTAACAAACTATATATAATAATTTATAAAAACGATTCATGTTATAGAAATTTATCAAAATAACACAAATCCAAAACTTAAATGAAAAAAAAAATTATAATGAAAGCTCAACATAGTTTAATTGAGTTAGTAATGATTTTAATCTGATTTAAAAACAAAATTAATTTGAAAACATTTTTAAAATTGAAGCAAAAACAGGAAATGAAAACTTGTTTAGTTGACTATGTTGAGAAATACTAAATAAGAAACTAAAAACTAAAACTAAAATTGTGTTTAGTAGATGATTATATGAAAATTCTTTTTTGCCAACACTATAAAGTATTAATTCCTCTAAAGTAAAATAATATGTAGTATGAAGGTTTGTGTGAATATATTTCACTATAAATAATTTCTATCTCAACACAAACAACAAAAAGATCAAAAGGAGACCGGGGCAAGTGCCCCGGATCCACACAGAAAAAAATTGGATCGAAACTCGAAAGAAGAAAGAAAAGAAATGGAAAGGATAGAAACAACTTGATCACTGTTCCGCCGGTGGGGGTGGAGGTGGGGTCGGGATAGGTGAAATGCCAAGTCGCTGCTCCAGCTGCTGTCGCCATGTGAGCTCCTCCATGTGTCTAGCGTTCTGATCGTGCATGAACTGCTGTAGAACGGCCCATCGCGCATTCTGCATCTCCTCGTGCTCCACCCGATCCTTCTGCCATTAAAGCGAACCAACAGAGTAGTCGAGCTGCCATTGCTCAATGCGCACCAGCCGCTCATTAATCTCGACGGGCATCTGTGGTTGCGGTGGAGGCGGCAGCTTCAGGAGAGGAACGTGAGGCACCGGGATTGCAACTAGCTATGGAGGCTCCCTTCTTGGCCGGCGAGGAAGCGGTAAGCAATTGTCGATACCCTTCGAAAGGTCCATGCCTCGTGCAACTGCGAGCTCGACACCTATGTGCTCAACCGCGATGCGAGGAACGTCAGGGCCCCACTTGTCGCCTGTCTGGAGGTTGTCTATCAGACAGGAAATGAAAGGACCTCCAAGCAGTTTAGAGGGGAGCTTCTTGGTGTCGTGCGTTTGTGGAAGAACCGTCCAAGCCACCAACTGGGTGGAGACGAACATTCTTCCTCCACAACACGGAACAGTACGAGCTCCTCCAGGGAGATATGGTGACGTCCCGCCTTGTTGCTATAGCACAGAGATTGCGACCAAACATAATGAAGGAATTTAAAGATGGGATGAGCGATGTCGCCTACCGTGGGGTTGAAGATAGGTGTGGCCTCTTCTTGACCTGAGATGAACCTCCAAACTTCAGGGTACGGTTCATGTGTGATGGAGTAGACATCGGAGAACCCAAGGGCGGCATCCTGGATAACGGCAAGGGGGTCGAGCAAGAGGGCAAACTCATTGATGGTCTTCTCATATCGAACACCACCGAGGCGGAAAGAAACAAACTTCTGAATACTGTTGGGTATTGGCCTGTGGCGCTCAAATGAGCTCCAAAACTCCTTAAGGGAGACCAGAGGGTAGGGTGAACCGTGGTCAAAGATCGCAAGCCGGTGAGGTCAAGGGTCTGGTTGATGTTGGGTGCCACACCGGATTGTGGTTCTTGAAACTATCCAAGGAGAGAATTGCCACTTTCGCTGGCGGGATGTCTTTGATCTTCTGATATACCTCCAGTTGGTGTGGCTCAAGGGCAGCGATGAAAGGATGCAGGGTCCCATTGGCGGTGGCTGGAGTACATAAATAGGGATCGCAGGGGCCGGTACAGCCTGCGGGACTACGTTCACAACCGCCGGTATCGGTGCAGACGGGGCGGGTGGACGGTAGGATGGAGCCTTAGTCTGACGAGCCTTGGATCGCTGCTCTCTATCTGCACTGGTGGTCTTGAAACGCTTTGGATTCCTGGAATACATAACTCAGGGCAGACCAGAATTAGAAGACAAGAATCCTACCCCACACTTAGATTGAAACTACTATTCGGAGGAGAACGAAGCGGGTAGGTGGGGGTATGTAGACAAACTGAGTCACCACAATTTCAAAGCATAGCAGAAAAGAACGGCCATCATGCAGGGAAGACAACGGTATTCAATCAGATAATCATGAAAAATAACGCAGATCGACAATCACCGAGCACGAGAGAATCCATTAGCACGATTGCACAGACATCCATTCACGAGGCCAAAAAGATCAAAAGGAATTACCAAAGTCTAGAACCATGCCGGAAACCGAAAGTCAAAAAGCCAAAAGATTCAAAATCAAGGGCTGAACAACTAACCGTGAAGACATGACTCGAGAAAACGATTGTAAATAGTTAGCGGACATGTTACAAATTTTCGGCGAAAAATGGGTGAGTTTTTCAGCGAGAAATCAAAAACTTTTCGGCGAGAAGGCTGGTGTTTCGCTAGAACTCTTCGGTGGCGAGAAACAGGAGGATCAGGGGGGTTTAAAACCTGAGTTTTCGGCGAAAACTCGTTTGAAAATCAGGCGACAGGTTTTTTTTTTTTGAAAAGGGGTTTAAAAGAAAAACGACTCGAAACGAAAACAAACTCACTCCAGCCGTGGGTTGGGGCAATTGGTTCAGCTTTGTGCAGATTTTGTACAGGTTTTGTTATTAATTTTGGTGTCCACTCAATGACTTCCCCTCTTGGCGTGCTAAGAATTTCATGTTCAAAACAACAGCGACACAACAACAATGACTTCCCACTATTCTCCGAATCATGTACCAGGTTACACACATCTGAATTCCAGGAGATTACAAGAAAAAGTAGAGACAAATTTTAAAGAACACGACTCATCATTGCTTTAATGCGCACCATATTACATTAAACAAGTTAACAAAGTTACAAGAACACGACCCATAGTTGCTTTAAGGCGCGCCATATTATATTGAACAAGTTAACAAAGTTACAACAAGGAACTAACATCCCAACACAATGATCTAGTCCCAACATACCAGATTGGGTACCATATTACAAAATAGATCACACAGAACCTGATCTACACTAACACATATTAGTAAGCCACAAAATACACATCCCAAGTTCCATCATTCCGAATAGGGTACCATACTACAAAAAAGAATAAAAAACCCTCAGCCTACAACACTACGCGATCCTAGGTCACAATACCCCTACATCACACAATACAACTACACACTTACTTGGTCTGTACCAAGTAAGGCATAATCTCCTCCATCATTCAATGTGTCATCTTGAGTTTCGATATGTTCCCGATCCTCTTCAGTTTTTGCATCCATGGTTTCAGTGTAAATTTTAAATCGCTCATTGTTGTATTACATCCCACAGTCTTCTATTCCAACTTAACCCAATCTTTTTTTCACCCCTAAAGAAAATATAATCAAGTTATAGATTCGATCATATTAACCGTACCCTTTTCTTGTACTAATTATATTCTGTCAACATTTGTAGGTGTTTGAGTAAACCCAATATCTTTATAGCCAACTTATGAATGAGTAATAATACAATATTTTATGAAAAATTATTCAAATTAATTAAAAATCGCCGGTGGCACCTACAATTTGCTTTTGGTAAAGAGTAATACTAATAATTTAAAGCAAAAATATTTCGATCACATTGCATACCGGAAGAAAAAGATTATACCTAACGCAATTACAATCATCTTGTAGTGTAATTAAAATTAACTTTAATTAAAAATTTATAGAAAAAATTTCTTTCGATTTCGGCTCAGTGCATCTTTCAATCCTGGTTCCGCCCCTGGCTATCTTGTAGGTAAATTCATTGACTTTTTTATTCTACTAAAAATCTTAGTGTTTATCTGAAAAATGTGATTTAAATGAGAAAAATCAGAGAATAAATCATTTTTCTGTCATACGTGTTTTCAAATATTTGTGGTATTTGAACACTTAGCTAGTAGTACGTTTAAGAGAATGCCTCATTTACGATTCACTATGTTGAAGCATATATATGTTATTTTTAACATTTTGAAAGTCACACATTTTAAACCGTACATGTATTACTCGAAATATAGTGTATTCTAAATCACAAATAACTCCTTTAATATCAAGTTATTTGGTTCAATATCGATTTGTAACATTTTGATTGACAAGTTCCACTTTCCTCAACCAAACCGAAACCATAACCAATTCCCAATTTAACCAACCCAAATGTATCAATGTAATCCATGTCGAGAAGTGATTGCATGGTACACGATTGGAATATCCAACAAAAACCACAGAATCTTTAATGTCATCTTGCTTCTCCATTAGAAAACTTGATCAACTAACTCTCTTCCACCCTTCCTTGCGTCTCAAGCAACCCTATTCCCCCCCCTCCCCTTAATAACCCTAACCCTAACCCTAACCCTAACCCAACCCTAGAAATCCCCTTGTACTCTTCTCGGCGATTACTATTATAATTATAATTTCGTTAAAAGAAATGGAACCCAACGACGACAAACAACCAACTCCAACAGCAAGCAACGAAGACGAACGGAATGCCCGTTGGCAATACTTAACCAAGTCCACTCCGACATGGCCCTCGCCATAGCCCTCCACGAGGCTGACGTGGCTGCCACGTCATCCAACGTGTCCGAAGAATCGTACTAGTTATGAATGAGTTTAGTGGTATATGCAGTTTAACTATTATAATAATAGTTCAACCGTGATTAAATCACGTCATTATATTAGTGTACATCGTATCGTTTTAATGAGTGATTTACAATCCAATCGATCAAACTGTCTATACCGGGCGCGGTAGAGTTTTGAAAACATTCCTCCTACCATCGTATTAACCAAAAGAATGAGGAAATGGACAATCTCAAACGATATATTTAGTAAGTCCTAAAATTAGGAAAAAGTGATTCCACAATTTCATCTACAACCCCTAATATTTCCACCATCAAAATAGAAGGAAGAACAACCTTCAAAATATTCATTTATATAAGAGGCAGAAACTACGAACTTCTTCCGACACAAACAAAACTAAAAATATAAAACAAAATTAAAGCAAACTCAAACTACAAAAAAAATGGAAGGAAAGTTGAACATGAAGAGGGTGTGGCTGAGCGCACTTTTGGTGGCTCTGCTCGTAGTCGTCGCGTCGGCTGAGAAGGAACAGGCGGATACATCATCGTCGGATAAGAAGGAAAAAGAGGAGGATAACAAAGAAAAAGAGGAGGATAAGAAGGACAAGTGTGATGACGATTCTAACCAAGGAAGCTACAAACGTAAATCTGTTCTCAATGCGTATGATTATTGACGTATTCAGTCCCTCATTAGACGACATTTTCACTGTGCTTTTGTTGTGATTGGATGAGATATTGATAATTATTTGATCATTTTTCTCTTTTGTCCTTTTGGACCATTTTTCGTTGTTTTGTGTATTTTTTTATGCATTTCATTGATTTTTTTATTCTACTAAAAAATTTAGTGCTTATCTGACAAATGTGATTTAATGAGAAAGATTTGAGATAAATTATATTTTTGTCATACGTGTTTTCAAATATTTATGGTATTTGAACACTTAGCTAGTAACAGGTTTTAGAGATACCTCATTAAAAACTCACTATGTTGAAGAATGTGTGTGTGTTTTTAACATTTCGATCAAACACGCAATTCAAAATCACACATTCTAAACGTACACATATTTCTCAAAAATATGGTGTATTCTAAAATCTAAATCACAAATAACTCCCTTAATATTAAGTGATTTGATTCAATATCGATTTGTAGGAGTTTTGGGTGATTATTTTGCTAATCGTTTCCCTAGGATTGCAGCTGTTGTGATTGATGTAGATGCTTTTGTGTTCGATATTGGTGTGGATCTGACAGGTACGAGTGGCAGATTCCTTTGGCCTTTGAGCTTAGAGGCGGGGTGGAAGAGGAGAGATTGAGGCTCATGGCGGTCTTGGATGGGGTCGCTAGGGGCGGATCTAGGGGGGCTCACCCCCCTTCGGTCTCGTCCTTGAAAATCGAGTATATATTCAGGGACGGAGCTATCTTCACTAGTAGGGGGTCATGGTCCCTACAAAGTCAAGAATTGGCATATGGTGTATTGGTTAGATTGTTAGATTAATTCCTAGAGGTTCTAGTTTTGAACCTTTCCATTGCAATATCTTTTTATTTTATTTATTTTTCCTCTAACTTTAAAGGTAAAAGTCTAAAACCTAAAATATTATTTAATTTAATCATAAACCAAACGTAATTATAATTTAATCCTTAAAAATGGCTTCATTTTAATCCTAAAAGTCTAAGATATTAGACTTTCAGTTGAGAGTTTTCCATGTTGATGTTCCCAATCACCATTCTTTGAAAAAGCTACATCTCTTGCTGAGCTATGTCGCGAGTTGATGGAGACAGACAAATCAAGTCAATTTATCTTGTGGATCGACTTATTTGTCTTGTTTTGATTGTTCCGATCTCTACTGCTACAGGTGAAAGCCTATTTTCGGCGATGAAGATAGTGGTGACTAGGCTATGCAATAGTTGGTAGTTTAATCATTATATTAATCGTGATATACTAAAAAATTATAGTTTAGATGCGATTTTGAGTGATTTCAATGATATATTAGAAAAATTTTCCTTCAATTTCGGCTCAGTGCATGATTCAATCCTGGATCCGCCCCTGCACACAATGGACCTACACCATTCTTAGGTTCTCCATATTTTTCACAGAAGCACACTTGTAAAAGAAGAGTTTTGAATATGAAATTATAAACACAAGCTAAACTCATTACATTAATAGTATTCGAGCAAATTACCATGAGGAGACATATATCGGAACTAAGGAACATAATCTCAATCCCATTATGTACCTTCTCTTTCACATCCAAGGACCCGTCATGGAAGTGCTCCACTACGTGCTGACACCAATTATAATTCTTTAAATTGGATACACAACCATCCATAAACAACAATGGTAGGTACTTGAAACTCGCAGTCAAATGAGAAGGCAGGCGAAGGAGGACTCCAATTGTGTATAATACCATCATTCTTCTTCACACAAAAACATCCTCCTCAACACACAAACAACCATGTATGCTCTTCTGCAGCACATTCTCGTATGCTTTCTTCGCAATTACAAGTCCATTCGCCCTTGCCATATTTGAAAGCATCATGCTCTTAAACCCGTTCATTTGTTTGCTAACATTCTTATCCCCTTTATGTAAACGATAGACTCTTGCAACATCCTCAGCCGTTATCTCAAGTGGCTTAGCAACAACAAATATGAATGTTTTGTTTTCTACCTCATAGCTTGCAATTGCCCATTTGATGAAGTCCTCACTCATTGTACTTATTTCAACTAAGGTAGGTCCTGCAAAACCTAACTCCCACAATGAACTCATCTTCTCTTCTGTGGTTGATGGCAACCTCATAATTTTCTTCATCTTCTTTAGTCCACAACGACTACGCACACTCAAAGGCTTTTGTTTCACATTTTCGGACCATTTCCCTTCATCATCCACTTCCTTCCCCTTCCCTTTGTGATCATGGTCCACCTGTACGCATATCCCCATGTTAGCATCCAGACAGTAAACTAACAACAAAATCCAAAACATAACAACAAACTAGATGTAACCACAATTAACATCTAATAAAGATGCTCCATTACAACACACATATATAATAATAAGTGCAAGAAGGCAAATAAGTCGTAGTTGGTTTTGTTTCGATGGATTAACAATTGACAAAAAAATTGACAAGCCCTTTCCCAATGTTGGATCAACAATTGACAAAACAATGTCCACATTCCAATGAAGCATGTAAAAACCAAACACAGACAGATTTCAGGATCTGCTCTAATGTAGGGTACATTCAGAAACTGCTCAAATAACAGCTTACAGGGCTGCAAATCTACAAAAAAATATTCCCACATGTACCCACATTCTACATTATTTGAAAAAATAGAATAAGAATAAGATTCATACATTTTGCAACTATTACAGATTCTTTAAAGTACTAGATCAGCTGTTATTCAATATTCCCACATGAACCCACATTCTACATTAACTATGTAACTAATATGCAAACCTACTTCCCACACAAAACCCCATCAACAAGAACACATAATCAATCACAAAATAGAAACCATGTATAACGAGTCAGGAGCCAAAATTCCACTATGGAGCTAGGAAACCATTGAAGAAAGTTGAGTTCCCCCTTTCATTTTCTTGGTAAACATTTATTCTTATCGTAAGACTGATTGGATTAGATTCGAGTGTACATTGAAACAGCATTAACCATGAGCATGACCTAGAAATCAGAATCGCAACCATATCAATTGAACTCTAACTAACCTGCGTTGGAGGTGTGCTCCAGATTTCCTCGTTCTGGGAGTGGTGATCCCATCATTTTGCTTCCCCTTTTTGATACCCCTCTTTGCATGGATAGGCTTGACGAAATCGGATCATTCGTCTCAGTCTCTGACTCGTTGGTCGGATGATGCTCCAAACCCTACAATCGGAACGAAAATCAAACGCAGATCATGATATACTAAACTTTTCAAACCCTAAACCAGGTCCCATTTGACCAAACTGGCCCTAATTAGAGAGAAAAACGAAACCGTTATAGTGAGACCAAACCTTTTCCGAGGCTTCTCCCTCGCTCCGTTTTTCCAATCCTCTGACAGTTCCTGTTTGGGCACCTGATGCGCGTACACCGGCTGGAACGGCGTCCCTCGCTCTGGCGGCCTCCATCGTCGGTGCTTTGAAGGAGGGGCCCCTCTTTCAAGACTGGTTGTTGTCGGCACCCTTTGCCTCCTGTTTCTTTCCCATCCAACCTCGCCATCGGTACCACCCTCTGTTTCTTAGGCCAACGCGACTATTGCTAGGTTCCATGACCGAAAGAGGACCTTCAATCACTAGATAGTCAGCGCCGATTTTCTGCTGAAGAGAAAGTCTCGTTCTTTTTTTTAAAAAAAAATTTTAGGGATTTAGTTTTCTTTGTCCTCAGCTCATGGATCCATTTAATTAATTACCTTCTTTCCCATTTTGCTCATTCCCAATTTCCACCGTCAGATCTAGATCCTCATCTAACGGCTGCGAACAGTGTCCTTAAATAAGGACTCTTAGACCATCTCCACTGCTAGTGTATAATGGGCATAATGTGGAAAATTTTTGAAAAAAATCTCTCCAATGCATAGGGTAAAATGGAGATTGTGTAAATAATGTAAAAAATTGTGCATATTTAGCTAAAAATAAGCACACTGGATAACGGGGCCCACATCTTTGTTATACACTCAATGGCTCAATGGCCACAATAATTAACCCCCAATATTATATAAATTCCTATTGTGAAGATCAAGTTATGGGCAACGGTCAAAATTTGGGAACAAGTTGACAAAATATATAAATGTCATGAGACAAAGAAACTCGCATCAAGTTTCATGGCCAAAGCCCAACGGTAACAAAATTAAAAATTTGACAGTAGCCGTTGGCTACAATGTCAAAAAAATGAGTGATTTTTACATATAAATTTGAGTATAAATACATGTATTGTATCTTCAAAATTTATAACTTTTTGTTTTCAAACTCTCTCAATTGTGAATCATGTCTAGAAGTCCAAATTGGAGCTATGCGGAAGATCAATCTTTGTGTCGATTGTGGGTTGAGATTTTGAAGATGGCAACATCGACAATTGTCAAAAGTTGGGCGACTTTTGGGGCCGAGTCAACAATCCATTTACGGCGAAGGACTTCGGAATCGAGTGTACCGTTATGAGCTTGCAATCTCGATGGACGTAAATCAACAACCAATATCATCTTAGGAATGCCTCCGTGAGAAAGGCAAATGCAGCACCAACGAGCGGATCGAATCTACACGACTTGGTTGTTCAATCTCATATATATATGTTATTTTATGTGTATATCACATACATTTTCTAATTAATTGTTATATGTATTTTTATAGGATAGGATCGTCAAACGAGAACCATTTTTCCAAGCGGATAACAATGGAAAATCATTCAAGGAAGATCATTGTTGGGAAATAATTCAATATTGTTCAAAATTTATGGAACAATTTAACGTCCCCATAGCACCGATTCCACCGATGGAGCTGTTTCCTTCGACCATGCCACACGCCAAAAATGTCGATTCCGACGTTGAAGCAAATTCCACTCCTTTTGTGCTACACCGCCCCGAGGGTCGTGACAAGCAAAAGAAGAAGAAAATAGGGACATCGGATTCTTCCAACTCGAATGTGGCGACTTAATTGGGAGAAGAGCATGATGCTTGGTAGAAAATTTGAACACGCATGCAAGACTATCCCTCGCTAGAGAGGACCGATAGATGTCGAGAGAAGTACTAGAAAAAAGTAAACATGATATGAAGATAATGAGTATGGATCTTTCTCGAGTTAGTCTGGGGACTAGGGATTGGATCCAAGCACAAAAAGATAGGATTGTAGCTTCGTACCATGTCGATCCATATACAACCCCGAGCGGATCAAACTCTAACCCATGGAAGGATACCTATACCCCCAACAACACATGGGATGACTAAGTTATCATGTATTTTTAATTTAACTTATCCTTCCAATGTATCCCATGTAATGTCTAGCCTAGATGAATGTATTGTACCATTTGAATCATATTTATTAATTATATATCAATGTTTGTACCATGTCCAATTTCTATTGGAATGATGCCAGAATCACAATTGGCAAATGTAACATTCTGATTCATTGTAATTTGTTTTCATTCTGGTTTCTGGTTTGCAGTGGTATCTCATGATTCTACAAGCTGAATGGTGTGACTATTTTAATAATTTCGTTAATAAATTATACTCATATAAATAACACAATATATTATACTTATAAAATTCAAATGGAGTACGACAATAAACATGAAATGAGTACAACGAAAAACTTAAAATGCGTACAACGACAAAGTTAAATTGCGTACAACACCAAAGTTAGGAATAATAAAATAGATAATATGTTAGACGCACTCTCGATCATTTCTTCTCACCTCAATATTGTTCCCACAAATGCTCAACCAAATCATTTCTTAATGCGTGGTGTGTTGGATGTTCACGGATTCTATTATGTCTTGCCATGTAGTCAGTGAGAGTGGGAATGTCATGATCGGGGGGATCCCATGTGACATTTGGATTCGTGTCATATTCTATTCTTGTGGTGTGATCATCCTTGACCTCTGACTTTTGGTCTTCCACTATCATATTGTGCAATACAATACATGTTAGCATAATTTCTCCAAGGCTTTGCACATCCCAAAGGCGACTCGCCCCTCGAGCAATTGTCCATCATTCTTGTAGTATGTCGTAGTCCCTCTCTACATCCTTACGGTACGCCTCTTGGTACTTGGCAAACAATTTCTTCTTATGAGTGCTTGGGTTGCTAATAGTTTTCACGAAAGAAGCCCACGGAGGATAAATTATGTCTGCTAAGTAATAACATTGATCGTATGTGGTACCGTTTACTACATACGTCACTTGTGGAAGTCCTCCTCTAACTGCTTGATCGAATAGAGGTGAAACTCCGAGAGTATTGATGTTATTGTTTGATCCAAGCGCCCCAAAGAAAGCATGTCAAATCCATATATCGTATGATGCCACAGCTTCAAGGACGATGGTGGGCTTTCTTTTATAGAGGTGTATTGGCCCGCCCACACAGTTGGACAATTTTTTCACTCCCACTGCATGCAATCAATAGATCCAATCATACCCGGAAAGCCACGACGAGCACTATGATGAAAAAGATGGCGTAGGTCATCAACATTTGGTGCACGTAAGTAACGAGCACCGTAAATATTGATGATAGCCGAGCAGAACTTCCTCAAGCACTCCAACGATGTGGTCTCACCCATTCGACAATACTCATCTAAGGAGTCAGCAGAGCATCCATAGGCAAGCATACGAAAAGAACTAGTAAGTTTTTGTTGTGGAGAGAATGACTTACGACCCACTGCATCTGTGGTTTGCTTGAAGTAGGATTCATACTGAACAACATCCCCCATGACTCGATTGAATAAAGAAGGGGGCATCTGATAGTGTCTTCTAATAACATAGCATCGTAGGTTGGATTTGGGTTGAAGTAATCTTGCATCAACCTCTCGTGAGCTTCTTCTTTTTTATGGCGCACCAAGGTTCGTGACAATGAACGATGACGAGATGAGGTTGCTTGTTCTTGGTGTATATGACCTCCATACATCATGAACATCTCCACACGTTCACGTTCAAGTTGGCACTCGTACTCCCATTGCCTATCATCGACTTCTCTACCGGGGAAGTCCATTGTATAGAATGAGTTGTGTGTATTTAGAAGTTGAGAGAATGAGAAGAGTTGTATGAAGTGGTGAGTAGAATGTAAGATGCTATGGTTAATTTATAGGAAGACTTAAAGATTCTTCCTACAACATTATGATTAAAGTGGATGAGACAACACAATATGATTAAAGTATGATGAATAGTTGATGGCACAACACAATATGATTAAGTAACAATGGATTGAACAAGTCAATACGAACAATGGATTGAACAACTCAATATGATTAAAGTATGAGAAGTAGTTGATAGTAAAACTCATAGAGTTATTCAATCGAGCCTATGATGACTCTATAATAATTTGAATTGTAATTAAATTTGTCTCATGGGTAATATCATATTCAACAAAACAAAAATAAAAATTCCACCCAAATGAAAAAAAAATTACACTGAAATGTTCGTTGTAGTTAATTAATAATATCTTCGTACATATGATGAACTAATTATTAAAGAAAAATGTCGACATTAACACTAATTTAGATTTACATAAAAATATAAGTAGCCAAACAGCATTGGAGCCAATTCACTTTTTGTATAGATAAATACTGAAAATATAGCCAAGAAAATAGCATTTTTAATCAATGCATTGGATATGCTCTTATAGAAGTTCCCGAGAAAGTACATTAGAGTTTTTCGAGTCCTACCCTAATACAAATTATAATAAACTAACACAAACCCGTTAGATGAAATTAACCAGAATCAAACGGTTCAGATTTTCTTCAACAAGCACCAATTTTGAGCCTTTCCATTGCTAAATGTTCCCATTTTATTAGGTGAAGCTTTTTTGGAGTGGTTGTTTGATTTAGTTCCCCAACATTACATTGTACTGATGAGCATGAGCAGTAACATATAACATGACATGCACAGTACTCAAATTCAAACAACATTTCAATTTCAACCAACCCATACACTATTTGTACTAGGAATTGGACATGTGCCAAGAATCATATGATCTTAGGATTAACAGCAGCATACTGAAGAAGCTGAGGATCTTGTTCAAAGATGGCCATTTCTTTCTCAGGCAAACTAACCCATGCTTCAACTCCATTCTCATTATCATAACTTGTGTCTTCCATGAGACAAGCACCATAAGGAATAACATCAGTTTGGCACAGATGGAATTACCTCTCTTCGATCAATCAGGAAGTTGTACTTCCCTCTACATCCCATGTCACGAAAACACAGGTTCGTATCGAACACATGACGTGACAGGAAGTTGGAGCGAAAGGGATCAAAGAGAATAGATTTGGACATAGCTGCAAGAGAGAATGAGTACCAGACAGAGAAACTAGAAGGAGGAGTGAGGAGACGAGGATCAAACCTGTTGAATAAATAGGCAGACAAGCAAGGGAAAAACGGGCAACTGAAACGACTAAAGGAAAGAAATGATTACCTACCAAAGCAATGCATGCACGCAAAAGGAAGGATGCACCAATGAATGAACCAATGCACAAACCAAGACAAATGATGGAAAGTAAGAGGAAAATCTGCCACAGAGATTTTGATTAGACAAGACTAAAGCCCTAAATAGGCTGTCCTAGGCTGTCAGCATCTGTAGAGGAAAGAATTCCAATCTCTCTTCTCAGGTAAGCAAAACGATCTGCTTGGAGAGACTTGGTAAGAATATCAGCAAGCTGATTATCCGTATGAATAAAATCAAGAGTGATATCACCATTGTGAATAAGCTCACGAATGAAATGATGCTTAATATCTATATGCTTAGTTCTAGAATGCAAGATAGGATTTTTGTTCATGTTAATTGTACTAGTGTTGTCACAGTATAAATGGATAGTAGGAAAAGAAAGACCACAATCCTTAAGTTGTGCTCTCATCCAAATGAGTTGAGTGCAGGCACTGCCAGCAGCCAGGTATTCTGCTTCAGCAGTAGAAAGAGAAATGCGGGCTTGCTTCTTGCTGTACCAAGAAACCAAGGCAGTGCCAATGAATTGGAAAATGCCGAAGGTGCTTTTCTTGTCTGTGAGGCTTCCTGCAAAGTCAGAGTCAGAAAAGCCACAAAGAGAAATGTATGAAAATTTGGAGTACCACAAACCATAGTCTGGTGTCCCAGTTAAGTAGTGAAAAATTCGCTTGGCAATAGTCAAGTGACTATCTTTAGGAGAGCATTGAAATCGGGCACACAAACCCAAATGTATCAATGTAATCCACGTAGAGAAGTGATTGCATGGTACACGATTGGAATATCCAACAAAAACCATAGAATCTTTAATGTCATCTTGCTTCTCCATTAGAAAACTTGATCACCTAACTCTCTTCCACCCTTCCTTGCGTCTCAAGCAACCCTATTCCCCCCTCCCTTAATAACCCTAACCTAACCCCAACCCTAACTAACCCCCTAGAAATTCCCTTGTACTCTTCTCGGCGATTACTATTATAATTATAATTTCGTTAAAAGAAATGGAACCCAACGGCGACAAACAACCAACTCCAACAGCAAGCAACGAAGACGAACGGAATGCACCGTTGGCAATACTTAACCAAGTCCACTCCGACATGGCCCTCGCCATAGCCCTCCACGAGGCTGACGTGGCTGCCACGTCATCCAACGCGTCCGAAGAATCGTACTAGTTATGAATGAGTTTAGTGGTATATGCAGTTTAACTATTATAATAATAGTTCAACCGTGATTAAATCACGTCATTATATTAGTGTACATCGTATCGTTTTAATGAGTGATTTACAATCCAACCGATCAAACTGTCTATACCGGGCGCGGTAGAGTTTTGAAAACATTCCTCCTACCAAAGTATTAACCAAAAGAAATGAGGAAATGGACAATCTCAAACGATATATTTAGTAAGTCCTAAAATTAGGAAAAAGTAGTTCCACAATTTCATCTACAACCCCTAATATTTCCACCATCAACATAGAAGGAAGAACAACCTTCAAAATATTCATTTATATAATAGGCAGAAACTACGAACTTCTTCCGACACAAACAAAACTAAAAATATAAAACAAAATTAAAGCAAACTCAAACTACAAAAAAAATGGAAGGAAAGTTGAACATGAAAAGGGTGTGGCTGAGCGCACTTTTGGTGGCTCTGCTCGTAGTCGTCGCGTCGGCTGAGAAGGAACAGGCGGATACATCATCGTCGGATAAGAAGGAAAAAGAGGAGGATAACAAAGAAAAAGAGGAGGATAAGAAGGACAAGTGTGATGACGATTCTAACCAAGGAAGCTACAAACGTAAATCTGTCCTCAATGCGTATGATTATTGACGTATTCAGTCCCTCATTAGACGACATTTTCACTGTGCTTTTGTTGTGATTGGATGAGATATTGATAATTATTTGATCATTTTTCTCTTTGTCCTTTTGGACCATTTTTCGTTGTTTTGTGTATTTTTTTATGCATTTCATTGATTTTTTTATTCTACTAAAAAATTTAGTGCTTATCTGACAAATGTGATTTAATGAGAAAGATTCGAGAATAAATTATATTTTTGTCATACGTGTTTTCAAATATTATGGTATTTGAACACTTAGCTAGTAACATGTTTTAGAGATACCTCATTTAAAAACTCACTATGTTGAAGAATGTGTGTGTGTTTTTAACATTTCGATCAAACACGCAATTCAAAATCACACATTCTAAACCGTACACATATTTCTAAAAATATGGTGTATTCTAAAATATAAATCACAAATAACTCCCTTAATATTAAGTGATTTGATTCAATATCGATTCGTAGGGTTTTGGGTGATTATTTTGCTAATGTTTCCCTAGGATTGCAGCGGTTGATTGATGCAGATGCTTTTGTGTTCGATATTGGTGTGGATCTGACAGGTACGAGTGGCAGATTCCTTTGGCCTTTGAGCTTAGAGGCGGGTGGAAGAGGAGAGATTGAGGCTCATGGCGGTCTTGGATGGGGTCGCCAGGGGCGGATCTAGGGTGCCGGAGCTCACCCCCCTTTCGTCTCGTCCTTGAAAATCGAGTATATATTCAGGGACGGAGCTATTTCACTAGTATGGGGTCATGGTCCCTACAAAGTCAAGAATTGGCATATGGTGTATTGGTTAGATTGTTAGATTAATTCCTAGAGGTTTAGGTTTTGAACCTTGCCATTGCAATATCTTTTTATTTTATTTATTTTTCCTCTAACTTTAAAGGTAAAAGTCTAAAACCTAAAATATTATTTAATTTAATCATAAACCAAACGTAATTATAATTTAATCCTTAAAAATGGCTTCATTTTAATCCAAAAGTCTAAGATATTAGACTTTCAGTTGAGAGTTTTCCAAGTTGATGTTCCCAATCACCATTCTTTGAAAAAGCTACATCTCTTGCTGAGCTTGTCGCGAGTTGATGAAGACAGACAAATGAAGTCAATTTATCTTGTGGATCAACTTATTTGTCTTGTTTTGATTGTTCCGATCTCTACTGCTACAGGTGAACGCCTATTTTCGGCGATGAAGATAGTGGTGACTAGGCTATGCAATAGTTGGTAGTTTAATCATATATATTAATCGTGATATACTAAAAAATTATAGTTTAGATGCGATTTTGAGTGATTTCAATGATATATTAGAAAATTTTCCTTCAATTTCGGCTCAGTGCATGATTCAATCCTGGATCCGCCCCTGCACACAATGGACCTACACCATTCTTAGGTTCTCCATATTTTTCACAGAAGCACACTTGTAAAAGAAGAGTTTTGAATATGAAATTATAAACACAAGCTAAACTCATTACATTAATAGTATTCGAGCAAATTACCATGAGGAGACATATATCGGAACTAAGGAACATAATCTCAATCCCATTATGTACCTTCTCTTTCACATCCAAGGACCCGTCATGGAAGTGCTCCACTACGTGCTGACACCAATTATAATTCTTTAAATTGGATACACAACCATCCATAAACAACAATGGTAGGTACTTGAAACTCGCAGTCAAATGAGAAGGCAGGCGAAGGAGGACTCCAATTGTGTATAATACCATCATTCTTCTTCACACAAAAACATCCTCCTCAACACACAAACAACCATGTATGCTCTTCTGCAGCACATTCTCGTATGCTTTCTTCGCAATTACAAGTCCATTCGCCCTTGCCATATTTGAAAGCATCATGCTCTTAAACCCGTTCATTTGTTTGCTAACATTCTTATCCCCTTTATGTAAACGATAGACTCTTGCAACATCCTCAGCCGTTATCTCAAGTGGCTTAGCAACAACAAATATGAATGTTTTGTTTTTCTACCTCATAGCTTGCAATTGCCCATTTGATGAAGTCCTCACTCATTGTACTTATTTCAACTAAGGTAGGTCCTGCAAAACCTAACTCCCACAATGAACTCATCTTCTCTTCTGTGGTTGATGGCAACCTCATAATTTTCTTCATCTTCTTTAGTCCACAACGACTACGCACACTCAAAGGCTTTTGTTTCACATTTTCGGACCATTTCCCTTCATCATCCACTTCCTTCCCCTTCCCTTTGTGATCATGGTCCACCTGTACGCATATCCCCATGTTAGCATCCAGACAGTAAACTAACAACAAAATCCAAAACATAACAACAAACTAGATGTAACCACAATTAACATCTAATAAAGAGGCTCCATTACAACACACATATATAATAATAAGTGCAAGAAGGCAAATAGTCGTAGTTGGTTTTGTTTCGATGGATTAACAATTGACAAAAAAAATTGACAAGCCCTTTCCCAATGTTGGATCAACAATTGACAAAACAATGTCCACATTCCAATGAAGCATGTAAAAACCAAACACAAGACAGATTTCAGGATCTGCTCTAATGTAGGGTACATTCAGAAACTGCTCAAATAACAGCTTACAGGGCTGCAAATCTACAAAAAAATGCAAGCACACAAAGGTTCAATATTGTTCAAAATTATGGAACAATTTAACAGTCCCCATAGCACCGATTCCACCGATGGAGCTGTTTCCTTCGACCATGCCACACGCCAAAAATGTCGAATCCGACGTTGAAGCAAATTCCACTCCTTTTGTGCTACACCGCCCCGAGGGTCGTGACAAGCAAAAGAAGAAGAAAATAGGAACATCGGATTCTTCCAACTCGAATGTGGCGACTTAATTGGGAGAAGAGCATGACTGACTTGGTAGAAAATTTGAACACGCATGCAAGACTATCCCTCGCTAGAGAGGACCGATAGATGTCGAGAGAAGTACTAGAAAAAAGTAAACATGATATGAAGATAATGAGTATGGATCTTTCTCGAGTTAGTCTGGGGACTAGGGATTGGATCCAAGCACAAAAAAATAGGATTGTAGCTTCGTACCATGTCGATCCATATACAACCCCGAGCGGATCAAACTCTAACCCATGGAAGGATACCTATACCCCCAACAACACATGGGATGACTAAGTTATCATGTATTTTTAATTTAACGTATCCTTCCAATGTATCCCATGTAATGTCTAGCCTAGATGAATGTATTGTACCATTTGAATCATATTTATTAATTATATATCAATGTTTGTACCATGTCCAATTTCTATTGGAATGATGCCAGCTTCACAATTGGCAAATGTAACATTCTGATTCATTGTAATTTGTTTTCATTCTGGTTTCTGGTTTGCAGTGGTATCTCATGATTCTACAAGCTGAATGGTGTGACTATTTTAATAATTTCGTTAATAAATTATACTCATATAAATAACACAATATATTATACTTATAAAATTCAAATGGAGTACGACAATAAACATGAAATGAGTACAACGAAAAACTTAAAATGCGTACAACGACAAAGTTAAATTGCGTACAACACAAAGTTAGGAATAATAAAATAGATAATACGTTAGACGCACTCTCGGATCATTTCTTCTCACCTCAATATTGTTCCCACAAATGCTCAACCAAATCATTTCTTAATGCGTGGTGTGTTGGATGTTCACGGATTCTATTATGTCTTGCCATGTAGTCAGTGAGAGTGGGAATGTCATGATCGGGGGGATCCCATGTGACATTTGGATTCGTGTCATATTCTATTCTTGTGGTGTGATCATCCTTGACCTCTGACTTTTGGTCTTCCACTATCATATTGTGCAATACAATACATGTTAGCATAATTTCTCCAAGGCTTTGCACATCCCAAAGGCGACTCGGCCCTCGAGCAATTGTCCATCGTTCTTGTAGTATGTCGTAGTCCCTCTCTACATCCTTACGGTACGCCTCTTGGTACTTGGCAAACAATTTCTTCTTATGAGTGCTTGGGTTGCTAATAGTTTTCACGAAAGAAGCCCACGGAGGATAAATTATGTCTGCTAAGTAATAACATTGATCGTATGTGGTACCGTTTACTACATACGTCACTTGTGGAAGTCCTCCTCTAACTGCTTGATCGAATAGAGGTGAAACTCCGAGAGTATTGATGTTATTGTTTGATCCAAGCGCCCCAAAGAAAGCATGCCAAATCCATATATCGTATGATGCCACAGCTTCAAGGACGATGGTGGGCTTTCTTTTATAGCGGTGTATTGGCCCGCCCACACAGTTGGACAATTTTTTCACTCCCAATGCATGCAATCAATAGATCCAATCATACCCGGAAAGCCACGACGAGCACTATGATGAAGAAGATGGCGTAGGTCATCAACATTTGGTGCACGTAAGTAACGAGCACCGTAAATATTGATGATAGCCGAGCAGAACTTCCTCAAGCACTCCAACGATGTGGTCTCACCCATTCGACAATACTCATCTAAGGAGTCAGCAGAGCATCCATAGGCAAGCATACGAAAAGAACTAGTAAGTTTTTGTTGTGGAGAGAATGACTTACGACCCACTGCATCTGTGGTTTGCTTGAAGTAGGATTCATACTGAACAACATCCCCCATGACTCGATTGAATAAGGAAGGGGGCATCTGATAGTGTCTTCTAATAACATAGCATCGTAGGTTGGATTTGGGTTGAAGTAATCTTGCATCAACCTCTCGTGAGCTTCTTCTTTTTTATGGCGCACCAAGGTTCGTGACAATGAACGATGACGAGATGAGGTTGCTTGTTCTTGGTGTATATGACCTCCATACATCATGAACATCTCCACACGTTCACGTTCAAGTTGGCACTCGTACTCCCATTGCCTATCATCGACTTCTCTACCGGGGAAGTCCATTGTATAGAATGAGTTGTGTGTATTTAGAAGTTGAGAGAATGAGAAGAGTTGTATGAAGTGGTGAGTAGAATGTAAGATGCTATGGTTAATTTATAGGAAGACTTAAAGATTCTTCCTACAACATTATGATTAAAGTGGATGAGACAACACAATATGATTAAAGTATGATGAATAGTTGATGGCACAACACAATATGATTAAGTAACAATGGATTGAACAAGTCAATATGAACAATGGATTGAACAACTCAATATGATTAAAGTATGAGAAGTAGTTGATAGTAAAACTCATAGAGTTATTCAATCGAGCCTATGATGACTCTATAATAATTTGAATTGTAATTAAATTTGTCTCATGGGTAATATCATATTCAACAAAACAAAAATAAAAATTCCACCCAAATGAAAAAAAAATTACACTGAAATGTTCGTTGTAGTTAATTAATAATATCTTCGTACATATGATGAACTAATTATTAAAGAAAAATGTCGACATTAACACTAATTTAGATTTACATAAAAATATAAGTAGCCAAACAGCATTGGAGCCAATTCACTTTTTGTATAGATAAATACTGAAAATATAGCCAAGAAAATAGCATTTTTAATCAATGCATTGGATATGCTCTTATAGAAGTTCCCGAGAAAGTACATTAGAGTTTTTCGAGTCCTACCCTAATACAAATTATAATAAACTAACACAAACCCGTTAGATGAAATTAACCAGAATCAAACGGTTCAGATTTTCTTCAACAAGCACCAATTTTGAGCCTTTCCATTGCTAAATGTTCCCATTTTATTAGGTGAAGCTTTTTTGGAGTGGTTGTTTGATTTAGTTCCCCAACATTACATTGTACTGATGAGCATGAGCAGTAACATATAACATGACATGCACAGTACTCAAATTCAAACAACATTTCAATTTCAACCAACCCATACACTATTTGTACTAGGAATTGGACATGTGCCAAGAATCATATGATCTTAGGATTAACAGCAGCATACTGAAGAAGCTGAGGATCTTGTTCAAAGATGGCCATTTCTTTCTCAGGCAAACTAACCCATGCTTCAACTCCATTCTCATTATCATAACTTGTGTCTTCCATGAGACAAGCACCATAAGGAATAACATCAGTTTGGCACAGATGGAATTACCTCTCTTCGATCAATCAGGAAGTTGTACTTCCCTCTACATCCCATGTCACGAAAACACAGGTTCGTATCGAACACATGACGTGACAGGAAGTTGGAGCGAAAGGGATCAAAGAGAATAGATTTGGACATAGCTGCAAGAGAGAATGAGTACCAGACAGAGAAACTAGAAGGAGGAGTGAGGAGACGAGGATCAAACCTGTTGAATAAATAGGCAGACAAGCAAGGGAAAAACGGGCAACTGAAACGACTAAAGGAAAGAAATGATTACCTACCAAAGCAATGCATGCACGCAAAAGGAAGGATGCACCAATGAATGAACCAATGCACAAACCAAGACAAATGATGGAAAGTAAGAGGAAAATCTGCCACAGAGATTTTGATTAGACAAGACTAAAGCCCTAAATAGGCTGTCCTAGGCTGTCAGCATCTGTAGAGGAAAGAATTCCAATCTCTCTTCTCAGGTAAGCAAAACGATCTGCTTGGAGAGACTTGGTAAGAATATCAGCAAGCTGATTATCCGTATGAATAAAATCAAGAGTGATATCACCATTGTGAATAAGCTCACGAATGAAATGATGCTTAATATCTATATGCTTAGTTCTAGAATGCAAGATAGGATTTTTGTTCATGTTAATTGTACTAGTGTTGTCACAGTATAAATGGATAGTAGGAAAAGAAAGACCACAATCCTTAAGTTGTGCTCTCATCCAAATGAGTTGAGTGCAGGCACTGCCAGCAGCCAGGTATTCTGCTTCAGCAGTAGAAAGAGAAATGCGGGCTTGCTTCTTGCTGTACCAAGAAACCAAGGCAGTGCCAATGAATTGGAAAATGCCGAAGGTGCTTTTCTTGTCTGTGAGGCTTCCTGCAAAGTCAGAGTCAGAAAAGCCACAAAGAGAAATGTATGAAAATTTGGAGTACCACAAACCATAGTCTGGTGTCCCAGTTAAGTAGTGAAAAATTCGCTTGGCAATAGTCAAGTGACTATCTTTAGGAGAGCATTGAAATCGGGCACACAAACCCAAATGTATCAATGTAATCCACGTAGAGAAGTGATTGCATGGTACACGATTGGAATATCCAACAAAAACCATAGAATCTTTAATGTCATCTTGCTTCTCCATTAGAAAACTTGATCACCTAACTCTCTTCCACCCTTCCTTGCGTCTCAAGCAACCCTATTCCCCCCTCCTTAATACCCTATAACCTAACCCTAACCCTAACCCTAACCCCCTAGAAATTCCCTTGTACTCTTCTCGGCGATTACTATTATAATTATAATTTCGTTAAAAGAAATGGAACCCAACGGCGACAAACAACCAACTCCAACAGCAAGCAACGAAGACGAACGGAATGCACCGTTGGCAATACTTAACCAAGTCCACTCCGACATGGCCCTCGCCATAGCCCTCCACGAGGCTGACGTGGCTGCCACGTCATCCAACGCGTCCGAAGAATCGTACTAGTTATGAATGAGTTTAGTGGTATATGCAGTTTAACTATTATAATAATAGTTCAACCGTGATTAAATCACGTCATTATATTAGTGTACATCGTATCGTTTTAATGAGTGATTTACAATCCAACCGATCAAACTGTCTATACCGGGCGCGGTAGAGTTTTGAAAACATTCCTCCTACCAAAGTATTAACCAAAAGAAATGAGGAAATGGACAATCTCAAACGATATATTTAGTAAGTCCTAAAATTAGGAAAAAGTAGTTCCACAATTTCATCTACAACCCCTAATATTTCCACCATCAACATAGAAGGAAGAACAACCTTCAAATATTCATTTATATAATAGGCAGAAACTACGAACTTCTTCCGACACAAACAAAACTAAAAATATAAAACAAAATTAAAGCAAACTCAAACTACAAAAAAAATGGAAGGAAAGTTGAACATGAAAAGGGTGTGGCTGAGCGCACTTTTGGTGGCTCTGCTCGTAGTCGTCGCGTCGGCTGAGAAGGAACAGGCGGATACATCATCGTCGGATAAGAAGGAAAAAGAGGAGGATAACAAAGAAAAAGAGGAGGATAAGAAGGACAAGTGTGATGACGATTCTAACCAAGGAAGCTACAAACGTAAATCTGTTCCTCAATGCGTATGATTATTGACGTATTCAGTCCCTCATTAGACGACATTTTCACTGTGCTTTTGTGTGATTGGATGAGATATTGATAATTATTTGATCATTTTTCTCTGTTGTCCTTTTGGACCATTTTTCGTTGTTTTGTGTATTTTTTTATGCATTTCATTGATTTTTTTATTCTACTAAAAAATTTAGTGCTTATCTGACAAATGTGATTTAATGAGAAAGATTCGAGAATAAATTATATTTTTGTCATACGTGTTTTCAAATAGTTATGGTATTTGAACACTTAGCTAGTAACATGTTTTAGAGAATACCTCATTTAACAACTCACTATGTTGAAGAATGTGTGTGTGTTTTTAACATTTCGATCAAACACGCAATTCAAAATCACACATTCTAAACCGTACACATATTTCTAAAAAATATGGTGTATTCTAAAATATAAATCACAAATAACTCCCTTAATATCAAGTGATTTGATTCAATATCGATTCGTAGGGGTTTTGGGTGATTATTTTGCTAATTGTTTCCCTAGGATTACAGCGGCTATGATTGATGCAGATGCTTTTGTGTTCGATATTGGTGTGGAGTCTGACAGGTACGAGTGGCAGATTCCTTTGGCCTTTGAGCTTAGAGGCAGGGTGGAAGAGGAGAGATTGAGGCTCATGGCGGTCTTGGATGGGGTCGCCAGGGGCGGATCTAGGGGGTGCCCGGGTGAGCCCCGGCTCACCCCCTTTCAGTCTCGTCCTTGAAAATCGAGTATATATTCAGGGACGGAGCTATGTTCACTAGTATGGGGTCATGGTCCCTACAAAGTCAAGAATTGGCATATGGTGTAATGGTTAGATTGTTAGATTAATTCCTAGAGGTTTTAGGTTCGAACCTTGCCATTGCAATATCTTTTTATTTTATTTATTTTTCCTCTAACTTTAAAGGTAAAAGTCTAAAACCTAAAATATTATTTAATTTAATCATAAACCAAACGTAATTATAATTTAATCCTTAAAAATGGCTTCATTTTAATCCCAAAAGTCTAAGATATTAGACTTTCAGTTGAGAGTTTTCCAAGTTGATGTTCCCAATCACCATTCTTTGAAAAAGCTACATCTCTTGCTGAGCTTTGTCGCGAGTTGATGAAGACAGACAAATGAAGTCAATTTATCTTGTGGATCGACTTATTTGTCTTGTTTTGTTTGTTCCGATCTCTACTGCTACTGGTGAACGCCTATTTTCGGCGATGAAGATAGTGGTGACTAGGCTATGCAATAGTTGGTAGTTTAATCATATGTATTAATCGTGATATACTAAAAAAAATTATAGTTTAGATGCGATTTTGAGTTATTTCAATGATATATTAGAAAATTTTTCCTTCAATTTCGGCTCAGTGCATGATTCAATCCTGGATCCGCCCTGCACACAATGGACCTACACAAGGAACATAATCTCAATCCCATTATGTACCTTCTCTTTCACATCCAAGGACCCGTCATGGAAGTGCTCCACTACGTGCTGACACCAATTATAATTCTTTCAATTGGATACACAACCATCCATCAACAATGGTAGGTACCTGAAACTCGCAGTCAAATGAGAAGGCAGACGAAGGAGGACTCCAATTGTGTATAATACCATCATTCTTCTTCACACAAAAACATCCTCCTCAACACACAAACAACCATGTATGCTCTTCTGCAGCACATTCTCGTATGCTTTCTTCGCAATTACAAGTCCATTCGCCCTTGCCATATTTGAAAGCATCATGCTCTTATACCCGTTCATTTGTTTGCTAACATTCTTATCCCCTTTATGTAAACGATAGACTCTTGCAACATCCTCAGCCGTTATCTCAAGTGGCTTAGCAACAACAAATATGAATGTTTTGTTTTCTACCTCATAGCTTGCAATTGCCCATTTGATGAAGTCCTCACTCATTGTACTTATTTCAACTAAGGTAGGTCCTGCAAAACCTAACTCCCACAATGAACTCATCTTCTCTTCTGTGGTTGATGGCAACCTCATAATTTTCTTCAGCTTCTTTAGTCCACAACGACTACGCACACTCAAAGGCTTTTGTTTCACATTTTCGGCCCATTTCCCTTCATCATCCACTTCCTTCCCCTTCCCTTTGTGATCATGGTCCACCTGTACGCATATCCCCATGTTAGCAGCCAGACAGTAAACTAACAACAAAATCCAAAACATAACATACCCCACTTAACTAAATTAAACAAATCACACTTACAGCTTACAGAACCCCAAACAACAAACCAGATGTAACCACAATTAACATCTAATAAAGAGGCTCCATTACAACACACATATATAATAATAAGTGCAAAAAGGCAAATAAGTCGTAGTTGGTTTTGTTTCGATGGATTAACAATTGACAAAAAAAATTGACAAGCCCTTTCCCAATGTTGGATCAACAATTGACAAAACAATGTCCACATTCCAATGAAGCATGTAAAAACCAAACACAAACAGATTTCAAGATCTGCTCTAATGTAGGGTACATTCAGAAACTGCTCAAATAACAGCTTACAGGGCTGCAAATCTACAAAAAAATATTCCCACATGTACCCACATTCTACATTATTTGAAAAAATAGAATAAGAATAAGATTCATACATTTTGCAACTATTACAGATTCTTTAAAGTACTAGATCAGCTGTTATTCAATATTCCCACATGAACCCACATTCTACATTAACTATGTAACTAATTTGCCAACCTACTTCCCACAAAACCCCATCAACAAGAACACATAATCAATCACAAATAGAAACCATGTATAACGAGTCAGAAGCCAAAATTCCACTAGGGAGCTAGGAAAACATTGAAGAAAGTTGAGTTCCCCCTTTCATTTTCTTGGTAAACATTTATTCTTATCGTAAGACTGATTGGATTAGATTCGAGTGTACACTGAAACAGCATTAACCATGAGCATGACCTAGAAATCAGAATCGCAACCATATCAAATTGAACTCTAACTAACCTGCGTTGGAGGTGTGCTCCAGATTTCCTCGTTCTGGGAGTGGTGATCCCATCATTTTGCTTCCCCTTTTTGATACCCCTCTTTGCATGGATAGGCTTGACGAAATCGGATCATTCGTCTCAGTCTCTGACTCGTTGGTCGGATGATGCTCCAAACCCTACAATCGGAAAACGAAAATCAAACGCAGATCATGGATATACTAAACTTTTCAAACCCTAAACCAGGTCCCATTTGACCAAACAGGCCCTAATTAGAGAGAAAAACGAAACCGTTATAGTGAGACCAAACCTTTTTCGAGGCTTCTCCCTCGCTCCGTTTTTTCAATCCTCTGACAGTTCCTGTTTGGGCACCTGATGCGCGTACACCGGCTGGACCGGCGTCCCTCGCTCTGGCGGCCTCCATCGTCGGTGCTTTGAAGGAGGGGCCCCTCTTTCAAGACTGGTTGTTGTCGGCACCCTTTGCCTCCTGCTTCTTTCCCATCCAACCTCGCCATCGGTACCACCCTCTATTTCTTAGGCCAACGACGACTATTGCTAGGTTCCATGACCGAAAGAGAACCTTCAATCACTAGATAGTCAGCGCCAATTTTCTGCTGAAGAGAAAGTCTCGTTCTTTTTTTTTAAAAAAAATTTATAGGGATTTAGTTTTCTGTGTCCTCAGCTCATGGATCCATTTAATTAATTACCTTCTTTCCCATTTTTCTCATTTCGATTTCCACCGTCAGATCTAGATCCTCATCTAACGGCTGCGAACAGTGTCATTAAATAAGGACTCTTAGACCATCTCCACTGCTAGTGTATAATGGGCATAATGTGGAAAATTTTTGAAAAAAATCTCTCCAATGCATAGGGTAAAATGGAGATTGTGTAAATAATGTAAAAAATTGCGCATATTTAGCTAAAGAATAAGCACAGTGGATAACGAGGCCCACATCTTTGTTATACACTCAATGGCTCAATGGCCACAATAATTAACCCCCAATATTATATAAATTCCTATTGTGAAGATCAAGTTATGGGCAACGGTCAAAATTTGGGAACAAGTTGACAAAATATATAAATGTAATGAGACAAAGAAACTCGCATCAAGTTTCATGGCCAAAGCCCAACGGTAACAAAATTGAAAATTTGACAGTAGCCGTTGGCTACAATGTCAAAAAAATGAGTGATTTTTACATATAAATTTGAGTATAATACATGTATCGTATCTTCAAAATTTATAACTTTTTGTTTTCAAACTCTCTCAATTGTGAATCATGTCTAGAAGTCCAAATTGGAGCTATGCGGAAGATCAATCTTTGTGTCGATTGTGGGTTGAGATTTTTGAAGATGGCATCATCGACAATGGTCAAAAGTTGGGCGACTTTTGGGGCCGAGTCAACAATCTATTTACGGCGAAGGACTTCGGAATCGAGTGTACCGTTATGAGCTTGCAGTCTCGATGGACGTAAATCAACAACCAATGTCATCTTAGGAATGCCTCCGTGAGAAGGGCAAATGCAACACCAACGAGCGGATCGAATCTACACGACTTGGTTCTTCAAGTTCTTATACATATGTTATTTTATGTGTATATCACATACATTTTCTAATTAATTGTTATATGTATTTTTATAGGATAGGATCGTCAAACGAGAACCATTTTTCAAGCAGATAACAATGGAAAATCATTCAAGGTAGATCATTGTTGGGAAATACTTCAATATTGTTCAAAATTTATGGAACAATTTAACGTCCCTGTAGCACCGATTCCACCGATGGAGCCGTTTCCTTCGACCATGCCACACGCCAAAAATGTCGAATCCGACGTTGAAGCAAATTCCACTCCTTTTGTGCTACACCGCCCAAGGGTTGTGACAAGCAAAAGAAGAAGAAAATAGGAACATCGGATTCTTCCAACTCGAATGTGGCGGCTTAATTGGGAGAAGAGCATGACTGACTTGGTAGAAAATTTGAACACGCATGCAAGACTAGCCCTCGCTAGAGAGGACCGATAGATGTCGAGAGAAGTACTAGAAAAAAGTAAACATGATATGGAGATAATGAGTATGGATCTTTCTCGAGTTAGTCTGGGGACTAGGGATTGGATCCAAGCACAAAAAGATAGGATTGTAGCTTCGCACCATGTCGATCCATATACAACCCCGAGCGGATCAAACTCTAACCATGGAAGGATACCTATACCCCCAACAACACATGGGATGACTAAGTTATCATGTATTTTTAATTTAACGTATCCTTCCAATGTATCCCATGTAATGTCTAGCCTAGATGAATGTATTGTACCATTTGAATCATATTTTTTTTAATTAATATAATGTTTGTACCTTGTCCAATTCATTGGAATGATGCCAGCTTCACAATTGGCAATGTAACATTCTGATTCTTTGTAATTTGTTTTCATTCTGGTTTCTAGTTTGCAGTGGATCTCTGATTCTACAAGCTGAATGGTGTGACTTTTTTAATAATTTGTTAATAAAATTTCTATATAAAAACAAAATTTAATTATCTTATAAAATTCAAATGGGAGACGACAATAAACATAAATGATAAAAACGAAAAAACTTAAATGCGTACAACGCCCAAATTAAATTGCTACAACACCAAAGTTGGAATATAAATAATAATACGTTAGACGCACTCTCGGTCATTTTTTCTCACCCAATATTGTGCCCACAAATGCTCAACCAAAATCATTTCTTATTGGCGTGGTGTGTTGGATTTCACGGATTCTATTATGCTTCCATGAGTCAGTGAGATGGAATGTCATGATCGGGGGGATCCCATGTGCCTTTGGTTCGTGTCTTATTCTATTTTGGGGGTGTGATCATCCTTGCCTCTGACTTTTGGTCTTCCCTATCATATTGTGCAATACAATACATGTTAGCCATAATTTCTCCAAGGCTTTGCACATCCCAAAGGCGACTCGGCCCTCGAGCAATTGTCCTCGTTCTTGTAGTATCCGTAGTCCCTCTCTACATCCTTACGGTACGCCTCTTGGAAATTGGCAAAAAAATTTTCTTAATGAGTGCTTGGGTTGTATAGTTTTCACGAAAGAAGCCACGGGGTAAATTCTGTCTGTGTAATAAATTGATGTATGTGGTCCTTTTACATCTCCTTGGGGAATCCTCCTTAACTCTTGGTCGAATAGAGGTGAAACCCCGGAGTAGAGTCATTGTTTGATCCAAGCCCCCCAAAGAAAGCATGCCAAATCCAATATCGTACGATGCCCAGCTTAAAGGGATGATGGGGGGCTTTCTTTAATAGCGGTGTTTTGGGCCCGCCCCACAGTTGGACAATTTTTTCACTCCCAATGCATGCAATCAATAGATCCAATCAAACCCGAAAAGCCACGAGAGCACTAGATGAAGAAGATGGCGTAGGTCATAACATTTGGTGCACTAAGTAACGAGCACCGTAAATTATTATGATAGCCGAGCAGAACTTCCTCAAGCACTCCAACGATGTGGTCTCCCCCCATTGACAATACTCATCTAAGGAGTCAGCAGAGCATCCATAGGAAGATACGAAAAGAACTATTTAAGTTTTTGTTGTGGAGAATGCTTAGACCCACGATCTGTGGTTTGCTTGAAGTAGGATTCATACTGAACAACATCCCCTATGACTCGGTTAAATAAGGAAGGGGGCATCTGATGCGTTTTTAAAATAACAAGCATCGTAGGTTGGTTTTGGGTTGAAGTAATCTGCATCAACTCTCGTGATTCTTCTTTTTTATGGCAAAACCAAAGGGTTTTGACAATGAACATGACGAGATGAGGTTTGCTTGTTTTGTTGTATATGACCTCTCATCATGAATATCTCCACACGTTCACGTTCAAGTTGGCACTGTACTCCCATTGCCTATCTCGACTTCTCTACCGGGGAGTTGGTAAAAGCGGGTTTCCAAGGTCGTATTCCTCGGGGTCCTCTCAATGGCCTCTATCCATTCCCTAGACGGCTATTATTTTAAAGGGGTTTTGGTTTGAAATAAAATTAAAAACTTAAAAGGAAACTAAAAGGAAGGAGGAAAAAAAAAAGTGGTGCAAACAAAGACAAAGGGGCTTTCTTTTGGGGGGTAGTTTCATCATGCTCAAGGGACTAATTGAACAAACAAGTCAAACAAGATCATTTGCATTCGGATTGACCAGCATTTCACTTCTGTAGACTCGATGCACTCTCGTTGCACCTAATCCCTATCCAATACCACTCAACTTAGGCTTCGCTCTCATGCTATTAAAAAAAAGGTTTCATTTAAGTGTTTGAGAAAATTCCAAGACACCAAACCCTCTCTTAAGACTCTATGACCACAAGGCTAGCACAACACTTCCATATCAATCCCTAACACTAAGAGATTCACCAAAAAGCCTTTTCAAACTCAATTGAATGAAAATCCCCATGCACACCAGTGTTCGTTAAAATGCCCAAGAGAGAAATCAAGTGAAAAGGTTAAATAAGATGATTAATCTCTTAAAACATAAATTCAATCCCTAGACCTACAATCTAGCAATCCAAGCACTCCAGCATCAAATCCAATGAATGGACCAAATCAAACCCAAACAGGGGGATAAAATGGCATTAAAGCAAGTCTAGGAAATCATCCTCATAAACCCAGATCAATCATGGCAAGTTCTATACAATCACTCTCTATCATAGCACAACAATTACCCATCAAATTGAACCCTAGAAACTCAGCCACCTGGCCAAGGGAGTAAAGAGAAAAAAGGGAGAAGGTCACCAAGAACACCATGGATGAATCCTTGAGATATCTTCACTTCTCCATTGTAGCACTTTCTCCCAAGGTTTGTTGGCTTCAATCCTAGCTCCAATGGCTTCAAATTTCTCAAAAACGTGTTCTGGGTTTGGGGTCGTGGGGAAAAGTGTTTGGGTTAAGAGAGAGCATAAGAATTCCCAAATGGCCAAAAATAAGAGTTTTATAGTGCAGGGGACTGACGGCGTGCACCCTGCACGCTGCACAGGGCACGGCGTGCACCCCTGCACGGCGTGCACACTGCACGGGTCCCCTGCACCCTGCAGAAAACCCGATTTGCAAGCTCAAATCTCCCTGTCCGGCCCCAAATGGCCTCCCGTTTGCTCCTATGGTCCTTGTCTCCGTACTTTGAAGCCATAACCTGAAAATGTACAGAGCGCAACTCCAATTAGACCACGAATTTGGCTCCAAAGTGGCAACCGGGACAACAAAAGACTTTTGCACAAAATCTCAAATAAAAGCATAAAAGTCATGTCTTTCACGAATAAACAACGGGCATATCATAGGGCATTCCAAGCTTAAAATGCACTAATTAAGTCACATCAAATTCCCCTACGACTAAGCTTGTTGTCCTCAAGCAAATGAATTAGAAAAAATCCAAGTTCCAAATGACAATTTGGGCCATTGAGATTCAAGCAATCACAATTTTGCTTAAATGTTCCACGAACAAACTAACCTACACATGCAAAACATCAACCAAACAAATCTAAACCTCACTATTTTGCACACTTCAAGTAGTGGTTATTGGGACACAGCAAAAACGACCACGACAACACCCAAATCTAATCAAAAGGACTTGAAATCGGAACATGGATCGTGAGTCGTGAATGTGGCTATCGACTCGACTTCATCGCTTCTAGATCCCACTTTACAACTCTGGCTAGGACAAGGGCTACATTTGAGAACCTTTTTCTTTCTTTTTTTTTTTTTTTTTTCTTACTGCAACTGTGCTCGATAACACTTCACTTAGGTGTTAACCTGCCACTCCCCCCCCTTTGCCCTTTTTGCTTGGGGGGCCAACCCGACATTCACTTGGGTGCCGGCTTCCCGCTTTTTTTTTGGCAATTTTTTTTTTTTTTTTTCACAATTTAGCCACTTGATTTTTACCCCCCTTAACAACTTTCGTACAAGTTTTTCGAATTGGATTCCGACTAGTCTCAAGCCAAACGAAAATCAAAAAAGAATGAAAAACATGGGAAAAGGGGAAAATTCTGATTGCCTTTACCTAGACCGGGTTATCGAGTGGGGTAAAAACAGTACAACAATCAACCAAAATACAAGGTGAAAAATCTCAGTTCTGGCCCAGACTCATTTAATTTGTGCAACATCTGGTTTAGGTTCTAAGTGAACAAACTAAACATCATTGCGAAGGCTTGAAGTCAATTTCACACCGAAAGTCAAGAAACCGGGCGATTCTACAATAGGAATTCGATATTCAAATTTAAAATCATGCAACACATCAAAACATAGCTTTAGACTTTCTACCGACAAAAAATCACACCCAAAACTCAACCCCCTAGACAACATGAGCATTGTCCTCAATGATCCAGAGAGATAGAGGATAAGGGAACGAATATCCGGCGGTGAAGAAAAAAACCGGAGATGGAATCCCGGTCAAGTAACCTGTTCGGGCGAGGACCTAATCAGGGGTACCTGTAGAAAACAAGGAGGGCACACCACTCAAAACAACCCCCAGTCACCAGATGAGAGTAGGTTAGTGTTGATCCAACAACACACAATTCAAGCCAAAATGAAAAGAGAAAAAAAGAAGTCAAACACAACAAAACAGCAGTCATAAACAAAATAAAAGAAAAGGGAAAAAACCAAATCCTGGAAGTGGTGAGTGCCTCACTCTCATTGGGTGGTGGTCGTGGGGGCCCAGGCCCCTGGGACCCAAAGGGTGGACCTCAAACGGGGAGGCGGGGGAAAGACTGCCCAATGCTGGGGGGGGCCCGGGCTCAGAGTGGAAACTCCCTTAGATAGGACTTGCTGCTGCCGTATGGTCTGAATCTGAGTAAGGGATACCCTGAAACTGCTGAACCTCATGCACCGGGCAAGCTCTGTC